>JAIXHY010000025.1:602450-858520 GCA_020449905.1 Globodera pallida | reverse complement strand
TTTAACAATTGTTCATTTTCGATTGAGTTAAAATATTTAATGCAAAATTTTGTTGCAATTTTACGTTGCCCCTGTTTATTTATTTAATTCGTGTACAAATTGAATTGGAGCGCAATTAATTAACTGTTCATCAAAACAAGCTTCATGGTCATTAATGAAGCGCTTGTTTGCGTTGTTTTTACCTTCAACTCGGCATTTAATACTAGAATTTTTAATTAAATAAATAAACTCACATTAAATATAAGTGCCTAAAAGCATTTTCCCGAAATTTTTGAAGAATTGAATATTTCAAGCACTTTTTCACAAATTCTTAAGAAAGATGCAATAAACAAAAAATGTACCATTAAAAATCAAAAAAATTCAACTCAAAAATGCACCCCTGAAAATGACTTTTTCTTTGACCAAAAATCTTCACCCCCTAAAGGTAGCATTTTCCCTAAAAATTTTTATTTGATATTTTTTATAAAATTTTCCAAAACATGTGAAAAATAATACGTTTACAAAATTGTAAGAGGAAAATGAATAAAGAATGACGAACTTTTAAGGGTTTACGCAAATATTTACTGGGTTTGGTCAGTTTAGCACATTTTTAGTCCATATTTTGCCGGGGGGTTTTTAGTCCCTATTTTGGGGGTTTTTAGTCCCTACAATATGCCCCTTTTTACGTTTTTAAGTCGCTAAAATAGCTATTGACATCAGCGAGGCAAATTTCTAATTTTATATATTCTATAAAAATTTTTTTTACATTTTTTGATAAATTGAATTTTGATTAGTAATAACAAATATGAATATTTATTATATTTTTATTCAAAATTTAATAATCTTTATATTATACGTGAAAATTTTAATTGATTTTATTTTTTATCAAATTAATCTAACACTTCGATTTTAACCACAATTTCGTAGCACTTATTCGTTTTTTCATTATGATGGATCCATCCTCATTCAAAATTTAATCTATTTAAAGCATCTTTCAAATTAATTTATTACTGATAGTGAGGGTTCTATATAAAAATTCAGCAATTGAATATCAGAATTTATGTATTGATTAATGATCAGTTTCTCACTACCACGATGTTGGTTTTTTATTAATTTTAAATTATTTTTAATTAAACTTATTTCTAATAAATGAAACAATTCTATAATATTGATAGTTTATGAGATTTAATCCTTTAATTTTGTTGTCTGATTTCGAGCCAGAAATGCGCGCATTGACCTCTGTCGTTACTGTTTCTTTGTTTGTCTCGGGGAATTCGCTCTTTCACTTACATTTTTCATCACCAAGTGTTCCCATTTTGGTAAGGGTTTATGGGGCTTAGCTTTGCCTTGGTAGACATAGACGAGTAGCGGAAACGGAGGATTCCTTACCTCGACCGTATTTATGTGTAAGTCTTGTTTGAATAAATTTAAAAGGTTTTGTTTACTACAAAACGAGTGCATTGCGTTGGCATTCTCCATTAAATCGTTTATTTCTTTATAGCTTCTTGTGAAATACGTAACTTTTCTGAGTGAGCATATTTACAATTTTCATAATTAATAAAATTATTTATTATAATTGTATTTTGGATTAGCTTTTTGATTTTATTTACGCTTTTGCAGCAGTTACTATGTAAATTTTCAAATATTTTGATCAAATTATCTTGCAGTTTTTCTTTTCTTTGTCCTCTATTGATTTATGCTTTATATTAATACAATAATAAAATATTTTTTCATTTATAATCTTTCAATAGAATATTTTAAAATATATATTGTCAAACATTCGCTAATTGTTTCATTTAATGTTGTGGCGTATGTTGTTGTATCTTTTTCATGCTGATGAGTTCCGTTTTTAATTTAAAAACATTTATTTGTAAGCTTGTTGTTATTTATTATTAGAATTAATTTTTAATTAAATTTTTATGTTTACCATTGAAACTTCGTCGAATGTATAATGAACGCCCGCCCGCCAGAGGAAGAATTATCGCCGCTGAAATATTTATTTTTTTATTGAATTTTTATTTATTAATTCCATAGTCTTTTTACTCATATTAAGGCATTGTTTTTATTTGTATACATTTTTTTTATTATTAAAATATAGTTTTAACATTTCCTTGTGTTGTTTAAATAATTTGGTTCCAAAGAATTTGTAGTTGAATATGTTTATTCATTTTTGACTAATTAAAATCTAAAAGGGTTATATGTGTTGTTTGGTTTCGATGACCTTATTTATTTTGATCAAATTATTTATTTTTAAAATAAAAAGTTGTTGAATTTATTATTATTTGTTAAAAATAAAAGGTTTTGATTAAATGCAAAATCCACTCGCGGTGCTTTTGAAAGGCATGAAAAAGGCTAGACGTATAGTTAATTTCAGGCCTGCTCACGGTTACCAATTTTCTTAACCGTAACCGCCCGTCCTCAAACACTTAGAAACGTTAACCGCCCGTCCTAAAAATCTTATAACCGTTAACCGCCCGTAACCGTGACGTTTTAAAATCTCATAACCGTTAACCGCCCGCTGTTAGCCGCGGTTAACCGCATTAATTAAAAATCACTAAAGTTTTCCAGATTTCGAATAATTGATTTTTCAAAGCAAATTTTTTCCGATAGTGTTGTGTCGTCTTTCTAAAATTCAATCAAAATTGATGTGTAATGAACTTAACAAGTGATTTTTATAAGAGTTTATCAATGAATTTCAAATTTTATAATCTTTTTCAAACAATCTTTCATGATTAAACAAAGCGCGACAGATCAGAGAAATTTTTTCTGTGTTTTTTGCGCTTTAGATTTATAAAATATTTTTTGGGAGGTGTGGGGGTTCGGCGGTGTCGATAGGCGCCGCCGAGAGAAAAAAATTGAATATTTACCGACTTACCTATGCTAAGAAAAATTGTCAAATTTTAGGTAATTGAACGTTCTAAAAATGAGCTAATTATTTATGTAAATGCTTAAAATTTTATTTTTTATGCCTGAAATTTTTGCAAAAAATTGTAAGAATATTTAATTTAATTGCTTCACTTTTATCCAAAATTTGATAGCAAAGTGAAAACCCTCTTGCTTGTTGCAGGTGTTTTTTTGCTGGGCAGATAAATTGGTCTGTCTGAGCGCAGCTTCGGTTCATTTTTACAAATAAATTAGCTATTCAAATATTATGTCAAACAAAGATTCAAATTTTTGATTTTTATTAAATTATATTTTACGTCTCTTGTTGCTCTGTTACATATATCTGTTGATTTGAGTGATTTTGGCTCGCTCTGGGACCTATGGTCATATTTTACTCTTCTCAATTGTTTATTTAATTTTAATAATAACAATTTAATTGCATTTTACATTTATAAACTCTTAGACATAAATAAATTGTTTCTTCATTAAATTTGCATTAAAATTTACAAAATTAAGAATTATATTTTTGTTCTGGATATAAAATAATTTGATTTAATCAGGTCTTAATTTTTTTATGACGTGTTGATGTCTTACCATAATTATTTATTTTTTATAATCATCAGATATTATTGATTATACTGTAACTCACATTGATAGGGCAGTTAATAAAATTGAATACATATTTAAAAATATTTAGTATCTTTATAGAAAGACAATTTATTATAATAACTATTTAATTCATAGTAAATTTATATATATCTTTGTTGTTAGATTTTGCCTCTCCAATGTCATCCAGAAGTTATTTTTTCATTTCCAGTTTTGTCATCTCTCTTCTTTTAATTTTCGTTTTATTATTTTTAATTAAATTAAATTTTATTATTAGATTATTATCTAGTTTTATCCATTTATTTTAATCAGTTGAATAAATTTTTGATCAGAAATTTATAAAGTTGTATTTCATCTGCGCATTGCGCTATTTGAGTGCAACATCACATTTATGATTTATATGCTAATTATTTTAATTCCGTGATTATTTTTATGTTATTAGTATTTTGATTTTTAATATATTTTCTATTTGGCTTTAATTTATAATTATTACAAAATAATTGGCGGTGAACACTACATCACATCCTTTAGTAGAGCATCTTATTTTTCTGATATACGGTGGTAGGCATCTGATTGAACCTTTATATTGCAAATTTAAATGAGGGTTTTTTTCATTTTTATAAATTCTTGTCAATCGACGTCTTTTACAGTGAAACACTAATTTGAAAAAATGTTCTAGAACGATTACTTTTGATCATATTACACTTATATAGTTTTAATTTTTGTTCAACTTTTAATAACCTTTATTTTTATGAACTTTAGTAATTTATTTATTAAAAGATTTTTTTAAAAACATTTAATTATAATTTGTTTTTACATTTTTGATTTTCTGCAAATCCCTGTTTCAAATCATTATTTATAATTTATTTCATTTTAACCAACTTTTATTTTTGTTAAGTATCATCCTTTGAGACATAGCATATTTTATTGAAATGATTAGTTGCTTTGGAAATTATAGATTACTAAATTAAATATTTTAAATTGTAAAATTATGTACTATAGATAGATAGGCTTTAGCACTGCTTGATTTTTATACATTTAAATTTTTGGCTTTGTATATTAATTGTAATTTAAAGTTTTTAAATAAATTTGTGTTAAACAACAAAACCATTTTAAGTAGGAAATTTTACATCGGTATACCCTTTCATTCTATTGAGCAGTTCACAAATTTTGTATTAATTTGCGGTGCATTTTTCTAGGGTTGTCACCCCGACCCCGTCCCCGACCCCGCAAATGTACGCTATTTTTTCGGGGTTTTCCTCGACCTCGACCCCGACAGTCCCGCCCCCGAAAAACCCCGACCCCGCAATTCTCAACCCCGCACGCGGGGCGACAACCCGACATTTTTCTATCAAATTAAAAACTTTACAGTCAAATGAACATTTGCTGCTCATAAATTCATAATATTTGTATGAAAATACTAAATAAGTGCTCGAATCGACTCAACACTGAGTTAAAGTACAAACATTGTGATTTCCAAGTACATAACTGGCCGATATTTTTGAAATACAAGTACACTCAAAAATTTCCCCAATTCAATTTTAGGGGTCAAATTTATAAATACATTTTGTAAGAAAATGTTAATACAATATTCATAATAAGAATAATCAAAATAGACAACAAACATCTGAATAATAATTGCTTAATTTAAAATCTTAAAAAAAAAATTGGGAATAGTTTTATCGATTTTTTTAAATAAATTAAATTGTAGTTAAAGCTATAATTAAGATATGCTTAATTTGTTAATTAAAGGTGTAATGAATTACAGTATCTATTGAATAAAAACTTATTATACAATTCTTAAAAGAATTAACAACATAAAAATATATTTTTTTTATTACTATAAAAAATTTTTTATGAGCTCGTTCTTTTTTTTTTGGTTGAGTCCGCTGTTTAGCGTTTATCTTCATAATTTATTTTACTGTTATTTATTTTTGTTTAAGTAATTTTAATTAAATAAATTATTAATTCATTTTTGTAAATTACATTTATAAATTTTTTCAGATCTTTTAATTTTTATCAGACGCAGTCTTATGCATTATAGATTGTTGACGAAGCCTTGACCTTATCAGTTATTTCGATTGCCCTTTAAATATTGAGTTAAATCGTATTAAATGTTTTTTTTAAATTTATAATTTATTACAAATTTTTAGATATGCTAGAATATTTTTAAATCTGATTTGAATTTTGTTCGGTTTAACCATAAAGAATTTAGACTTTAATTGTACTTTTTTTTATTTTGAATGAACATCATATTCACTAGACATTTAAATTTTTTAAATGAACAACGGGCGTTGTTAAAAAAGCTTTAAAATCAATTTTAATTTTTTATAAATTTAATTCGGGTCATATTTTTTTAAATTTTAAGTTTTGTTTTTTGGTAATTTTATCATACTTATGTCAAGCCTCAGAAATTTGTTTTGTTTTTGTTCTTTATTTGCTAATGAAACACTTTATAATTTGGGTTTTTTTTGTTTGTTAACCATAATATCACTTCATTATAATTATTTATTTTTATTTATTTAATTTAATAATTTATAGAGGATAATATAAATTTTATTGCTTTTAAATTCTAGGATAATCGTCTGAAACTTACTTGGTGGCGTCTCGATGAATCGTTTCCCGGCGTTTTTGTATCAATTATTTTGGTTTCTTCAACTTTTTAAATAATTTTATTCACCAAATCATTTTTGATTTATCTTAATCACTGATTGGTTTATTTTAGTCGATATTGTTATTTGCTAACATGTTTAAATAATATTAAAATGTATCAATATTTTTTTAGATGATTTTGATTAATTAGTTTTAATTTTTGGTGATTGATTTTATCTGATAAGTTAAATAATTTTTACTTATTGTGGCAAAATTGTTGAAGACATTTACAGAAAAACAAAAATATTTTAACAATTTAAAGATAAATTAATTTGAATTTAGATTTATATTTTAACGTTTAAATTTATTCGAAGGTAATTTATTTTTATAGTGTTTTTATTTATACCTTTTTTTTAATTTAAGGATTAATATTTTGTTTATAAGAACATAAATTCCAAAATAAGTTACTGAATATTTAAATTTTATTGGTTGGCAATATTGATTGGTTATTTTTATGCTGTAATGTTGAAATCTGATATTCTTAAAAATAATTATGTATTTAATATTTAACAATAGATTATAATATATTTTATTTTATGAATTTAGTATTTTTAGAAAATCTTCCGTTTTAAATATATTTATATTTTATGTTGTAACGAAGGATTCCGATGCTAGACTCTGATTATGACGATCACATTACAAATTCTGAGCTAGTTTTGTGTTAATGCATGTTTGAGTCTCTCCAATCGGTACTATGCAACCTGGCTCTGCGGCATAAAGCAAAGCCATTATAAGAAGAAATATGTTGTTATCAAATTGAAATAATTTGAATTGTTTTTTCTTTTGACATTTGTTAAAATATTTTTGCTTTGAACCAGTTCAACAAATCATTTCTCAAAGTGAAAGTGAATATTCTTTGCCTTCGAATTTTATGCAGAATTGACGCGCGATCATCCAACAAATTTTAGCGCTGAATTTGCAAGGCACCATTATTACTAGGGCTGGCATTTATATGCGCATAAATATGCACCAAAAATTGCAAAATATGCACACAAATTTTTCCCAATCTAATATAAAATTTCCCTAAATCACGAAAAAGTCAATTTTAGAGGGTCCATTTTTGAAAATTTTTGAAAAAGTCGATCTTTAGGAGTATATTTTTTTTTTATTGCATTTTTGTTAAGGAATTTTTGAAATGGCGAAATATGGATAAAAATGCAAAATATGCACATGGAAATGCGTTCTAGAAGCTTCAAACCAAGCTGAAAACATGTTTTTCGTGCGTTTCAGATTGTTACCAGTTCAGGAAAAAAATATGCATGTGTATATGTTCAGCCCTAGTATAATTTAAATTACTTTATTCAAATGAATTATCGCGTCGGTATTGAAAAATACATAAATAAATTAATGAACAAACACATTCCTTAGGTGAATTATATACAACTTCAAAAATATTACTTTGTTGCATTAGCTTTGTTCTCGTGTCTGCTGCACATATGCAAGATTTTATGCCTTTGATTTTCTATTTTATTTTTGTTTTACTTATATAACGCTCTTTTTTAAATTCACTTAAATAGATTTTTAATATGAATTACAATTGTTTAAAGTGAATTCAAACCGTTTAACATTTTTATTGTTTTAGCGGTTTAAGCCTGTTAAACGTTCGGTTTCCTCAAGGTAGCCATTGTTTATTTGGTTCAGGCCATGAGTAGAACAGCGCGAACATCGTTGATAAGAAATGTAATGATATGGGCCAAAGACATTGTCGGACTAATGCAGTTTAAAGACTATTAAATTATACATATTTTGAATTTAATTTTTATGCGAGTAAATTAAATTGCGTTTAAATTTATCTAAATATCAAAAAATATTTGTTATATTGTATTTGTTGACACATTTTTTTTACTTATTTGGAATGCAAACCCACATCTTTTAAATTGTGTAATATTTATGCTTGTTAATGTTTATATTGAATTTTTTTTCACGTTTTAATGATACCGTAGTTTTTTGCTTATTTGGCCACAGCATAAACGCATCATTTTTTTGGTTAATTTTTAATTTGGTATAACTGGCATTTGTTTCGTTAACTTTTACATATATAAGCTATTTTGATAGCAGTTCTGAGATATATTATATAAGAAATACATTTTATTATATATTATATAAGCAAATAACAATTTTATTGGTCGGTGTGAGTTTTTTTTGATTTGTTGAATAATAAATAAATAAAAGTTATATCTTTAGGTCATAGGCTCGGTGCTCTTAACGTTTCGGCAGTTTTATTTTAAATAAATTTTATGTAATTAATTTTTAATTCAAATTATTATAATTTATAAGGTAACGTAATTTTGTTGATATAAATTTGTATAAAGATTTCTTTATGAAGGATATAAAAAATGCAGCTGTTGATTAATAGTTGTCATTATTATAATAAAATTAAATTTTGTATTAGATAGCTTTTTTGATAAAAATCGAATATTTTATTTTATAGATTAAGAATATTTTTAATTAAATAATCAAAAACAAAGAATGGCATTTCTTAGAGTATTTTATATTTTATCAATGTTTTTAAATCAACGCAATTTGGCTGGTGCGCCAAGTAAGTCGCCTTTTGTCTTTTATGTTTTATTTTTTATAATAAAATAATTTTAAATTGAGGCAGTGGGGTGAAGTTACTCATGAAAATATTAATTATTGAATATTTAAATATACGAAGATAAATTGTTTCTTTTATCTTTTAAATATTGATATGATTTAAAAAGTATTTGACCTTGAATAACCAACTTGTAAAATAACTAATTTATTTTATATTTAATAAAGAATATTTTTTAAAGTTTGTTTTTTATTTCCATCGTTTAGCATTTTAACACTTTTAACTAAATTAAAACATTTGCATGCTTAAATAAGTTTAAAATCATTTGTTAATTTGGCTCTTTCATTTGCATTGATCAATTGAGCAAAAATGAATGATGATTGAAGAAAATGCTGCCGTTTTTCTCGCCTCCACTCGAGGGAAATTCGCTGATTAAATTAGTTTAGTGTTGAAAATGCCATTTTTATAAAATAAATGATTATTTTGTTGTCAACGGATCACAGCAGAAAACCGGATGCTTTTTAATTATTTATTTAATTTATGTTGTTTATTAACTTTTTTGCATTTTTAATTTACGAACAAATTAAAAATTATTTGATAAATATACGTTTTTTGATAATATATTTAGGCTCAAATATGTCAATGCGTATTTTATTTCATTGTTGGTATTTATGTTTGAGTGATTAATTACTTAAAGCTTCTAATAAGCATTCAAGGATGAAAAATGATAGCACCGCTTCAAAATGATTCTTTTTATTCCAATTTTTTTTTTTAATTAAATTTTTTTTTCGTAATTTGTAGTATCAAAATTGCTTGGAGACATTACTTTTTGTACTATTGGCTTACTCTTAATAATTGTGGTTATTTTTATTTATCTCCATTAAAAGTGTAATTGATAGTTAAAAGGCTGATAATAAAAGATTTCTGTTACTTGACTTTATAAATGGATTTTTATTTTGTTTGGTTTATGATTTATGAATTTTTTGTTGTTTTCAAGGATTTATCAATATGTTAATAAGCTTAACGATATGATCAAAAATTTAAAGTGTGTCAAAATATACCAACTCTCCTGATGTCGCTTTTTATTTATTTGATATTTGTGACTAAATTGTTTAAATGTCTCATTTGGTGACCCTGGTTTAGAAATACACTCTAATTGGGAAGTTAAGGTTGGTGTTATTTTGAAAGTTATTGCATTTAGTTTGATCAAGTGTTGATTCTCGGACCAAACGGATTACGTCGCGAGGTATATAAAATAATTATATTTGAATAAATCGTGTTTTACATAATATTTATTGAGGTTTTGGGGGAGGAGTCTTTTTTCTTATTTATATTAACTTGATTAAAATCCTTTTATTTTAAAAGTGCTTTGGCTTTTAATTCGACGATTTGCTTGCTCAGACCAGCAAAAATAAACTGAATGAGTACAGTTTTGTAAAAATTTAGTAAATTATATATGAATTATTTTAAAATTGAATTTGTTGCTGTTTCATAAATTTTAATAAGACTTTTAAACCATTAAATAATAAATTATATTTGTAGAAAACATTTTTTGGCTATTGGATGGTATAGGTCTGGGATAGAACAGTAAGTTCCTGCAAATACATTATGTAAATTGTTTAAAAATCAGAGTTATTTTATAACATTTTTTCATTGTATTGGTGTATCTAAAATATGCAAAATGTTTAATTAATTTCATGTTCAATATTTGCATATTACATTGCTTTGTTTTATCTTTCATTCAGAATTTTTGAAAAAATTTTTAACTATATTTTTTAAAGTTTTCGGATTTATGTTATGAATGTGCCACGTTCACTTTTGTTTATACAATTTTCCGCGACAAGCTTGCTGGCCTGTATTGCAAATATTGTGATGGATTACGAGAATATTGATTACAAACTAATTTTCCAAATTAATTATTGTAAATTTATACTTTTATTAATTAATAGTTTATTCGTCGAGAAGTTTAATATTTTAAAAAAAGTAATACATTTTTATTTTAATCTAGTATTTTTATTAATAGGTAATTTACACAACCTTAACTTTAAAATAATACTTGATTATAATGCTCGTATTCAAAAACAAAATTTTTTAAAAAAATCATTGTAAAATAAATTATAATCCTTTATTTAATGTTAATTAAATTATCACATAAGCATTTTTGTTTTAATAATATTTATTTTTATTTCATAATCCATAGCGACCAAAAATAATATTATATTAATTGTGGCTCATGTGGAACCAAACAGATGTAATAGGTAATCCATTTCTGTGCGGCAAAGAACATGCCCATGAGGCTGATTTGAATGATGAGTGTTGTTCGGCAGCTTGAATTATATATTTTTAAGCTATGTATTATGAGACGAGAATCTCAAATAAATCTCTGCATAATGATCCTCAATAAAATTAAAATTAAAATTCATTTATCAAAAATATCAATATGCTAATTATTGTTAAGGCGGTGCAGTTTCTTAATCTTGATGGTATGCGGAAGTTTTGAGTTGGCACGAGCGAAAGCGGCCGGCCGGCTCACTACTCCCCGTTAATTTTTTATTGACTCTTACATTTATTTTTTAAGACCTAATTAATTATATTGGCTTTGTATCATTTTTTTTATCAAATGTTTATTTAAAAATTTTTGTAATTATTCCATCCATTTCCCCAGAAACCAATGATGAAGATATTTTCAAAATTGCTTATAATTGCAGTATTTGTACAATTTTTAATTTTAAACAATTTATTTGTTTATGCTGCACTACATATAATTTAAAGAAGCTTTTTTAAATTTATTTTGATTTTTTGTTATTATTTTAAATATATAATTTTTATTTGTGTTTTATTATTTTCTACAATTACTTTCCGTAATACTTTATATTCATTCATATAAATAAAAACTTATTTACTTTTATAACTTCCATAGTTTTCTTGATTTATGACTGTTACATTCTCCAAATATTTGATTATATCTTAACTGGCTTTCTATTTAAATATATTTTTATTTTACACAAGATTGTTTTTAGTAATTTTTTCGTAAAAGGCAACATTTTTTATAAAAGAGACATATTTTATAATTTTATTTGGTTTACGTTTCAATAAATATTAAGATCTGGGTGCTTCTGCCGTTTTCGATTTTCTGCCGTTTAAATTTGTTTTTTGATATAGATTAACCTGATTTCATATCATCTTATTTACCAAGTTGGTTAACCTGCAGCTTTTCAGCCAAGAGGTTTTGCTTTGTTCATTTGACTCAATTAGCAATTTGTTAATGATGAGTGGTATTGCCTAAACTTAGGTTAGTTTTTCCATTATTTTGCTTATTTAACATTTTAGCTGAACAATGAATGATTGGTTTTTAATTAATTTTATTAACAACAGATATGGCAATTCTCATTACCATCTTTTAATTTATTTGTTATTATTTTTTTCCTATTTTTTGTTACTTTTCTTTTATTAGTTGTTACTTTTTGTCCAACAAACATAAGCGTTTAAGAACATATTTCAAAATTTAAACTTTATTCTTTTTATTTATTAATTTCTCAATGTAAGTGCAACAAACACCTCGAATTATGTTTTGATGAGATATTTTAAAATTAAATTTTTAGGAATCATGTTATCTTGACAATGCACAAAATTGCGTTCTCCATAGTATAAAAGACGTGCTGAGTCGTTTCGTAAATTCCGCCACTATGGGCGTTTCGTAAATCCGCCAGGGCGTTTCGTAAATTCCGCCACTATGGGCGTTTCGTAAATCCACCAGGGCGTTTCGTAAATTCCGCCACTATGGGCGTTTCGTAAATCCGCCACATATATTTATAAAGTAATTTTAGACATCATAACTTTATTCAAACCGCACTAAATCAGTTAAAACCTTATACCAATGCAAAGCTTTAAATGAGTAGAAAAAGCATTACAGCAAAGTCGAAGTGTTTTAAAAAGTTTCAAAAAAGTTATAATGTAAACTTGCAATATATCGAACTTTTTCGTGGTTTTCTGATCATAACTTTTTAAAACTTTGATTTACTGCTTAGTTTAGTTTTGCAAATAGTTTCTATTCATAAAGTGTTTTCCAATGGTATAAGGTTAACTGATTAGTGCGATATGAATAAAGTTATGATGTCTAAAACTACTTCATAAAATATATGTGGCGGATTTACGAAACGCCCATAGTGGCGGAATTTACGAAACGACCTAGCACCTATAAAAGATTCATCTTCACTCGTCCGACTCAGCGCCCAAACAACAAAAGTCCATCCACGTAAGATTTTATATTTTTAGTGTAGTATTTATTCTATTTATAAAAATATTTAATTTACTTAGTGGGCAAGTTTGGGTATTAATTGTTGCTTGTTTTTTAGTTTATTTATTTAGAAAATGGTCTTAATTTACTTTTTTCTCAATATATATCTTCGAAATTAATTATGCTTTTGTGTCACTATGTAGTTAGATTTTCAGTTTTTTAAATTTATGTCATGTTATTTATTTTTATTTATGTATTACATGATTATGATTTTTCTTGAATCACACGCAGAATAAGCGCGAAATCTTTAATATTCATTTTAAGTTTAAGTTCATTTTTAATGTAATAGATTTTTGTTTTTAATGTAAAAAAATTGTTTAATTAAGCATAAATTAATTCTACCGCTTTTGTAAAAAATCATAGTATCTTGGCAGCGACTCGCGTTTACATCGCAGTGGATGAAGCCTATCGTGTAGCTCTTGCAATCAATTCAAAATTTGAATGGCTGACACTGATAGCAAGCACATCATCGTCTGTGAAATAGTTAAATAATGTAAGTAAAATAGCTTTAATTTTTTTGTCTTTAAATTTAATGATTTTGTAGCTGTGTTGTTGTCTGTTGTTTTAAACTGAATTTTTGAGGAGTAATTATATTAAGAATGCACAAGGCTAAATGTTAACAGAATTCGGCTGAATGAAACATTAACGACTTTTTATAATAATGAATAGTCTGTAATTTTAAGTATTATTTTTGAATCTGCCTACATTTATTTTTATTAATTTATGAAATATTAATAACATCCATTTAATCTTTGAAATAACTACATTTTATTTCTTTTTGATTTTGATTTTATCAAAAATTTTATTGGTTTTAAAAAAAACAAAATTTTAACATATAAGTACCACATTTCAATAGAGCTAACTATTTATTATGCTAACAAATTGTTTCCTTTATTTGCATAAGATTTAATTATTTTTCAATATGCTTTAACTTACCTATCTTTTTTGTCGATGGTTTCGGCAGCAATCACACGTACCTTGAGAACCACTGAGATGCTTGTGTGCAAGATTTGTCATTATTTTAGCTTTTATTTCTATCGTAAACATAATGTTTGAATTTATATGCCTATTATTAATTTAAATTAGATTTCATTATTGTCTTTAAAACAGTTTGATGAATTTTTCGCGAAATATATAATTATTTTGTAATTTTTTATGCTAAATTCATTGACACACAGAATTTGAAATCGATAGACGTTTTGTATCTTTAAAAGGATAATTTATTGTATTAATAAACTTGTGTAGTTAGTTTTATTTTATCTAAAGTCTATCATCAAAAAGGTGCGTCGGCGAATGGTTTATTAAGAAATACATAAATAAATTAATTAACAAACACATTCCTTAGGCGAATTATAAACAACTTCAAAAATAAACTTGTTGCAGTTAATTGTACTAATTTTTTAATAAATGTGTATTTAACTATTTTTGTCACAAGGTTTGCTAGGGGAACCCATTAAGATTATATTATTTTTTAAATGTTTGTTTTGAGGATTTTGATACTACGTCGTTTTTTTAAATTATCGTCTTAGGATTTTTTTGTATTTATTTTTTTTAAATGTCAGAGTAAATGATTTATGAATACATTTTTCTATTTCTTCATTTTCTTAATTTATAAGTTATTCTTCTTACTTTAATATATGGTGTAATATATATATATTTTTGAATATTTAAAAATTTAAACCTTCACAATTTAGCTTTGCTCTCGAAGTTTTTAATGTCATTTCCATTGCAAAATCATATTTTAGATCATTTTAATGCTGAATGTTTCCTCTCCAAATAACTAGCAATTTATTGACAAATTGTTTATCTTTTAAATTTAAAATATTGATATGATTTAAAGCAATATCTCTACTGGATTTTTCATTTATCTAGCATCTATTTTTGCTTTGTTGCTACCGGTTAAATTTTAGGATTTATCTCATATCTTAAGAAAAATGAATAATATTTGTATATTTAATTGCATAAAAAAAAATCCTCAACTCAATTTATTACTAAAATCGTAAGCATTGATCATTTGAACAAAAATGAATGATGATTGAAGAAAATGCTGCCGTTTTTCTCGCCTCCCCTCGAGGGGAAATCGATGATTCGATGTTTAGTGTTGAAAATGCCATTTTTATAAAATAAATGGATTATTTTATTGTCAATGGATCACAGCAGAAAACCGGATGCTTTTTTGTTTTGTTTTACTAACTTTTTTTGCATTTTTAATTTACTAACAAATTAAAAATTAATTGATAAATATACGTTTTTTGATAATATTTTAGGCTCAAATATGTCATTGCGTATTTTTATTTCATTGTTGGTATTTATGTTTGAGTGATTAATTACTTAAAACTTCTAATAAGCATTCAAGCCTTAGATGAAAAATGATAGCACCGCTTCAAAATGATTCTTTTATTACAATTTTTTATTTTAAAATTAAAATTTTTTTTTCGTAATTTGGAGTATCAAAATTGCTTGGAAACTTTACTTTTTGTACTATTGTCTTACTCTTAATAATTGTGGTTCTTTTTATTTATTTCCATTAAAAGTGTAATTGATAGTTAAAAGGCTGATGATAAAAGATTTCTGTTACTTGACTTTTTTATTTATTTAATTATTTGTGACTAAATTGTTTGACTGTCTCATTTGGTGACCTGGTTTAGAGTAATACACTCTAATTGGAAAGTTAAGGTTGGCGTTATTTTGAAAGTTATTGCATTTGGTTTGATCAAGGTTGGCTCTGGGATCAAACGGATTGACTTCGGGGATTATTATATAAAATAATTATTTATTTGAATAAAATCGTGTTTTACATAATATTTATTGAATTTTATTTATATTAACTTGATTAAAATCCTTTTATTTTAAAAGTGCTTTGGCTTTTAATTCGACGATTTGCTTGCTTACACCAGCAAAAATAAACTGAATGAGTACAGTTTTGTAAAAATTTAGTGAATTATATATGAATTATTTTAAAATTGAATTTGTTGCTGTTTCATAAATTTTAATAAGACTTTTAAACCATTAAATAATAAATTATATTTGTAGAAAACATTTTTTGGCTATTGGATGGTATAGGTCTGGCTGGGATCGAACAGTAAGTTCCTTGCAAATACATTATGTTAAATTGTTTAAAATCAGAGTTATTTTATAACATTTTTTTATTGTATTGGTATCTAAAATATGCTAAGTCAGACTTTTATTCATTCGTTTAATTAATTTCATGTTCAATATTTGCATAACACATTGCTTTGTTTCATCTTTCATTCAGAATTTTTGAAAAAATTTTTAATTCTATTTTTTTAAGGTTTTCGGATTTATGTGATGAATGTGCCATGTTCGGTTCAGACAATTGACCGTCGATTCTGAAAAACGCACCTGGAACGGGAGGGGAGTTCTTTATAGATCCATAAAGAATATAAAAATATTAAAAATACTAATCGGCATAATTTACAAAATTAATACTTAATAGCTTCAGTAAATTGAACGTTAAGTTAAGAGCTTTGTTTTATTAAAGTAAAACATCAATAGTTATTTTGTAATAATTGATACTTCATGACTAGTCAATTGGCACATCCTTAGAAATTCCAAAATATGTTAGTTAAAACCCATGCGATCTGGGCAAAGAAATTTTTTGTAATTTTGCGAAATGGCAAAATATGTTGCTTAATGAGTATTGGCTAACTTAATAATTTTAATTTGCCAAAACATAGTCTTGGAAAGCAAAACATAAAACAAAAACTTTATAAAAATTTTTGTAACGTGGAAACTTTTAAAATTTGTATATTCTAAAATAACTTCAACAATCCTCTAGTTTAAACAACGTGCACAAACATTTTGTGTCTTTTTAGATTTTATAAATTTTCTATGTTAATTATCCCGGAAATTGTTTTATTGGTAGATAATTATTGCCAACAGAATTAAAATTCAACTTTTTATAATAGTTTGATATTTATTATATATAAATTTATTTATTTTTTAATATTTTATTTGCATTGTTTATAGCTACCGTCTATAATATTTATTTTAATTAGTTTGATTTTATATATGCGCAATTCGGCATTTAAAACCCCCTTGGCTTCTTGGCTTGTTACAACATTTGAACTTGAATTCATTCTCAGAACAGCGTTCCGCTTGATGGGGCATCTTTTTTTAATATTGAGACGTAAATTTTGTTTTGATAACAATAGTTTTACTTTATTATATTTATATCCTATTTTTGGCAAAACAAATTTCATTGGTTATTGTAAAGTTTTTTAATTAATTTTTCCAAATAAAAAATTTAAATACATTGATGTTTAAAAAATTAGTTGAATTGTTTACAAACAAACGCTTTTGAATAGATTTATTAATTCAATAACGTTTATCGTAATTTTTTTGAATAATTACGAAAGTAATAGCGGTGCCGAATAGAAAGCAAAAAATGGTTGTTTCGTGGAAATGTTGTACTTTCTCTTCGACTGGCTTTTCTTTTTTTATTCGGATGTGGAACTGCTGGATCTTTAGTTTTTTATGAAAGAAGTGTTGGGGGCAACAGTCATTTATATTTTTATCAATTCACCTATTTTTGATTTAAATATAAATTTAATTAACGGTATAATTTAACAATGGATCTTAGATCTTGGGGAGCAATAGGCTGGTGGATGTTCGTTATCAGCGGCACAGGTTGATGTGCAAGGATTTATTAAAAGATTTAAAAAAACATTTACTTTTTAATTTGCTTTTACATTTTCAATTCTCAGCAAAACTCTGCTTCAAATAATTATTTATTATTTATTCATTTTAACCAACTTTAATTTTCGTTAAATATTATTCTTTCAGTCAAAGCATATTTTATTGAAATGATTAATGCTGAATGATAATTTGTCGGCGCTTAATTATTTTAGAATTAATTTTTTTAAAGATTTTTTCTTTTTCTCACGGTAATTGTGAAAACTGTTAACCGTTTCATGTTGAAATTTAACTTTGAGTGTTACAAATCTTTTTGTTTCCAACTTGAATTACGATCCCCAATCATTTCAAATGCTGAGTTAAAGCCGATCGTCGGTCATTGAACCGATGATGGAAGTTATTTGAAGTTATTTTTGTTTTTCTTCAAGATATAAGCAAAAATGTACAGAATTTTTAACTGTTCCCTTTTGTTTTATATGTTTTTAGGTTTTCTTTTGGTTATTCAAACCTAATAATTTTTAGTGTAAAATTAAATTAAAATTATTTATTTAGTTTGTAAGCCATTGTTTATTTGTTTCAGGACATGAAGTAGAACGTTGATAAGAAAAACAATGATATGGGCCAAAGACATTGTCGGACGAATGCAGTTTAAAGTCTAATGAATTATATATATTTGAATTTAATTTTTATGCGAGAAAATTAAATTGTGTTTAAATTTTATTTAAATATCAAAAAATATTTGTTATATTGTATTTGTTGACACATTTTTTTCACTTATTTGGAATGTAAACCCACATCATTTTAAATTGTGTAATATTTATGCTTGTTAATGTTTATATTGAATTTTTTTTCACGTTTTAATGATACCGTAGTTTTTTGCTTATTTGGCCACAATAAACGCATCATTTTTTTTTGTTAATTTTTAATTTGGTATGACTGGCATTTGTTTCGTTAACTTTTGCATATATAAGCTATTTTGATAGCAGTTCTGAGATATATTATATAAGAAATACTTTTTATTATATATTATATAAGCAATAACAATTTATTGTAGTTTTTTTTGAATAATAAATAAATAAAAGTTATACTTTTTATTTTGTATCTTTAGATCATAGGCTCGGTGCTCTTAACGTTTCGGCAGTTTAATTTTTAATAAATTTTATGTAATGTTTAAGTCAATTATTTTTCCATATACCTTTCAAAAATATTATACTTAATGAGTTTAATTTTGTTTCAAACCAAATAAGTTCTTGCAACTCTAAGTTTCAAAATATTTGTTTTTTATTAATTTATACGTTGTATGATTTTTGAATTCCTTTCACTGTTTCTTTTTCAATTACGAATATGTATGAGTATACCCCGCAAAAAAGGTTTTGGTTTTTTTTTGTGAAAGGAAATGCAAGCTTTTAACGTATTTATTATTGAAATCATTATAAATTCAAAAGTTTTTTGGTTATTATTTTTCATAATTAGAAATTAATTTAAAGGTAATTACTCAAACTGCTATGTCGAGTAAGTAGAGCATCAGGGTGTTGTCCGCTCGCTTGCTCTCATCAACGCTTAACGAGCAATTCAGTTGGTGATGCTTTGTAACACTTTTTTCAAATTATTCATATTTCTCATTTTTTTGGCATTAACAAATGAAATAAACTTTATCCATAAAACCCTAAATCCTCTCCCACTCCCTGTTTGTGCAGAATTTATAATTTTATTAGCAGATATGTAAATACCATAAGTTAAATTAGCAATCACGGTTTTAGTAAAAATGGGGAACTTATGTAGGTTGCTCGATCTAGCGACTTTTGCTTATTGTTATTTTCTATTATAATATTTTTCATACCGGTTTTTATTAATTATTTATAAAAAAAATTGCGTTCTTTTAACAATTTTAGTTTTTCGTAAATTATCAATATTTTATTACATTAAAGCAATTTTTTTTTTTAAATTTAGCTTTAACGATTTTTTTTTCTTGTAACATTTGCATTAAATAATTAATTACAATCTTTGGTTAATATATTTTCCAAAGCGAAAGTATAAATATTATTGGGTTTTTAAAATTGTTTATTAACATTTATTTAAACGTTTAATCAAGTGTTTTTATAAAACCAGTGACCGTAAAAAGACATTTTACCCCGAAATTTTTTATTTATTTATTTTTTAGTTTTACTTTCAAGTTTATATGCGAGAGCTGGAGAATGATGATTTGCGCCATGCCTTCCTTTATGAAAAGGCTCACTTGCAGATTATTTTAATCATCATAGTTCATATATTGTTGTTAATTATTTATTAAATTTAATTTTATTTAGAATTTTGTTTTTATTTAACGCGTAGTTTAAACATTGATACGGCAATAAATTAATAATTAATTATTTTTGCACTTTACTCATTTTTAAATTTTAAGAATTATTTTAAATAATTAGCCTTTTAAAAACTTAATATTTTGTAATGATTGATACTCCATGACTAGTCAATTTTCGACACAGCCTTAGAATTTATAATTTTATAAATCAAAGTATACAACCATAAAACGACCTCAAAAGCTTTAAAATTTTTTGTCTTTTAATTATATAAATTATTATATTTTTTATTTACTATATTAAAACTTTTTTAATTATTTATCGATTTTATATAAGTTGAAAATCAAACTTTTATTTTGTAGAAAATCTTGATTATAAAAGTCGGATTTGTTTAACTATTTAATTCGAAATTGTTAAACTATAAAGATGGTAATATATTTGGAATTAAAATTGATTTTTTTTATTATAATGCTTACACCGAAAATTTAAAAAATGGGCAATTCCGCTAAATGGCAAAATGCTGTTTAATTCAATATTGGCTAACTTAAAAATTTAAATTTGCCAAAATTTAGTTTTTGAAAGCAAAACATAAGACAAAAACTTTATAAATTTCGTAACAAACCCCCTTGGCTTGTTACAGATTCCACGATTTGGCGTACAAATTCACTGTACCAAGTGCGACAATTTCTGTTCAGCACAAATAGTCATTCCACATTCCATGACATTTGAACTTGAATCCTTTCCCAGAACATTGCGTCCGCTTGATGGGGCATCATTTTTTAATATTGAGACGTACATTTTGTTTTTAAAAATAGTTTTACTTTATTATATTTATATCCTAGTTTTGCAAAACAAATTTCGTGGTTCTGTAAAGTTTTTTAATTAATTTTTCCAAATAAAAATTTTTATCTAAGTTGGAATAAGTACCTTGATATTTGAAAATTTAATAAAAGTTGGTTACAAACAAACACCTTTTGAATATTTATTAATACAATAACGTGGCTTAGACCAGATCTCATAGGATTAACATGTCTTCAATTCTCCGCTGCCCATCGGCCGGATCATGTGTGGGGGCATTTTGCTTGTAGTTTTTTTGAATAATTACTAAAGTAATAGCATAACGGTGCCGAATAGAAAGCAAAAAATGGCTTTGCGTGCGTTAGAGGCAACAATCATTTATTACACTTATTTTTGATCTAAAATATAAATTTAATTAACGGTATAATTTAACAATGAATCTTAGACTGTTTATTCTTAAAATATATTGTACTTCAAATTTAATGTGTATGATTGATAATTATATATTTTTTTATTTTGATATTTTATTGCCTCTAATAATTTACCTCTTAGATTTCGTGTTTTGAATTTGTTTATTTTTCTTTTGAGTTATATTATAAAATTGTTTTTTCGTATTTTAATATAATGGTTGTATGGCACACACCCAGAATATATAATGTTTTGCTTCCCAGGCAATTTAGCTTGGAAGTTTCAGAGATCTGAAAAATTAATTTGATATTTTATTTATCAAATTAATAAATTATTTGTCATTTTGTGCTTTCTTATCTTTACTATTTTTTAGTAAATTAGTTTTTATTAACGTTTATCAGATTATTGATAGTTTGATTCTTCCTAACGTTTTCATTACGACATCGTTAAACGTTAACTTGTTCTCAAACCCAAACTTAGTAATTAAATTGATAGCCCCAATATTGGCTATGCAGATTTTGGATTCATAAAAGATTAATGTTTCCGATTTGGTCAAATCAACATTCGTTAATTTATTGATAATTCATTTAATTGGTTTTTTTGTTATAAAGATTTTTAACATTTTTATTAATTTGATACGTCATATGATTATGCTCAAAAAAGGCAGAATATTTGTTTTTGCCATTTAGGTAAATTTAAAAAAGCTTGCTTTGTTTATAATCTACATATTTCGTATTTATTTTTACTGATTTTGCCGTTTCTAAACTAAAACGCGGACCTGTGTAGATCACTTTCGATGCCAAAAGAGCAAATACTCAACCTCATGCCCCAATTTGTTGATAAATAAAATACTTTTGTTTATTTTTGGTAATTTTTAAGCACCGTCGGGTGAGTTACATTTATAAGCTGCTGTTGCATTGAATGTTGCATTTCACTTACTATAACTTATTGGTGATATGGGTTTATATTAATTTGTATATAAATTTTTAAGCAATTTTTTTGTTTACGCTAATTTTAGAATAACCGTTTTTAGTCTACGGATTATAATTTTGTTTACTAATAAATAGTTGTTATTAAATCATGTAACACTAATGTTGATAGCGAATCCGAGAGCCTTCAATAGAAACACAACAGTGCGCAGATTTGATCGTATAATTTTTTTTCCAACATCAATTTCAGATTCTAGTTACAGTGGGTTTTTTATTATTATGTACTTCTTTTTTAATTGTAAGCTAAGTACCGTTAACGTAAATATTTGGGAAATGTTAATTCAGACATGTAAAATTCGCTATTAACTTCTTCAAATATTATAGAAAGACTTCTTTTCTTCAAAAATTTTAATTGAATTTTTCAATATGTAAGTCTATGGTAATAGAATTATTAAATTTTATTTTTTAAATTTTACTTCATGTAGTAGTGATTAATTTATAAAAATTAGCAAATTGGATGTTGATCTTATATGCACACATTTATTTTAGTATTTTTGGAAGATTGTAAAAATTTGGAAACTTGAAAACCCAAAATTTGATTGAGTTCATTGGAGGCAATGATCATTGGCTGATGATGCTAGATGAGTTCATTTTTTTCGGGGCCAACTGAATTCATTCCTGCTGGTGGGCTAAACGTAGAATTGAAGAAATGCAATTGTAATTAGTTTAATTAGCATTTAATTTATTAAATTGTTTGAATTTTTATTAAGGCATATAATTTTTTATGGTAAAGCTATCCATAATAATCCTATGGTTTATGCAAATTGATTTAAATAAAATTTTAATTTTTAATAAGTATTCAAATATTCAATTATTTAACATATCCGAGAAGATGGAATGGCCTACCAACAGTGCAAAACATTTTAAATTTATTTTAAAAAATTTGTATTTTTGGTCTATCGCTCCGGTACTCAATAATCTATCAGAACCTTATGACGCCGCATTGGCCATTTTCTTGCCCCTTAAATTGATTATCGCTTTATGTAATTTTATTTATATTTTTAACTAGAAAATTTTTAACGAATTTTTTTTTGATCGAATAAGCAGTTTATCTTTTTCCAAAGTCTTTTTTTCTAAATTTAAATTGTTTCAATTTTTCAATTTAGCTTTTCCTAATTTGATAGTATTTAAATTTTTTTTTCTATTTTATTAGAATGACAAGAATCCATTAATGGAAAGACATATATTTTTTATTTTGATTTATAATTCCTTGATTTTCTACGGCAAAAAAAAGACTGCTAAGACGAAACAGGAATAAACTGCTATTTGTTCAATTAATAAAAGCATTGCAAATGTTTTCAGTTAATTTTTTAAATACAAGTTATTATATATTTTTTTGCTTTTATTTGCATTGCCTCATTTTTTAATATATCATTTACAATTGAACGTTTATGAATGAATTTAGTTTTTGATTAAAGCCATCCATTTTTAATTGCGTAAATTTTAACTGCTTAATTAGTGCTTTTATATTTTAATAATATTTAACGCAATCATATTTCTTTTTTTTATTATAAATAATTTTACTATTTTTTAAAACTCAAAGAAAGATTTGATGTATTGAAAAAGTTGGTCTAGTCCCGTATTTAATGTTCAGATTATGAAATATTTTTAGAATGAATTACCTGTCGGTACATTTATTCAATTGCTGAGAGTTCAAATGATTTCATTGATTATTTGAAAATTTATAACCGATTTTAAAGATATTATTCTATTCCTTGGATGTGAAATCTTGTCAAGAATTTTTAAATCAGTGTTTGTTTTGAAAATAGATTAATTAATTTGTCAATTTTAAATTGTATTGATTAAATCTTAATGGTTGTTTCGTTTCATAGTTATTCACTTTCTGTCCAATAATCAACCCTTTTTTATCTTTTATTTTAATTTTTGGTCATTTGCTTTCTGCTCATCACGGTCTTGTAATCATTTTTCAAGTTCTTGTTTTTTTAATAATTTAATAATGTTTTCGGATATTTTCATTGATCCGCATTTTTTGTATTTTAAAGTTACATTTAAGTATATATTAAATTGCTAATATAATGTTATGAGTTGAGACCGGATTTTTAGGGACTAAAAAACACGACAAAATTTGTCATTCTTTACTAATTTTCCTCGCACAATTGTAAAAGTACGTACTATTTTCTTATATTTTGTAAAATTTTAATAAAAATAAAAAAATTTTCGAAAAAATCATCCTTGGGGGTGCATTTTTAGTCCAAGAAAAAGCCATTTTTTGGGGTGAATTTTTTGGGTTAAAAAATGTGATTTTAAAAGATAGATTTTTTGTTTTTATTGCATTTTTCTTAGAAATATTTAAAAATGGCTAAAATGTTGTATTTTTCTTAAATAATTTGGGTAAAAAGTGCAAAAATAGATACGGGTTTTTCTCAAAAACCCGAAATAGGGATTGACTAAAAAGACGCTCATTCAAAATTTATTCAAAATGAATGCGATTTTTGGGCTTCTCTCGTCAAACCCTATTCGTAAAAAAATAGGTCAAAACCTAAAAAGCGGACTCTGGTTATGAGTAATATAGTAAAAATGACCATATTTCATAAAGTTTTATCGTAAATTACGATGTTATTTTATGTTTGGCTTTTATCAGTTTAGAATCGGGTTTTTGATTGCGTGTAATAACTGTAAGACTTTATATTTGAATTTAATATTTATTCACCATTTATAATTTTAAGAAAATTATTAAAAGGTTAATTCTTTGGATCTTTATTATTTTGTTACTTTTTACAATGATTTTAGATTATATTCCATTTTGCTACTTTAAACAGCTGCTTTTGCATTGATATTTTAATATCTTTGTCTTACATTTTAATCAGGTGCTGCTTTTGCATTGATATTTTAATATCTTTGTCTTACATTTTAATCAGGTGCTGCTTTTGCATTGATATTTTAATATCTTTGTCTTACATTTTAATCAGGTGCTGCTTTTGCATTGATATTTTAATATCTTTGTCTTACATTTTAATCAGTAAAATGTTTATCATTATTTATTTTAAAAATTAGTTAACATTTTGTGTCTACACTTTGCTTTAAGGAGATATTGGGCCTTTAAACTTATAATTAAATTATTATTATTATGTGGTCAAAAAGACGTTGAAGTTGTTACGCGATAAATAAGCATGGTTGGCGCTAATTCATCATCGAGTATTTGAAAGGTCCAGCGATACGATGAAGCGAATCATTTTTTTTCTAAAGAAATATAATGTACATAAAAAAGTGTTAATAAATATTAAAATTTTGCTCTCCTTTTGGTTAATTTCTTATTATCTACGAAAAATAAAAGGAATTATTTTATGAACTGAAAATTTAATTCACTAATAAATAGGGTCTTAAAATTTTAGATTGTAAACGCTAAATTTTTAACGTAAATGTTAATGGTGAAAAAAATACTAACCTAGGTAGAGGTACTAATTTTTAAAAGTTCACGGCTTGGGGGAGGTCAATTCATTGTTAGATTATGTGTATGCAAATATACTATTTACTTTTAGAATAATTTCTTTATGATTGGACTTTTTAGTTAGGTCGTGGTTTCTCTCGGTTTGGCGCTATGTTTATGAAAAAGCTGTTACGAAAATTAAGAAAAATAATATAATATCTCAAAAAACCACAACCTGAGGCTAAAACCTCAGATTTGCAGCCCTGAAAATACCAATTAGTGAATGGTTGATAAATATATTTTATTAAATATTTTTATTGAAAAATAAATTATCAATTTTTTTGGTACTTTTCAAAACAAAATTAAACCATTAATCGTGAAAATTTAAAAATCCAAACAAAAATTAAATTTAACGCGCATTGAAAAGAATTTAATAATTGCCATAAAAATATAAAATTTAATTCATAATCGAATTCATGATTGCAAAGGATAAAATCAAAAATTGATATACAATACAAAAAATATACGAAATGTGTAAAGCAACTTTGATAAATTTAATAATTATCTAAATTTATAGGAATATTGTCAATAAGACAAAAAAAATGCATTGATTATAAAGTAAAAAATCGTAGATTTAAAAATATGAACAAAAAAAGATTAACTTAAAAATAACTGAACAATTGCGAAGCGAAAGAAAGCATTTAACCACATTGATACATCGAAGCTTAAAAGAATCTGCTGGCCATTTATTAATAATGAAATTATAAAGATAATTTTAAATTGAATTATTATGAAATAAAATAATAATATTTTTAATAGTAAGATATAGGCGCAATTAATATTTTGTTATTGTCACTTAAGCAAATAACATACTGGCAGAGATTTTTTAGTAATTTATAAATTTCTATATTTAATTCTTAAATCTATTTGTTTAATTATTTTAGTTATATAATTACCACTTTAGTTTTTATCATTTCATGGTGCTTTTTAAAATGCGGATAAGAATGTTTTCTATACTTTAGGCATTGGCTTTTTGCAATTAAAAAAATTATATATATATATATATATATTAGATAAGAAATTTATTTTTCAGCATGTATTTTCAAAATTGCATTATTTTCAAATACTGTTTGTGACATATTCAGATTGACATTTTTTTAGTTTTTACGTTCACAATTTTAATAACAAAAACTCATAACCAAATTTTTTTAATGATATTGCTAATACTAAATACATCACGACAAATGGCCTTTATTCTGTGCCAGCTTTATCTTGAAATTGGCCTATTATTTTTGTCAAGTTTATAAGAATTATTTTGTAGGTGTCTTTTACGTTTTTTACGTAGGTTGTGAAGTTTAAATTATTTTAACCAAGAGATAAATATTTATTAAGTCTTTTAAAATTAATGTTTATTATTGAATTTTTTCAGATTGAATTTTAATTTATTAGCATTTTTTGTTTGTGTTTTTACTAAAACTTTTAAATAAGTCCATTTATTAGCCATTAGTTATTACATTTTAACTAAACACAGCTCATTGCAAATCTTATAATAGTTTTTTGTCAAAGACATTGATTTTGTACAATAAACTTTATTTTGTAGTAACAAATTTTGTTAAATTCTGGTATTGATTATAAGATGTATTCATTCGATCTGAAAATAATTTGTTTTTGAAATTGTTTTTAACCAAATTTGTAAATACTGATATTAATCATTATGATCATTATCTCATCACTATTAAAGTTTTACAAAATTATTTTTGAATAAGTCTTAAATGAATTCCTTGAAGAGCTTCACAACCTTCTTTCCATGGACAGTTTGCGAAATCGACTCCACGCACTCTTAAAGACAAAAACCAATGTTTTCCAAAGCAATTTATAAACTTTTCAAAATTCCGTTTAAATTGCCTAAATCATTTTTGAATTCGGTAACAATTATTGAATCGTGTTTTTTATGAACTTATCAAGAGCTACCAAAGCGCAAGACTGTCAATTACAAATTTGCAAATATTTTTTACAATAATTTTAATGAAAGCGATTACTTTTATAAAAAAAATAATTCTTTATTCAAGGTTTAATTTTCTTTGAATAACTCGTAATTTTATTTCGTTAAGTATTATTCTTTGAAGCATAGCATATTTTATTGAAATGATACTTGGTTTGGAAATTATAGATTGCTAAATTTACATCTTCATTATTGATTTTAATTTACAGAACTGGATTACGAACCGCTTCACCAAATTTTTAAATTTATGTAAAGTTTCAAAGTACGCAACAATTCCCTCTACAAAGCACTTGTTCGGTAGTTCGTACATCATCCATATTTGCCATAAATCGCTTATTGCTTTTTTGGTAGGGGTTTTTCATATTATGGTATACAAAGATAGACTTTGTTTTAATTATAAATTTTATTAATGAGATTTATTGCCAGTTTGAAAAATTAAATTATTATAAATTTTCTATTTCATTATTTACAGCTTTAGACCTTCTATTTATTTTTATAGGGTCAAAATTTTTATAATTATTATATTTTTATGTAGCTTTATGTTTCATTTGTTTTGTATTACAATTATCGTAAACGCTCTAAAACTCGTTTATGTGCCCATTAACATAGCAATTTTTCTGATCATTTTTTTCATTTTATCAACTTATCAATACTAACCAGATGGTTATAAGAAGGGCATGGGCGGCCGATGAAATTATTTATTGCGTTGACATTTTTAGTATATATTTTTTTGTCTGGCTTTTTTTTAACTTGCACTATATAACGCGTAATTTCAACAATAAAAGAGCCGAAAGTGAAGAAATGGGGAAACGTACCAAACAGAAAATCAAAGTTTCTTGGCATTTTCCCATTTGGAATGTTCTCTATGCTCTTTTAGGCTAGCGACTGAAAGTTATCGAGAGGAGTTGATTGATCTTTAAACGGATTACACATAAAATTTTACAAAATGGAAATTTTGTGGCAAAAGTTTGATTGACGAATGCACGCACGATGTATGGGTTGTTGCTAGGCTTTTTTAAATATTTTATTTTAATAAAATAAATAGGAACTTTGAAAACCAAAATACTTTTTTAAATTTTTGTAATTTTTTATGCTGAATGAATTCAAATAACATTTTTTGTATTTTCAATTGTTTAAATTGATGCTATTTTTAAAACATTTATTTATTTTTTATTACACCTAATTGCATATTTTTGAGGTTTTAAGTGCGGAGCATCTACACCACGATGAGCGATTCCCTCTTTGATCAGTGCGTTCTGCGTGACCACCATTTGACCTTTTGTTAAATAATATGAAGATATTTTTAATTATGTCACAAATTACAATTGAATTACACTCATTTATGTTCTTTTTATTCTTTCTTCCATTAACCATTTTATCTCGTTTTGATTATTTATTTATTTCTCATATTTCTTTTTAAAACACCATTTGGTGACCAAAATAGTTTAAAATATCTGTTTCCGTTGACTAAATTTATTTATTTTTTATATTGCTTCAACACAATCGCAAGACACTTATTTTTATTTTAAATGTATCATTTTATAATAATTACCATTTAATTAAAAGGGCAATAAACGTAACAATTTAAAATATAGAAATTGCGTTTTTAGACGTTTAATCTTATCTACGGATTTTTTTATAAAATACGAAGGCCTTATGGTTAATTTTAAAATTTTGTTCAAAGGCCTTACAAATATTACTTTAAATACATTTAAATTAAAATTTGTTTATTTTTGTGCTAATTTAAATCTAGCATTTCTTAAACAGTTAAGTTAAATAAATCTTTCATAATTTAGAGGTAAAAAATTATATGTTATTATCTTAATTACTTTATCAAAACTTGAAAACATTTCCTAAGATATAACTTTTATGTAAAATTAATTTTAATTTATTTTTAACTAATAGTCGGTTTTACTATTTGAAATTTTAGTAAAATTAGTTTCTTAGGCTTTTTTTCCATGCGCTTTAGAGCTTCTTTTAGTGTTATAAATTACATCTTTTAATTTATCTTATGTTTATATCATGATTCAAAGCCTTTAATATATGCTACATTTTGCTCAATAAAAATGTTTTTCATCCGAACCAATTTAATAATATTTGATTAGATTCATTTAATTTTCAACTAGTTCGGGAAACGAGAACATAATTCGCTATCTTTCTTTTAAACATTCTTTGCTATACATTTTTTTAGATTTTTTGTTGTTGTTTATTTTGGATAATTCGTAGTGCTGTTCATTTTTGTTACCTCTCTTTATTTTATCTTGCTTAAAATTATCTCATGTTGAAAACTCTAGTTTTTAGTTTTGTTTTAGTTTTAGTTATAGTTATTTATGGTAAATTCGTAATGCATAAGGTTGTAGAGGTCAAGATTTTTTATTTGTTTTATTGTCCTTAATATGGGAAATATAATATTTATATAATGTGAAAAAATGACCGCTTGTCCTTCAAAGTTGTGTCTGCTCCGTTCTCTATTAAAAACTTCACTGCAGCCAGTTTTCCATATTTAGCTGCGACCAGATCCAGTTGCTTCTTTTGGTGTCTTCTTTTCTCAGCGACAAAGAATTTTGTTTAAGACTATTAATCATAAGAAAATTAGAACTTTTTTATTTATTATTGCTAGTTGTGAAAATATATTTTTTAATAATTTTAATAGAGCTTTGATTGCTGATTATGATATTGCATAGTTTTAGATGTTTTTAATTAGTGTTAGAATTTTTTATTATTACAAAATTCGTGTATAGACGTTATTTTGTTTGTATGAAGATATTTTTAATTTTTTTTTATTTACTTGGTCTTGAGACCTGTTTGCTGAGTTCTTTTCTGGACTGCTAATCATAAATTGTGCAATAGGCCATTCATATTAATTTATTTAGCTTTGCTCGATATTGCAAAAAATAAAAGTTGTAATTTGCCGAGTCTTTTTAAAGGTTAAACAATATTATTGATACAAATATTATTGAAATTATTTGAAACAATTTTATGATTATTTTTATATAGCGTCTAGGTTATTTTAAAAAATATAGTCAATTATTGTACGTTATTTTTCTGGATAAGGTTCGTAGTTTGTTCAATGTCATAAAGCGCTCTGTTTTAGCTGTGTTTCTCCTTAAATTACTTTCGTCGTTTTTTAATTATTAATTTTTTTTTAACTTTAATTTTATATTAAAAATTAATTTTTTATGGGTTATTTATGTTAAAAATAACTTGCAAGACTAAAAGTTATAAAATTACGGAAAAAAAGGACGGAAGTGTCTGAGGCAATGGTCAAAAATAAGTAGAAAAGCTTAAAATAAAATATGAATAAGAAATAAACTCCTAAATTTATAGTTAAAAGATATAATAATATAAATGCGATTAGTCTTTCAAAATAAATGATCCAAATACTAATTTACAAAGTAAATAAAATGTATTTTCATAAAATGGTTTGAAGTTTACGCAAATTAGAGTATCTATACTTTTATATAAATTTATAACCCAAATTCCGAAAAAGCAAAAATTTAAATAAAAAATTCAAAAAGTTAAAACAAAGGGTATAAATCATTACATATCGACTGCTATATGTCATTTATTTTCTTTCTAAATTAAAAAATTTCAACATTATTTTTAACCTCATAATTTAATCAAACTTAGAATTTAGGGTGTGCTAAAAAATACCTATTTACTTTCAAAATTCAAATAATTTTTACATAAAATTACTTAGTTAAATACCTTATTTAATTTTCTCAATAAATAAATTTTTCAAATATGAACATTTGGACATAAAATAACTTAATACCTTATTTATTAATCTTTATAATTATTTTTGTTTCCTTATCAATTTAATATTTTTGCACGAAGTGCACTTTGATTCGTTGAAAGGCGATAGTTGTAAAATAACATTCATGATTTTAGAGTTTTTTAGATTAAATGCATGAATTCATTCAACATTCCTTTAAATATAAACTTAATTGAGCTTCAAAAATTTTCAATAAATTATTTAATTTTTTCCATCTTGAGTATATTCTACTTCAATTGGTGTTTATAAATTAGCATTTTATTTAAGTTAATGTGATTATTTTTAATAAATTTTTGTAGGAAATAAAACGGATATAGCTTTTAGGATTAGCACTTAAACTAGGCTAAATCTTTTTTTCTGCAACGAAGTAATTCGGTAGCGAGGGTTTAGCGGCGTGAAAATTCTTAAAAAGTTTTAACACTCTAAAGTTATATTATAATATTATATTTTTGATGATTTATTTTTTATTTTTATAGTTTATATTCTTTAACAAAATATTGCAAAATTGTTATAAACTTTACGCCATATTTTTTGTCCTTTTATATATTAGCCATTGCTAATAACTTTACATTTATTCATTTTATTTTTTATTTTATAGGCATTTAGCACTTTTGCTTTATTATTTAGCTTTACAAAAAGTTTTATTTTGCATTTAAAATTGTTGTCAGATAAACTAGAAGAGGCAAATTATTATAATAAAAATTCAAAAAATTTTTCTTTTTAAGTTTAAATTTTAGAAACGCCGGTCTTAGAATTTAAAATATTAAAAATATTAATAAACAATTTATTTAGTTTTTTATAATAATTAATTAATATAAATAGCATAGCTTAGCATTTTTAATTTGCAATATTCAAAGTTATTTTCAAATATTGATTTTTAATTTAGCATAATTTAATAATTTTTTTGTAGTTTTTAATAACTTTTTTTGGTATTAATAAGAAGTAAATTCTCAATTTTGCCGATATATTCATGCAAATTATTTTAGAATTTCTATTTCATCCGAATTTGCCCTTTTATCAATGTTAATTGGCAATTAATTTAAGGTTAATTATTAATATTTTTATTGTTGATCTTCATCTTTGACATTTTTGTCAGCATTAGATTGAGATTGCAGGTACGGGTATTAAGTGTCCGACGCTTTTCAAGAAATCTTTAGTACTTTTAGATGGAAAATTGTTAAGAAAATTAAATAAAAATTCAGAAAGATACGGATATTCGAGGGTACCCGCGGATTTGACTTTCATATCCGTGTCCATCTCACTTTTTGAAATTTCTATTTGTATCAATCCATATATGGATATATCCACGGATATCTGGATGTTCGTGATCATGCCTGATACACACTCAAATCCTATGCCAATTTTTGCAACAAATGGTTAATAAATGGATTAAAACGTTTAATTTCAGCTCAACTCAATAACAAATAAAACAGAAATTTTAGGCATATTTCCGGAAAATTTTTGAAAAAATTCAATATTTTAGGCACTTTTTCCTAAAATTTCTTAAGTAAATGCAATAAACCCGAAAAATGTTCCTTAAAAATCAAATATTTTTTTCAAACTTATAATTAACAAGTTCCGCTTCTACAAAAACGTGCCGTCAAGTATGTTAATTTTTATAGTTTTATTGACATTAAATGATGCAAATTACTGTGTTTAAACAATTTTTTTAATTAATAATATTTGTTTTTTTAAATTAACTATTCTTTAGACATAAATAAGAACGCTAATTTCGCTCGAATTCATTTTCATGCGATTTGATTGACGTATACAAGTGTAGGTTCCATGTCGTAGTCGGCCTTTTAAATATTTTATTAATAAAATAAATAGAAACTTTGAAAATCAAAATACTTTTCTAATTTTTTGTATTTTTTATGCTGAATGCATTAAAATAACATTTTTTGTATTTTCAATTGTATAAATTAATGCTATGCTGCACAGTAAATGAGCTATAAAAATTTAAAATAATTATTTGAAGTATTATTTGGTTTTTTAAATTTAATACTAACATTTTAAATATTTATTCATTTTTTTTAAAAACATTTTTTTTATTACTCCTAATGGCATATTTGAGGTTTTAAAGTGCAGAACATCTATGTAGATCACGATGAACACTTTTCCTATGCGTTCAGCATGACGATTTGACCTTTTGTTAAAAATAATATGAAGATATTTTTAATTAATTATGTGACAAATCAATAAAAATAAATATTGTTCCTTTTAACAAAAACATGGTGATAGGTGACCAATAGTTTGAAATTATCTGTTCCCGTTTGCTTATTGACTACATTTATTTATTCACTACTATACCTTTGAATTTTGAAATTTTTATAAATTTAAAAGTTATTTTTGTCATTTATTTTGATTTTTTAAATTAGAAAAATTCTGTTTTGTTATACAAATTATCAATATTGCTTTTTAATTAATTCTAAAATATCTTGCTTTGTTTTAGTAAGTAATTTGTAATTTGATTTGTTTAAAAAAAATTAAAATTAAATACTCAATAATTTCAGAAAATGTCCAATAAGTGACTGGTGGTCTTTGGCAGGCGATGTGCAATATTGAATTGTAGCAAGGTAGAGAGCGAGCAGATTTTGTTTTTTACTGATGAACGCATTTTTGAATAATTGTATTCATTTATAAGTTTGATAAAAAAAATTTTTAACAATATTTACATAATTAATATACTTCCGGTTTTCAAGTGGAAGTTTATTTAAAAAAAGTCTTTATGCTTTTGTGGAATCTGACTTAAATTGACATTCGCCTCAGTTTTTATTTTTATGTTGGAGCTGACATTTAAAAACATTTAATGTTTTGTTTATGCAATTATTGTGACCAATTTATAAGAAAAAGAATATAACGATTTTATGTCGAATCAAAAAGTTTGCTTTAACAAACATTTAAATTCATGAAAAGCTTAGAAATTAATATAAATATTCTAAAGCCGTGCCCGCTAAATTTGAGTTTTCTTAATTAATGTCATAATAATCCTTTTGCTTTTTCAAAGACTTATAATTTTTAATTTGAATTTTTAAAATGTTTTATATTTTGATTTAACAGTATAATTTATAATTTTAATGTAACTTATTTTTATTTATTAAAATTAAAATAAAGAATTAAATTCTTATCTTTTTTTTCATCTGTGACGTCTGAATTCGGTTGAACTTTGAGTTGGTTGTTCGACGCTAATTTTAAAAGTTATGCGTATAGACAATAAATAATTTTTCGCGATTTAGTCAATCGAATAATTTTAACTCCAAAGATTATTTAAACTATATAAACGCGAATATTTTCTATTTCATTTTGCAACTCAAATTTTTTGTGTGTTTACATATATTTTTTAAATTTTACTTTAAATAAAGCAAATATTAAGCTATCATTTATCATTCTTCATTTATTTTTTTAGAAAAATTTTGCCATTTAAGCATAATGTTTGAATTTAAATGCCTATTTTAACTTAAATTTATCGATTTTATTATTGTCTGTAAAACAGCTTATGAATTTTTCGCGAACTATATAAAATTATTAATTATTCTGTAATCTTTAATGCGTAATTCATTGACACACAGAATTTGAAGTCGATAGACGTTTTGTATAATTTACTGAATTAAATAAAGTTGTTTAGTTAGTTTCATTTTTTTTTATTGTTAAAACATTTGCCCATGGGTTTGCTAGAATATTTTAATTACATTAAGAGATTCAAAAGTTTTAAAAATGATCATATAAATATTGTATTATCATATTTTTTTTTTTTTGAATAGAGTCGTTCGCCGATAACAATATATATATTTTTTTGAGTGATAATGCCGATTTAACATTGGTCTTGTCAAAAAATTTTCCCTGAACGACCAAAAGCGATGTTCTTATTAGTATTCTTTAAAAATGATTTAAAAACATGTCTTTAATGTAGTTGAAAATCAAATAAATTTGAGCCATGGGTCAAGTATAATAGTAAATGCTGGATGCATTTACGTACAAACAAGTTTTGAACATTAAAAGCTTTTTTAGAAATTCTAGATTTAAACAAAATAAATTAATACAAATATGTACAAATTTAACTTAAACGCGAAATGGGAGCCTGTTGAACTTGATGAAAATAAACCGGGTACGCCCATTATTTGCATATAAATTATAAAGTTAGTGTGTTCCAATCCACGCATGAACCGCACTCGCGGCCTAATGGTATTCGTGGCAGTCGTAAAAAAGTTGAGTAAAATCTGAACGGCTTCTTTAAATGTTTCGATTGCATACCTTTTTAATTGACTTAATATCATACATAAAGTATAAAATATATAGATTAAATTTATGCTTTATAGTTTTTTTTTTCACTACAGAGAACAATTAAACATGAGAGCTTAGAGCAAGACTTTTTTGGAGAGTGTAGTTCATAAAACGAGAATTTTTTTACGTTTAATTACAATTCTGTATTTTAATTTTCGAAATAATTCTGATCAGGCAAATTTTTAGAAATGATTTTATTAATAGTATAAAATAAATTAAAATTAACTAAAATTAGATTAAGGGTAAATCAATCAATCTTAACAATAAATTTGTAAACCAGTTTGATCATATGTATAATATTAAATGGAACTAAATCAGCAATTAATGTAATCATTCTGCAACTATATATTACATTTTAAAATTAATTTAAAAATTAATCCTTTTGACATTAATGTGAATACATTTTATTATTATTTCATAAACTAATAAAAATATTATAGTAGGCACGCTGGATTTATTGCCAAGAATTTTAATTTTTGGATCAGTGTATTAACTAGAATATAAAAACAAAATAAATACTAATTCAAACAAATATTAATCGCATGAATATAAATTCAAAATTTGTAACTGATTAACAAAACTGAATTAAAAAATGTTGCTGTTGATGTTTTTTAAACAATATCAAATTGTATTTTATAAATATATTTGATGTTGCGTTTTTGTTTTTACTTTCTAGGTATTCAAGCTTTTGTAATGATTTTATATAATTTTATTTTGCTCCATCATTGTAGTCATTCATAATATATTTACCCATTTCTTCTAAAATTAAATGATTTTTTTAGTTTAAAGTTACGGGGGTGTGGGCGGCGCTTTGGGCTAAAGAATTTTTGCATGTGACGTTTCAAATGTTAAGTTTTAAAAATTGTTTGCTGGTATCAGTTGTACTGTACTTCTGAAGAAAATCGACAAAAGTCTTGTAGAAGAGACGCAATTGTTTGCGATTATTGGCGTTGGATGACTTTTTAATTATTTAACTAAAAATTAAAAGGTTTAAACCATTTAGAGGTTTAGTTTTTAATTTTCTTTTCATCATTCCCAAGCTTTTTTATGTACCTTTTGTTCTTATTATACATAAAAATTTATATTAATAATATTTATTTTGATTATTTTTTTTTGAAAATAATTTTACACTGTGGAAAATTTTGAAAAAAAATTATTAAATCAATTTTTGTTTTCAAATATTCAATATTAAAGATAATTTTTTTTACTAGCTCGTAAACCAATTTTTGCTCATTCGTCGGGTATCATTGTGTTCTAAACTGGAGATGTTGGACGCTGGAATTATTAAATTTTGTTTACATTTTAAAGTTCATTGCAGGAAATTTAATTATCAAGTTTCTTTAAATTTAGATTTGCTTTTGCTTTATTTTACTTTATAAATGGTTGTGTCTCATTTAAATTGGTTATTAATATAGTAAAATATAAATGTAATTTGTATTTTTATATTCTTGGACAAACCAGCGTCCAACTCGTAATTTAATTATCTCTCAGCACGCTTGGATATAATATAGTTCCGATTTGTTTCCTTTTTGTTAAAACTATGATATTCATTATCTTAAGTTTAGTTAATTTTCTCATATTAATTTAAATAGATTAATTGCAGTTTTTTTTATTACATGAATTGAATTTTTTTGAAACCCTTTCAGTTAATCTAAATATTTAATACTTGCATAAGAATAGAACAGCAACATTTAATAGTTATGTTTTGGCTCTATTGTTTTTGAAATTTGTTTTATTTATCGTTAAAATAAATAACTTCTTGGTTTATATGCTTCATATGTTGGGAATTTTGTTTAGTTGATTAATCAATTAACTGCTCTAAATTTTTAATTGTTTTGTTTCTTTTATATGGTTTTAGGTTTTCTTTAAAATAAATAAATAAAAACTTAAACATTGGTTATTTAAACTTAATAATTTGAATGTTAAATTAAATTAAATTAATTATTTATTTAGTTTGTAAGCCATTGTTTATTTTGTTCAGGCCATGAAGTAGAACAGCGCGCACATCGTTGATAAGAAATTGCAATGATATGGGACAAAGACATTGTTCGGACAAATGCAGTTTAAAGTCTAATAAATTATACATATTTTGAATTTAATTTTTATGCGACAAAATTAAATTGAGTTTAAATTTTATTTTAATATCAAAAAATATTTGTTATATTGTATTTGTTGACACATTTTTTTCACTTATTTGGAATGTAAACCCACATCATTGATTAAAATCTTAACTAATTATTACATATTGCAATCTTTTTATAAGAGCTGGATTTAATATCGGGCGATGGCGGTCGACATCGGTAGCTCGCAAACCCTTATTGGAATCAGCCATATGCAACATTTTCTTAAGTAATTAACAAATGTTTAAATTATGAAATTAAATTTGAAATATAATTTAATAACACAAATTTTAACTTAATTGTTTGATAAACTCCATCGATCACTCCTTGCATATCTATTTCTCTCCAAACAAATTTCAATTAAACATTTATTAGGTCAATTCTTTTCAATTCATTATTTTTTTTATAAAAAATGCCTGCCTATTATTTATCATATTACTTATAATTTAAATTAATTTATTGTTTTTAAGAATTATTTATCAATGTCAAATGAATTTAGAAGAAGGCTTTTATTTTGTTTTAATTATTTATATTATAAAAAGTCAATTATTTTTCTTTTTTTTTTTAATTTTAAATTTTTTCTAACGTCTATCATTAAAAAAGCGCGTCGGCGATGGTTTATTGAGAAATACATAAATAAATTAATGAACAAACACATTCCTTAGGCGAATTATATACAACTTCAAAAATATAACTTGTTGCAAATAATTGAATTTTAATTTAATAAAAGTGTATTTAATTTTTTTTTAGCACCAAGGTGTGCGCAGCTTGGGCTGCTCAACTCATTTTAATGCTGCTCTAGAAGTCATAATTTGTCGGCGCTTAATTATTTTAGAATAATTTTTTAAAGTATATTTTTTTTATCACGGCTGTTGTGAAAACTGTTAACCATTTCATGTTAAAAATTTAAATTGAGTGCTTAACATTTTTTTCCATCTCAAGAAAAATCTGCGATCCCAATAATTTCAGATGCTGAATTAAATATAAACATTTCACTTAAGTTCATTTAAGAAAACTCTAACAGTTAATTTTTTTTGGTGCGAAAACAACATTATCAATTTTCTATAATTTTTCGTAACATAATTTATTAACATTTAAAATTTTAAAATTATTATTAGAATTTCACAATTAAAGTTTTGCTTTTTTTTGGTATGGGTCTTTGATATTGTGGTATAAAAAGGTAGACTTTGTATTTAATTATAAATTTTATTAATCAGATTTATTGCCAGTTATAAAAATTAAATTATTAATGAATTTTCTATTTCATATTTACAGCTTTAGACCTTCTATTTATTTTTATAGGGGCAAAATTTTTTATAATTGTTATGTTTTAATGTAGCAGTATGATTTAACAACATAAAACGCTCTAAAACTCGTTCAATAATCTTTCTGACCATTGTTGAGGGGCATTTCATTAAATTTACATGAAACTTTCATTGATTTCTTTTTAATTTTGCAACTCGAAATGAACTCTGAAGTCAATCACACGCAAAACGGATGCCAAATCGCAATGCACCAATTGCACATGTATGTGCCCTTTAATATAGCAATATTTTTTTTGATCATTTTTTTCATTTTATCGCATTTTTAATATTTATATGTTTTTGAATGGTGTTAAATTTAATGTATTTTTAAGTTAATTTTGCTAAGGTCGAAATTAAAATTAATTGTAATACTAACCAGATTGGTTATAAAGAAGGGCATGGGGCGGCCGATGAAATTATTTATTGCGTTGACATTTTTAGTATATTTTTTTTTGTCTGGCTTTTTTTTAACTTGCACTATATAACGCGTAATTTCAACAATAAAAGAGCCGAAAGTGAAGAAATGGGGAAAAGTACCAAACAGAAAATCAAAGTTTTTTGGCATTTTTTCCCATTTGGAATGTTCTCTATGCTCTTTTAGGCTAGCGATGAAAGTTAGGTAATTTTTCCTAGAGACCGAAGGGAGTTGATTGATCTGTAATCAGGGCCATATTACCTTTAAATTTTTTAAAAAAATTTTCCGTATGGCAAAAGCGTTTATTGGAACTAAAATTAAAATGCTATTTTCATCCCGCATACAAATAAAAATGTAAAAATAGATTTGTTTGAAACGAAATGGAAGGAATAATTGAAGCAGGAATTGCCGTTTCCGATTGGCGGAATAATAGTAGTCCCCTCTTCATTTGAACCTCCTCTCTAATTTTTGTAATTAAATCTTTAACTTTTTTGGGTTTTACAGATGACCACCTGACTCCACAGTTTCGCTTCATTACGGCAACTTTTCCAATCCTTTTTTTAATTAATGAGAAGTAGAATTTGGACGGGCGCCCAATTAGCGCCTGCCCGGCCAAAAAATAAAAAAAAGCCCTCCCGCCCGGACAAAATATCAAAAATCCTGGAAATCCGCCCGGGCTTTTTCATAAAAAATACACCCCTAAGAATGGGAATTCTGACTATTATAAAGAAAATGCAATATTTTGACAATTTTGGACCAATTTTCAGCAACAGAAATGATTAAAATTTCAATTTTTTTTCTCGGCAGCGCCTATCGGCACCGCCGACCCCTCCCCCGGCCCCAGAAGTTATCAAAAAAAAAACTTGTATTTTTTAAAAATTTAAAAATTGGTAAATTTCGAAGTTTTTTGCGCAATTTTTTTGACAAAAATCTTAAAAAACTTTTTTCCTGACGACGCCTATCGGCGACCGGACCCTCCATGATGTTGCGTTTTTGTTTTATTTTCAAGCAATTCAAACTTTTGTAATCCATTTTATATAATTGCTGTAAGATTTTTAAATTAAAAATATTGTAATATTAGTTTTAAAAATAAATCGTGTGTTTATTTCAATTTCAATTTTAATTTATATAATTTATTAATCAAAAAATATAAATAACAGTTTCTTCGCTTCAAAAATGATTTAAGCTTTGAGCTGAATCTTTTCAATCCTTTCTATGTCAGCTTTAAATTTATCATCTTTTAAGAAAATTAAAATTTTATTTTAGCTTTGCTTTAACACATTTGTAAAACTCCATAATCGGTTGTACGTTAATCCCATCAATCATTTAAAGCTACATCTTTTAAACATTCAGTTCTTGCAGCGATTTGGTAATTAGTTAACAAGCACAAAAATTCGTTACATTCTGGAAATATTAAGTTTAACAGGCGGTATGACATTTATTTTTCTGTGTTTAGCCAAATTTTTCTTTTTTTTGTTTTGGTAAATAAAATTAAACATTTTCAATTTTATTTAAAATGATTATCTTATTTATAATTATAATTATTAATTAGTAAACCATTTGGGAAGCGTACTCCTTGTGTACCACACTTCTATGTTTTAATTGAGCATCGGCGGCTTAAAACCATGTTTATATAATAATTTTAAAAAAAATTTTAAATATAAAGATGTTTGAAACACAGATTTTAATTCAAATTAAAAATGTTAATTTAGCGCTGGACATCCACTCGGAATCAAATTGAATAAGGAATTGTCATGTTTTTGTTACATAATTTAATTAATTTTAATATACCAGGGTGTTAAAACCTCAACTTTTTTGATGCCGGAATATTGTCTTTTAATGGTTTTTAATTTTATCATATTTATTCTGATTTTGTGGGTATTATTGTGTAGGCTTGAGATTTATATATTAAAATAATATTATAGTCTATTTAATTTCTATGAACGTTAGGCCGTTACTGTTTCGTATAAAATTGTGCATCACAAACCAAAAAATTAACATTTAAATAATATTGATTCCGAACTGTCAAAAATTTGTAAGTCTCTAATAATTAAATTTTCAATTTATTTCTATCACACGCTCTACATAGTGGCAATCTAAAGGTCCATTTAAAGTTCGTGATTAATTCAATTTTTTAAATTATTATTTTAACAATTCTATCTTGTTTATATTATTTTGCTTATTTGTTAAAATACAAATTATTTTCTTTTAAAAATTAAATTCGCCATATCTAGCTCTAGTTTTAGTAGGACTTCATATTTAGAAGATCCAATTAATTTAGCATTATTTAGGTATTGTAAATGATTTTTTAAAATATAATACAATAGCAGAAAGAAATTTTGAACTACTAAAAATTATAAAACCGGTGTTTTCTTATTTATTTTAAGTATCTTTAATTAGGTAAATGGAATTATTAATTTATTTTCAGTAAATACATTTATCAATTTTTTTCATATCCTTTAATTTTTATCAGACGCACTTTTATCCATTATAGAATGTTGACGAAGCCTTCTTATCCATTATAGATTGTTGACGAAGCCTTGACAATATCAGGTAATCGACAGAGTTTGACCTTTAAATAGTTGAGTTTAATCGTATTAAAAAGTTTTTTTTAAAATTTAGATTTATTACAAATTTTTAGTTATGCTAGAATATATTTAAAATGATTTGAATTTTGTTTGGTTTAACTATAAAAGAATTTGACTTTAATTGTACTTTTTATTTTTAATGAACATCATATTCACTAGACAATTTAATATTTGTAAATAAATTAACAACCGGCATTTAGGGCTTTGTCAAAAGCCTTGGTACACACACAGCTTAAACGATATACGGACCATTTGTGTCGCACCCAAATTGAAAAATGTTTAAAAAGCTTTAAAATCAATTTTAATTTTTTATAAAATTTAATCCGGTTTATTTTTAAGTTTTGTTTTTAATAATTTATCATACTTATGACAAGTCTCAGAAATTTGTTTTGTTTTTGTTCTTTATTTGAAACACTTTATAAATTGGATTTTTTTGTTTGTTAACCATAATATCACTAGAATATAATTATTTATTTTATTTATAATTTATAGAGCATAATATAAATTTTATTGCTTTTAAATTCTAGGATAATCGTCTGAAACTTACTTGGTGGCGTCTCGATGAATTATTTCCCGGCGGTTTTGTATCAATTATTATGGTTTCTTCAACTTTTTAAATAATTTTATTCACCAAATCATTTTTGATTTATCTTAATCACTGATTGGTTTATTTTAGTCGATGTTGTTATTTGCTAACATGTTTAAATAATATTAAAATGTATCATTATTTATATAAACATTTTTTTAGGTGATTTTGATTAATTTACTTTAATTTTTGGTGATTGGTTTTATTTGATAAACTTAAATCATTTTTGCCTATTGTGGCAAGATTGTTGCTGTGCCAGATAATATGTTATGCTTGACAGCAGCTTACGGTCATCATTTTTGCATAAATTAGCTATTAAAATATTTACTATCAGCAAAGTTTTAATCAATTTAACTTTTACAATAATTCCTCGGTCAAAGATTCAAATTTTTGATTTTTATTAAATTATATTTTACGTCTCCTGTTGCGTTGACATCTGTTGATTTGAGTGGGCTCGCTCTGGGACCTACGATCATATTTTACCCTTCTCAATTGTTTTTAATTTTAAAAATAACAATTTAATTGCTTGCATTTTACATTTTGTTATAAACTCTTGAGGCATAATAAATTGTTTCTTCATTAAATTTGCATTAAAATTTACAGGCTACTTTTTGCTATGGATATAAAATAATTTGATTTAATTATTAATTTTTTTTATTACGTGTTGATGTCTTACCATAATTATTTATTTTTTATAATCATCAGATATTATTGATTATACTTAACTCACATTGATAGAGAGAGCTGTTATAAAAATATTTAGTATCTTTATAGAAAGACAATTTATTATAATAACTATTTAATTCATAGTAAATTTATATATATCTTTGTTGTTATATTTTGCCTCTCCAATGTCATCCAGAAGTTATATTTTTCATTTCCAGTTTTGGCATCTCTCTTCTTTTAATTTTCGTTTTATTATTTTTTAAATTTTATTATTAGATTATCATCTAGTTTTACCATTTATTTTAACAGTTGAATATAATTGTTGATCAGAAATTTATATGCGCCATTTGAGTGCAACATCACATTTATGATTTATATGCTAATTATTTTTATTCCGTGATTATTTTTATGTTATTTGTATTTGGATTTAATATATTTTCTATTTGGGTTTAATTTATGATAAAACTTACAAAAATTGGTGCTGCGCCACACTTTCCATAACATCCTTTAGTAGAGCATTTTATTTTTCTGATATACGGTGTTAGGCATGTGATTGAACCTTTATATTGCAAATTTGGAATTTTTTCTCATTTTTTATAAATTCTTGTAAATCGACGTTATATTTTATTTACATAAATTTACAGTGAAACACTAATTAGAAAAAATGGTTCTAGAACGATTACTTTTGACTTATAAGTTTTAATTTTTGTTCAACTTTTGACAACTTTTATTTTTATTTATTTCAGTAAAATAAATTTGTTGGGTTTTCACCCATTTTTTATAAATTCTTGTAAATCGGCGTAATTGTTTCATTTAAAAGGTCTATTATGAACCATAGTAATTTATTTATTAAAAGATTTATATAACAACATTTAATTTTAGTCTGCTTTTACATTTTCAATACTCAGCAAAACCCTGCTTCAAATCATGTATTTATTATTTAGAATAAATTTTAAAAATTTATTTATTTAATTTATATTTAAGTTATACATAAGATTTTTAGTCTAAAATAAAACAAGCACATTTTATAACAATGTTTATTGTGAAGTTAAATGATATTTTATCTAATTGATTAAAATTTTAACTTATTATTACTTGCGATATAAGAGCTGGATTTAATTTTATATCATGTAAAAGTCGACAAATGTTTAGCATTCACTTATAGTAAATATGGTTTTCATTTATTTTTTACAAATTTTTGTAACTAGCCATTTTTTCCACCAAGGCGATCCCTTGGCCGTCGTCATCGGGCAACGGCGATCGACATTAAGAATTATTTAACAATGCAAAATGAATTTTTGAAGAAGGTTTTTATTTTGTTTTAATTATTTTATTAAAAGTCTATCATCAAAAAGGTGCGTCGGCAAATGGTTTATTGAGAAATACATAAGCAAATAATGAACAAACACATTCTTTAGGCGAATTATATACAACTTCAAAAATATTTCTTTGTTGCTGTTAATTGTATTAATGTAATAAATGTGCCACAAGGTTTGCGCAGCTTGGGCTGCTCAACTTGAACATTAATTTTATTAAACATTTAAATCTGGATTAATAGGAAACTATTAAAATTATATTGTTTTTTAAATGTTTGTTTTGAGGATTTGATACTACGTCGTTTTTTTAAAATTGTCGTCTTAGGATTTTTTTGTAGTTTTTTTTAAATTTCAGAGAAATTGATTTATGAATACATTTCTTTCTATTTCTTGATTTTCTTAATTTATAAATTATTCTTGTTACTTTAATATACGGTGTAGTTAATATATTTTATATTTATTTTTTTGAATATTTAAAAAATTTTAATTAAGTATTTTTTATGTTAAATATAAATTTTTCTATATTTAGTTTTAATCATATTTCTAATATTCACAATTTAGCTTTGCTCTCGTGTCTCCTGCACATATTCATGATTTTCCTTTGATTTTCTATTTTATTTTTGTTTTACTTATATAACGCTCTTTTTAAATTCACTTAATTAGATTTTTAATATTTACAATTGTTTAAAGTGAATTCACTTTTTGTTTTTTTCATTTTTTTATTCTTCAGAACAGTTTGGAAACCTACTATGCTTACAGATATTAAAATATTTTTATTGTTTATGTTTCAAGATTTTTTAAAATTTTACAACCAAATAATTTATTTTAAATGCGAACCAATTTGATGTGTGTCACACTTTAGAACTCCCACTTTTCAAAGCACTGGCAACAAATTTTTCTTTTTTTTTATAAAAAGTTTTTTAATGTTTTTTTTCTGTAGGGGTCATCATTTGTCGACGCTTAATTATTTTAGAATTAATTTTTTTAAAGTTTTTTTTCTTTTTCTCACGGTAATTGTAAAAACTGTTAATCGTTTCATGTTAAAATTTAAATTTTGAGTGTTAAATAACAATTTTTTTTCCATCTCAAGAAATTTCTGCGATCCCCAAATAAGCAACAATGTACAGCATTTTAATTGGTACGTTTGTTTTATATGTTTATGGTTTTCTTTTGGTTATTCAAACCTAATAATTTTGTTAAATTAAATTAAATTATTTTTAGTTTGTTTATTAGTTTATAATTAAGAAAACACTTAAGTTCATTATTTTATTTATTAAGAAAATTCTTACAGTTAATTTTCTTTTGGTGCGAAAACAACATTATCAATTTTCTATAATTTTTTCGTAACATAATTTTATTAACATTAATTATTATTAGAATTTCACAAAAAAAGTTGCCCAAACTGATCGGAACAAGTCTCTTCATCTTCGATTGACAGCTTGTGGCTCATGTGGAACCAAACAGATGTAATAGGTAATCATCTATTTTTGTGCGGCAAAGAACATGTTCAAGAGGCCTTTTTCTGCTTTGAATTTGAGAGTTGTTCGGCATCTTGAATAAACTTTATGAGAATAGAATCTCAAATAAATCTCTGTATAATAATCCTCAATAAAAGTTTAAATTAAAATTATCAAAAAATATCAATGCTAATTATTGTTCATGGTGCAACCAATGGTGAAGATATTTTCAAAATTGCAGTATAATTGCATGTACAATTTTTAATTTTAAACAATTTATTTGTTTATGCTGCACTACATATAACTTTAAAGAAGCCCATTTATTGCCAAAAAGTTTGCAAGAAGCTGGAAAAAGCAATAATTTTTCCAATAATTATCTATCGATATCACATTTCCTCGTTTATTTGTTTGGCTTATTTTTGAATATTTAATGTTTTTTGATATTTTGATTTTTTGTTATTATTTTTATATAAATTTTTTTTGTGTTTTATTATTCCTCAATTTGTCGCATCTTTGAGCGCATAATATCCAAACAAATTTTAAACTTCCGTCTCAAACATGGTCTCATTTCACAACACCAATTCGGATTTCTCCCAAAAAGATCTACTGTCTCACAACTTCTAAAAACCTTTGAGGACTGGTCCGACCCCCTTGGAAACAACCTTCAAATTGATTGCATATACATTGACATAAGTCGTGCCTTTGATTCTGTTCCGCACAAATTTCTACTGTCCAAACTCCACCACATTGGCATTAGAGGAAAATTGTTGAGATGGATTGAAAACTTCCTATCAAATCGCTCCTTCACTGTTAAAGTTGATGATGTAACCTCTCCCAAGAAACCAATTCTCTCAGGAGTGCCCCAAGGCTCGGTGTTGGGTCCGTTATTGTTTACAATCTTTATTAACGATTTGCCTAACATAATCAGTCCTCCAGTCAGCATTCGGCTGTTTGCCGATGACATAAAAATCTTTCTTCCAATAAAAAACCCCTCTTATCCACCAATTCTTCAAAAATCAATTACCGAAATATGCACATGGTGCGAGACTTGGGGACTAAAAGTATCAACAAACAAAACAAAATTATTCCAAATCACCCCCAAGCCTCGCCATCCTTCTCCCAAATTCAACTATAGCATTGGGCACACCACCATAATTTCTCCCTCCGAATCAATTAGGGACCTTGGCATTCTTATTCAAAACAATCTTAACTTTACCGGTCATATAAATACAATAATTAAGAATGCCTACTTCAAAGCCATGCAAATTTTAAATGCTCTCTATTCCACCAAAATACTCACGTGGGCCCGGGCCTATAAAATATATGTACGTCCAACCTTAGAATATGCAACCGTTATTTGGAATCCTTCAACTAAAATACTCTCAGATAAAATTGAACGGGTGCAGAAAACATTTACACGTAGGGCCCTCACAAAATGTAAACTCCCCAAATGTCCCTATAATCAACGTTTGAAATTATTTAATTTGGAAACTCTGGCATTTCGTCGCAAACTTTTCGACCTTTCCATTATGCACAAACTATGTCACAACCACAGTCACTTTGATCCAAAAGATATTATTTCCTTCAACACGCGCCCTAGTCGAAAACATTCTCTCCAAATCTACAAAAAGAGAAAGACCCCATTTACTTCCAATTTATTCCTTCACCGCTGCACCAATTCCTGGAATTCCCTCCCCTCTGACATTGTCTCAATCTCTTCCCCCCAGCTGTTCAAAGCCAAACTGCTGTCCCACTTAAAGACATTTGAAATATTCTGAAGACATTCTTATTGATTCCATCATGTAAGTGATTTGCTTGCATTTCCTTTGATGTGATAAATAAATAAATAAATAAATAAACAATTTATTTGTTTATGCTGCACTACATATAACTTTAAAGAAGCCCATTTATTGCCAAAAAGTTTGCAAGAAGCTGGAAAAAGCAATAATTTTTCCAATAATTATCTATCGATATCACATTTCCTCGTTTATTTGTTTGGCTTATTTTTGAATATTTAATGTTTTTTGATATTTTGATTTTTTGTTATTATTTTTATATAAATTTTTTTTGTGTTTTATTATTTTTCACAATTACGATTATGTTATCAATACTTTAAATTGGAAATTAACAAGTCATTGCCGTACTCGTGAATGCATAATCTTATTTTTGTAAATATATATTTTGGTTCTCACAAATTTATTTTTTTAAATATTTACTATAATTTTAACAATATTGTTTTTAAAATTCTTTATATTGTGAATTTTACTCGGTATTTGGCAGATGTGTTGTTTATTCCACTATTGACATTTTTTTCCCATACAAGATTTGTACAATTTATTCAATTCTTTTGATTGCGAATAAATTAATCAATTTTTTTATTTAAAATTTTAAATGTTTTGTTTCTTTTAGCTTTATATTTAACAAGTTGAAAACGGAGTTTACTCTATGTTATTCATTAAAAGTAATATTTATATTCATTCTTATAAATAAAAACTTATTTAATTTTATAACTTCCATAGTTTTCTTGATTTAATATAAATTCCTGAAATGACTGTTTTACATTCTCCAAATATTTGATTATATCATAACAGGCTTTCAATTCAAAATATTTTTCCATAAGTTATGTTGCACAAGATTGTTTATAGTAATTTTTTCGTAAAAGGCAACATTTTTTATAAAATAAACATATTTTATAATTTTATTTGGTTTACGTATCAATAAATATTAAGATCTGGGTGCTTCTGCCGTTTTCGATTTGCTGCCGTTTAAATTTGTTTTTTGATATAGATTAATAATAAAGTTCCATACAACGGACAATATTTTTTTACGAAAAAATGCATTAATTTATAAATTTTGGTTTAGGTGCACTTATATATTTAAATTTATTTTTATTTTTTAAGGCTTGAAATTTATTTTTTTTTAACTTTATAAAAAATAAATATAATGTTTTGATGAGATATTTTAAAATTTAAATTTTATAATTTTTAGAAATCATGTTATCTTTTACAATGCACAAAATTGCGTTCTCCATAGTATAAAAGATTCATCTTTAGTCATCCGTCTCAGCGCCAAAACAACAAAAGTCCATCCACTTAATATTTTATATTTTTAGTATAGTATTATTCTACTTATAAAAATATTTAAATTTACTTAGTGGGCAAGTTTGGGTAATAATTGTTGCTTCTTTTCCAGTTTATTTATTTAGAAAATGTCTTAATTTACTTTTTTCTCAATATATATCTTCGAATTAGTGCTTTTGTGTCACTAGTTAGATTTTCAGTTTTTTTAAATTATGTTGTGTTATTTATTTTTATTACATGATTGATGATTTTTCTTGATTACATGCAGAAGCGCGAATTTAGGTTAGCAGTGGATAACATCCATTAATCTTTGAATATAACTACATTTTATTTCTTTTTGATTTTGATTTTATCAAAAATTTTATTGGTTTTAAAAAAAACAAAATTTTAACATATAAGTACCACATTTCAAATAGAACTAACTATTTATTATGCTAACAAATTGTTTCCTTTATTTGCATAAGATTTAATTATTTTGCACCATGCTTTAACACTTTTATTATCTAATTATTTTTCTTTTTTGTCGATGGTTTTGGCAGCAATCACACGTACCTTGAGAGCCACTGAGATGCTTGTGTGCAAGATTTGCCATTATTTTAGCTTTTATTTCTATCGTAAACATAATGTTTGGATTTATATGCCTATTAATAACTTAAATTTAATCGGTTTCATTATTGTTTTTAAAACAGTTTGATGAATTTTTCGCGAAATATATAATTATTCTGTAATTTTTTATGCTTAATTCATTGACACACAGAATTGAAATCGATAGAAGTTTTGTATTTTTAAAATGATAATTTATTGGATTAATAAACTTGTGTAGTTAGTTTCATTTTATTATGTTGAAACATTTGCCCGTGGCTTTGCTAGAATATTCTAAATTACATTTGATTATAAAAATTTAAAATTATTATGAATGTAATATATTATTAAAATATTTAATTTTTTTTGAATAGTGACGTTTGCCGATAATAATATTTTTATTTTATTTTTTTGAGTAATGATGCCGATTTAACCTTTTCGTATCAAAAAATATTCCCTATACGATCAAGAACAATGTTCTTATTAATGTTAGGCCAGAAGTTTCGGTCGGTACTTTTCGATAAAGTCCCAAAAAGTACCGGTACTTAAAAATAGCGAAAAAATTGTCGGCACTTTTTCGGTACCAAAGTTTTTTAAAGTAATTTTTCAACAAAAATCGTTTATTTCGAAATCCCGCCTTTTGCCAATTTCCATGTGGCGTTAGACTTAATAAACGGTTTTGGAGAAAATTGTTTGTTACAAATACGTACTAGAGACCGAACTGGATCTGGATCCAGACCTGGATTTTTTTTTGGATCCAATCCAGATCCAACAAGACTTCCGCCAACCTGGATTTTTTTCTCGATTTTAATCCAGAAATCCAGACCCAGGCCTTCGTCAAATCCCAATCCAAGCATTAGTTTTATGGCGCCGAGAATTTAAGGGGGCTAAATACTATACCGAAGCCATAGATTAGCTAATATTCAGGGTTTGTTTAGGTTGATACTAACAATTAAAGTATCTCCTTTTTAAGCTTTTGGAGAAGTTACTAACCTGGATTAAAACAAACCCTTTATGCTGGATCCGGGACCTGTATCAGCGTGTTTTTGAGCTAAGTATCCGGGGACCCGGATAATATCCGGTTTTGTCCAACCCTACAACAAACAGCAGGAATTTTGGTGGATTTACCCGCAAATGGGTTTATTTTTATGCTTTGATCACTTGTACTTTTATTTCATTAGATAACTTTGATTTTAATTTTTTTAAATTCTGTGGTTCTTAAAAATATGTAAGGGAAGACAGTGATCCATAGTCCGGACCTTGGTCCGTCTGATTATTATTTGTTTAGTTGGCTGAAGCATTTCATCGAATGGAGAATCTATTATAATTTTGCGTTAATTATTTAACGTTATTTTCGTAAACAATAACCATTTTTTATGTAAACGTACAGGCTGCTGTAAATTTTACAAAAAATTTTGGCATTCCTTTTATTTTTTAACAATTCTTTTATAACGTTTTGTTAATATTAAATATACATCAACAATAGCCAATAAAAATTAAAGCATTGTCACTCAAATAATAGTTCTTCTTTGTTGATTAAATATGAATGATTTAGTAGCAGCATTAATTTTTGACACCGTTACCCGTTGCCAATTGAATATTTAATATCATTAAAATTACAAAACATTTTAAAAAATTTTATTATTTATTGTTATATAGCGTCCAGGTTATTTAAAAGTCAATTATTGTACTTTATTTTTCTGGATGGGTTTTATTTTGAAGCTGGTTAAACTTTTAAAATATAATTAAATAAAACTTAAACTAACATTTTTTTATTCTTCATAGTTCGTTCAACCGATGTTTCTGTTTTAGTTGTGTTTTTTTCTTAATTTAAATTTTTTAAAACTTTAATACTATATTAAAAATTATTTTTTATTATTGGTTATTTATGTTAAAATAAATTCAAATGCTTAATATGGAAATTAAAATGAGACTTTTAAACAGTTATTAAAATATTTATTAAAAAAAAAAGTAAATTATTTTACTTTATTTTTCTGGATGGTTTTGGTTTTATTTTAAAGCTGGTTAACCTTTTAAAATATTTATCCATTTATTTTAATCCGTTGAATATAATTTTTGATCAGAAATTTATAAAGTTGTAAAACGATGGCAACTAGCGAAGTTGATTTTTGTGAGTCCTCATTAAATTTTAGTATTATTTTATTTTATAACAACATTTATGATTTTTTTAATTCCGTGATTATTTTTATGTCATTAGTATTTGATTTAATAAATTTTCTATTCGGGTTTAAATTATGATTAACCTTACAAAACAATTGATGGTTGAACCAGAATTTACCTCACATCCTTGGGTACTTGCATTTTATTTTTCTGCTATAAGGCGGTAGGCATGTAATTGAACCTTTATATTGCAATTTATGTGGGGTTTTTTCTCATTTTTATAAATTCTTGTAAATCGGCGTAATTGTTTCATTTAAAAAGATCTATTAAGAAAATTATGAATTTATTTATTAAAAGATTTTAAAAACCTATAATTTTAGTTTGCTTTTACATTTTCTATTCTCAGCAAAATCCTGTTTCAATCATTATTTATAATTTATTCATTTTAAACAACTTTAATTTGTTAAGTATTATTTTTTCAGGCATAGCATATTTTATTGAAATGATTACTTGCTTTGGAAATTATAGTTTGCTAAATTTAAATTTACAACTTCATTAATGATATTTAAAAAATTAATTTATATTTAAGTTATACATAAGATTTTTTATTAAAATGAAACGAGCACATTTTTGACAATGTTATTGGTGAAGTTAAACAATATTTATCTAATTTGATTAAAATCTTAACTAATTATTACATATTGCAATCTTTTTATAAGAGCTGGATTTAATATCGGGCGATGGCGGTCGACATCGGTAGCTCGCAAACCCTTATTGGACAGCCATATGCAACATTTTCTTAAGTAATTTACAAATGTTTAAATTATGAAATTGATGAAATATAATTTAATAACACAAATTTTAACTTAATTGTTTGATAAACTCCATCGATCATTCTTGCATATATATTTCTCTACCAAACAAATTTCAATTTAAATATTTATTAGATCAATTCTTTCAATTCATTATTTTTTTTATAAAAATGCCTGCCTATTATTTATTATATTACTTATAATTTCAATTACTTTATTGTTTTAAGAATATTTAACAATGCAAAATGAATTTTGAATAAGGCTTTTATTTTGTTTTAATTATTTATATTATAAAATGTCAATTAATTTTCTTTATTTTTTAATTTTGAATTTATTTCTAACGTCTATCATTAAAAAAGGCGCGTCGGCGATGGTTTATTGAGAAATACATAAGCAAATAATGAACAAACACATTCTTTAGGCGAATTATATACAACTTCAAAAATATTTCTTTGTTGCTGTTAATTGTATTAATGTAATAAATGTGCCACAAGGTTTGCGCAGCTTAGGCTGCTCAACTTGAACAATAATTTTATTAAACATTTAAATCTGGATTAATAGGAAACTATTAAAATTATAGTATTTTTTAAATGTTTTGAGGATTTGATACTACGTCGTTTTTTTAAATTGTCGTCTTAGGATTTTTTTGTATTTATTTTTTTTTAAATTTCAGAGTAAATGATTTAGAATACATTTTTCTATTTCTTGATTTTCTTAATTATAAATTATTCTTGTTATTTTAATATATGGTGTAATATATATATTTTTTTGAATATTTTAAAATTTATAATCTTCACAATTTAGCTTTGCTCTCGAAGTTTTAATGTCATTTCCATTTGCAAAATCATTGTTTGCCAATTATATTTTAGATCATTTTAATGCTGAATGTTTCTTCTCCAAATACTAGCAATTTATTTATTTATGATTAATTCCATTTATGATTTTTTCCCTTTAATTTGAGTGATTTCTCCTTTGATTTATAGCCTTTTATTTTAATCAAATTTTTGAGTTTTTTTCTTTAATTGTTAAAAATATTTAATTAATACAGTGCAATCGTATGCGGCAATTCATTAATATTGATTCTTTAAGACTTTCCCATTTGAACAATTAGTCTCGCACAGGTGCACGAGATATGTTGTATCGCTACAAGTGCCGATCGCCAAGTTACCCGTACCGAATGAAAGCGGTGAAAGACGTCGAAAGCCGATGGGATTTATAACTTTTGTTAAATATTTATCATATAATGATTCGAAGCATGATGCAACCTTAAAAAAATATAAAAATAGAAACGCGTCTTGCGCGGCGTGGCGTATTTAAAGAGCATTTTATTAATAAACTCTAAACACTCCATATACATTTTTATTATATTACTATTTTAATTTTTATTTATTAATTATGAATGGTAACGCTTTAGCGGGGAGGCCGAGATTTTTATTTTATAATTTATTTGTTTATTTTGATAGACAGGTTTATTTAAAATGAATAGTAAAAAATAGTCTCATTGAATATTAAATCATTTGAAATGTTATAATGTTACATATTTATTTACTGCTTTTTATTGCTTGTTACTTTATGACTTTTTTTTAAAAATATTATTTCATGAGATTTCAAACTTGGAAACTCGAGAATTGTTTTTCTTTCCGTAACTCTTCTCGGCTTCTTTCATGATGTGATATAAGCTTTTACAATTCTTTTACTAAAATTTCAAGCTATTATAAAATTATATATTTGAATACTAAAAATATAAAAAGTTACAATCTAATCTAGAAGAAGAAAAAAAGAAAGATTGATAAACTCAAATAGAATATACAAAATGCGTAACACTTTTTCACTAAAATTGGTAAAATTAAGTTAATTTAATGAGAATGTCAAAATAATGCATAAAACTAATTTAGAAATAATTGGCAACCCCGGGAAAAAAACTTTTTCCATCAATGCGATTTGCTCTATTACTGATTTTTTGGTGATAGTTTTTTAAGTTAAACCTTTATCGCTTTTAATTGCATTTATTTCTTAGAAGATATTGTTTTTTGTTTTTTTATGGATTTTAGTATTTATTAATATTTTATAGAATAGAATTATGTTCAACGAAAGCTATAATATTTTAGTTTCTGCCATTTAGATAAATAAATAAAGCATAAATTAAGATTTTTGTTTTACTTTGAGTTTATTAATTTTGTTTAACATTAATATTTATCGTGGGATGTTTTTTTAAATGCAGCGGTGCGACGACTGTTCTAAATAATTCATTTATTCAAATATTAATTTTTATGATTTTGGTTAATATTTAACTGTTTCATTTAAGTAACTGTTTTAATAGTATTGTGTCGATTTCATAGTTTATTACAACAAAATATTTGTTTTTTATTAATTTATACGTTGTATGATTTTTGAATTCCTTTCACTGTTTCTTTTTCAATTACGAATATGTATGGAAGTCAATTTTGAGTATATACGCAAAAAATTTAATTTTAAGATAAAATTAAAATTATTAGTAATCAAATCATAAACTAAGTAACCTCAAATTTAGTCGTAATAGCTAAATTTGCTAAAAAAAAAATATAATATTCAAGGTTGTGTAGAAGAGGGCATTAAATGATAAATTATAATTAAATTGTAAAATTTAAAAAAAACGAATGCACGATTTAAGATCGAGGAGGACGTATTACATTACCAAAAATTTCAACAAATTATGTAAGTTTGGTTATATTATATTATTTTTTAATTATAATTTTCTTATTTCGTTATAATATTTAAATTTAATTATTTTTGACAGTTATTTAGTTAATTTGTGTTTTTTCATTATTTTTAGTAAAAGTGATTTGCAAGAGGAGGGAAGCGCTGATCCGGGAGAAAAAATTATTAAATTATTACATTACAAATAATGAAGCGCCCAAAGATTAATTAAATATAAATGTCGTAATTAGAAATATCAATTACACATAATGAATTTGCACACGTAAGGTTTTTTAAAATTTATTTGTTGTACCAAAAACTGCATTTATTTTCTATTTGTAAAAAATTTAAATTAATTTTCCTTAGCGTTTTAGTGTCCAGGAATAGTTTTTTATTCTCATAATACCTTATTGCCATGGTCCGACGATTTTTGACACTCATATTGTAACCGAATTCGAACCTCGTGGGGGTTAGCACTTAATATTTTTTGCAATTATTATTTTGCAAGCTTTTACGTATTTACTATTGAAATCATTATAAATTCAAAGGTTTTTTGGTCATTATTTTTCATATTAAAAATTAATTTAAAGGTAATTACTCAAACTGCTATGTCGAGTAAGTAGAGCGTCGGGTGTTGTCCGCTCGCTTGCTCTCATCAACGGCTTAACGAGCAATTCCGTCGGGTGTTGTCCGCTCGCTTGCTCTCATCAACGGCTTAACGAGCAATTCAGTTGGTGATGCTTTGTAACACTTTTTTCAACTTTATTCATTTTTCTCATTTTTTTGTCATTAACAAATGAAATAAACTTTATTAATAAAACCCTAAATCCTCTCCCCCCCCCGTTTATGCGGAATTTTTAATTTTATAGCAGATATGTAAATACTATAAGTAGAATTATGTTTTTGTAAACATATTTTCAACATATGATTTTTTGAAAATAATATTTTAAATTTAAACGCTTATTTTATTCATAAAAAGCTTGACTTCGTATATCTACAAAATATTTTGGTTAGATTGGTCCCGACGTCTCTCACTTTTAAAGTGGTGCCTGTGGAATCAAATGCACCAAAGAACTGTTTGTGTGCAGCCAACATTAATTCAATTCCAAGCATCAAAATAATTAAATTTGAAGAATTTAAAATTTCCAAACTTGAACATGGCGCTTCTGTGTTTTCTTAAAATTTATTTTAAAAAGTTAATAATTGTAGGGACAACATATTCTAACGATATAAAGAATTATGACAATGCTTCAAATTCTATGATCATATTTTAGGTATACCAAATTATTTTTAAATTTATTAATCATTTACTTTAATAGATTTTATTTTTTCTCAAACTACTTTTAACTTTAAACAGATAATTTATTATTATTTTTATTTATTGACCTCAAAACATAAATTAAATTTATTCTTGATAATCTATTTTTTTGTAACAACCTTTGCACTGCTTGCTTGATAAAAGTTCATCATGTTTAAAAATTATGTTAAATTTGAATCTCTTTGTAAAATGCCCCTGTCTCATTGTGACTACGAGAAAACTCAATTAAATATCTGGAACCAAAAGTTCAAACTTGTCGAGGACACTTTTTTCGGTTATCTGTTTTGTTTTATTTAACTTTAATTGTTTTTATTATCAGATTTTATTTAAATTGCGGTTTTAATCGGGGTTGTGTTGTGGATTATCTAAGTAAATTTATTTGTATTTCAAGAGAATTATTTAAAAACTGGCTCTTTATGAAAGTGTTTTGCTGTTTATCACCATTTGACATGATTTATCAATGGCCTCACACTTTAGCATCCATTATTTTGGCCTTTTTTGTGTTTGCGGCACCGAAATTGTTTTACATTTATACCACTTCTAGAAATGAAACAACTTCATATCAGAGATTTTGCTTTGTCTCAATTTCTCAAAAATCAGCATTGGATTAATGTGTAATGATTTTTCATTTTAATTTTCTCATACAAATTTTTTTATTATTAATTTATGATCGAAGTAGATGTATGTATATGAATAGAATTTGAAAAGTCAATTTTACCGATTTATATAGAATAACGCAAACTATTCTCCTATTATTTCAATTTAACAAGTAAATATTACTTTAAATTTAAAATAAAAAACCAATTTTTTATAGCTTCTCTATTTTGTTAACATTTGAATACCAATTAAAAATTTTTAGATATTATTAAACACATTATATTATTTATAAAAAATTCAAAAAATGATAGAACACCAGATGGAAAATTAGATCGAAAACTTAATAAACATGTTATTTTATTATAACCTAAAATTTTTTGTTTTTTAATGACACTCGTTTAAAATAAGACAAAAAATGTATAGCTGAAGCCGTGCAGCCTTTGGGAGCATCAGCCGTCTTCCGGAATGGCCGGAATCGTATTTCATCTAATCACCATTCAATTCAGCTGTATTAAAAACACAATTTTAATTTTCCAATCCATCGTCAATGCGTAGACAATAATAACCATATAATTATTTTTTGGCTGTTGAACAAACAAAATTATTTTTGTAAAAGATAGGAAGGAAAAAATATGTATATATCTCCCAAACTCTAAATTAATGTTTTTATTTGTTTATATTGTTAATTTATTTTTGCAATCACGGTTTCAGTAAAAATGGGGCACTTATGTAGGTATTAGGAATTATTTGTGGAAGTTTGTAGTCACGGCATTTGCTCGATCTAGCTACTTATTGCTTATTGTTATTTTCTATTATAATATTTTTTATATCGGTTTTTATTAATTATTTATAAAAAAATTTGCGTTTCTTTTAACAATTTTAGTTTTTCGTAAATTATCAATTTTTATTTTATTAAAACAATTGTTATTTATTTAGCTTTAATGTATGTTTTTCTAGTAACACTTTGTGCATTAAATTGCATTAAATAATTAATTACAATCTTTTGTTAATATATTTTCCAAAGCGAGAGTATAAATATTATTTTGTTTTAAAATTGGTTTTTTAACATTTATTTAAACGTTTAATCAAGTTTTATAAAACCAGTGCCGTAAAATGAATTTTCCACGATTTGACTCGAACTTCTTTATTCGTTGATATGGGCCAAAGACATTGTCGGACGAATGCAGTTTAAAGTCTAATGAATTATACATATTTTGAATTTAATTTTTATGCGAGAAAATTAATTGAGTTTAAATTTTATTTAAATATCAAAAAATATTTGTTATATTGTATTTGTTGACACATTTTTTTCACTTATTTGGAATGTAAACCCACATCATTTTAAATTGTGTAATCTTTATGCTTGTTAATGTTTGTATTTAATTTTTTTTCAGTAATGATACCGTAGGTTTTGCTTATTTGGCCACAACATAAACGCATCATTTTTCTGTTTAATTTTTAATTTGCTATGACTGGCATTTGTTTCGTTGACTTTTGCATATATAAGCTATTTTGATAGTAGTTCTGAGATATATTATATAAGAAATAAATTTTTATTATATATTATATAAGCAAATAACAATTTTATTGGTTGGTGTGAGTTTTTTTGATTTGTTGAATAATAAATAAATAAAAGTTATACTTTTTATTTTGTATCTTTAGGTTATCATAGGCTCGGTTAATTCGCTTTTCTATTTTAATTTATTTAGTAAATTTTTCAATTTTTAGAAATACATTTATTATTTATAAACTTAAATAGTTACATTTTATCTGTCTGTAGGGTGTTAAAAGAAACTAAATGTGAGTGTGGCGTCCATTAACCTATTTATATTTCATTATCATTCATTTTTTCTCGTATCAAATATTTCGATTGCTGATTAGTTAATAAATTGTTTATGTTGATGCGCCTGCGCAGTGCCTCATAACTTGATTCAAAGCTATCAACGATTTGTCGTGAACTTTTGAAGCAATTTTTAACATTGTTTCAATTAACAATTATAAAACTATATTTTTAAAATTTATTTTGTTATAGCTTTTCATTTCTTCAATTTTTGTGGATATATTTTTTAAATTAGCTTTTATTTAAACTTAATATTCCATTGAGCCTCATATAAATTTAATATTTTAAGAACCTTAAACAACGCCTTAACCTAATTCTTTTATATTTTGTTGATTAATAGATTTTGAGCCAATCTTTATAAATTTATTTAGATTATTTCATTTACTATATTCACATTAACGAAAAAAATTCTGTCAATGTAGTCAAGCTGGTTTAATGCTAGTTCTACATGCAATACGGTGCCCATATCAAACCTTCGGGCAAATTTATAAATTTCTTTTCAGAACAATTAAATTTGCTGATAGAATTTGGTATATTTGTTGCTGTTGTCTCCTTTTAAATAATTTTTTAAAATTAAACAGACACCAATTGAGTTAATTCTGAGGCAATCGAAATTGTAATTTTTTAAATAAATTAAAACATAATACAATTTACTACAGAATATACTATTTTATATAGCCATTGGCATTTTTAATAAACTTGTAAATTGTTACTTTTACGTGAGGAAATTTTATATATTTGAAATTATTTGAAACAGTTTATGATTATTTTTATATAGCGTCCAGGTTATTTTAAAAAATATAGTCAATTATTGTACGTTATTTTTCTGGATAAGGTTCGTAGTTTGTTCAATGTCATAAAGCGCTCTGTTTTAGTTGTGTTTCTCCTTAAATTACTTATATGCATCGTCGTTTTTAATTACTAATTTTTTTTAAACTTTAATATTTATATTAAAAATTAATTTTTTTATTGGTTATTTATGTTAAAAATAACTTGCAAAAAGACTAAAAGTTATAAAATTACGGAAAAAAAGGACGGAAGTGTCTGAGGCAATGGTCAAAAATAAGTAGAAATGCTTAAAATAAAATATGAATAAGAAATAAACTCCTAAATCTATACATAGTTAGAAGATATAATAAATGTAAAAGCGATTAGTCTTTCAAAAATAAATGATCCAAATAGTAATTTACAAAAGTAAAATAAAAATGTAATTTCATAAAATGGTTTGAAGTTAACGCAAATTAGAGTATCTATACTTTTATATAAATTTATAACACAAATTCCGAAAAAGCAAAAATTTAAATAAAAAAATTCAAAAAGTTAAAACAAATAACAGTTAGAGTATAAATCATTACATATCGACTACTATATGTCATTTATTTTCTTTCTAAATTAAAAATTTCAACATTATTTTTAGCTTCATTAATTTATTTAAACTTAGAATTTAGGGTGTGCTAAAAAATGCCTATTTACTTTCAAAATTCAAAAGATTTTTACATAAAATTACTAAATTAAATACCACATTTAATTTTCTCAATAAATAAATTTTTCAAATATGAACATTTGGACATAAAATAACTTAATACCTTATTTATTAATCTTTATAATTATTTTTGTTTCCTTATCAATTTAATATTTTTGCACGAAGTGCACGTTGATTCGTTGAAAGGCGATAGTTGTAAAATAACATTCATGATTTTAGAGTTTTTTAGATTAAATGCATTAATTCATCAACATTCCTTTAAATACATATAAACTTAATTGGGCTTCAAAAATTTTAAATAAATATTTAATTTTTTCCATCTTGAGTATATTCTACTTCAATTGGTGTTTATAATTAGGATTAGCACTTAAACTAGGCTAAATCTTTTTTTCTGCAACGAAGATTTTCAACTTTAAAGTGAAGGGGGTAAAGTTTTAAAAAAAGTAAATTTTAAAAAAAAGTAAAAAATAAAATGGATTGATTGTGTTTATTGGAAGAAATGAATGCCCATTGACTGAAACTAAAAATGCTGTGCACCTTCCCCCCCGCCCCCCCAAAAAAATCAATGATTGGTTTGTCATCAATCAGCCAATTTTGCACAAAATGGTTAATAAATCGCTTAAAATAAAATAAAATTTCAAAATTGCTCGGCAGAATATCAATCAAAAAAGAATAATTCGGTAGCGATGGTTTAGCGGCGTGAAAATTCTTAAAAAGTTTTAACACTCTAAAATTATATTATAATATTATATTTTTGATGATTTATTTTTTAGTTTTATAGTTTATACTCATTAACAAAATATTGCAAAATTGTTATACACTTTACGCCATATTTTTTGTCCTTTCATATATTAATCATTGCTACTAACTTTACATTTATTCATTTTATTTTTTATTTTATAGTCGTTTTAGCACTTTTGTTTTTAGTGACCAATGAAACTGAATAAACTTTTGTTACATTTTTTAAATTTATTTGCATTAAATAAATATGCATTAATTAAAAAAAGTTTTAGCTAATTCACAAGTTCCACTTCTATAAAAACGTGCTGTGAAGTATGTTAATTTTTATATGTTTTATTGACATTAAATGAACTGTGTTTAAACAATTTTTTTTATTAATAATATTCGTTTTATTTAGATTAACTATTCTTTAGACAAAAATAAGAAAGCTAATTTCGCTTGAATCAATTCATTTCATGCGATTTGATTGACGAATGTAGGTTGCCATTGTCGTTATCGGCCATTTTAAATATTTTATTTTAATAAAATAAATAGGAACTTTGATAATCAAAATACCTTTTTTAATTTTTTGTAATTTTTTAGCTGACAAATGAATGCATAGAATATTTTAATTACATTAAGAGATTCAAAAATTTTAAAAATGATCATATAAATATTATATTATCATATATTTATTTTTTTGAATAGAGTCGTTCGCCGATATATATCATATTTTTTTTAGTGATGATGCCGATTTAACATTGGTCTTGTCAAAAAATTTTCCCTGAACGACCAAAAGCGATGTTCTTATTAGTATTCTTTAAAAATGATTTAAAAACATGTCTTTAATGTAGTTGAAAATCAAATAAATTTGAGCCATGGGTCGAGTATAATAGTAAATGCTGGATGCATTTACGTACAAACAAGTTTTGAACATTAAAAAAAGCTTTTTTAGTAATTCTAGATTTAAACAAAATAAATTAATACAAATATGGACAAATTTAACTTAAACGCGAAATGGGAGCCTGTTGAACTTGATGAAAATAAACCGGGTACGCCCATTATTTGCATATAAATTATAAAGTTAGTGTGTTACAATCCACGCATGAACCGCACTCGCGGCCTAATGGTATTCGTGGCAGTCGCAAAAAAGTTGAGTAAAATCTGAACGGCTTCTTGAAATGTTTCGATTGCATACCTTTTTAATTGACTTAATATCATACATAAAGTATAAAATATATAGATTAAATTTATGCTTTATCAATTTTCTATAATTTTTCGTAACATAATTTATTAACATTTTAAAATTTTTCAATTATTATTAGAATTTCACAATTAAAGTTTTGCTTTTTTTTTTTTGGTAGATTTTATTAATCAGTTTATTGCCAGTTATAAAAATTAAATTATTAATGAATTTTCTATTTCATATTTACAGCTTTAGACCTTCTATTTATTTTTATAGGGGCAAAATTTTTTATAATTGTTATGTTTTAATGTAGCAGTATGATTTAACAACATAAAACGCTCTAAAACTCGTTCAATAATCTTTCTGACCATTGTTGAGGGGCATTTCATTAAATTAACATGAAACTTTTATTGATTTCTTTTAATTTTGCAACTCGAAATGAACTCTCAAGTCAATCACACGCAAAACGGATGCCAAATCGCAATGCACCAATTGCACATGTATGTGCCCTTTAATATAGCAATTTTTCTGATCATTTTTTCCATTTTATCAACTTTTTAATATTGATATATTTTGAATGGTTTTAAATTTAATGTATTTTTAAGTTAATTTTGCTAAGGTCGAAATTAAAATTAATTGTAATACTAACCAGATTGGTTATAAAGAAGGGCATGGGGCGGCCGATGAAATTATTTATTGCGTTGACATTTTTAGTATTTTTTTTTTGTCTGGCTTTATTTTAACTTCTTACATTATATAACGCGCGTAATTTCAACAAAAAAAGAGCCACAAGTGAAGAAGTGGGGAAAAAGGGGGGAGTTGATTGATCTGTAATCTGGGTCATATTACCTATAAAATTTTTACAAAATGGAAATTTTCCGTAAAGTGGCAAAACGCGTTTATTGGAACTAAAATTATCAAGGCAATACTTTTTTATTTATATTTTCTATTATAAAATGAGCAGTTTAATATGTATCATTTGTTAAATTTTTGCCTTTGTTCTTAATTCAATTTTAAAATTAAATACTTTCAGTTTAATTAATTTTTCATTTTAAACTTTTTGATTTTTTTTTGTTATAGGAAAAAAATAATTCAGATTTTCGTTATTTTTTAGCGTTTAGTTCAAATGCACGCTGGCTTTTGTTAAGGTGCGTGGCTTGTGTCATCAAGCCTTTATACATCGGCCAATAAAATTTTAATGAAGGTTAATTTGGATATTTTTAATATCATATATCTCCTTTTCTTTTCATTATTTAAGAATGGGTTCTGATTTTAGTTTACCATTTTTAAATATACTTATTTAAGCATTTAGATGTGAACGAAACATTTTTTACCGGCCGGGTAAGCAAAATTGTGCTGCGTTTCCATCTTTATTATGTAAAGCAAAAAATAAGAAATTATTTGTGAAAGGAATATTCTATTTGCTATAATTATTATCTTAATTTATTTTTTTAACTTTGACATTTTATTTAAGTCATTATTTTTTAATTTATGGATAAATGTTCTCTTTGTATAATTTCAAAGTGAATTTTATTTTATAAATATTTCAAATCGTAAAATTATGTAGATAGGCTTCAACATTGTTTTATACATTTAAATTTTTGGCTTTGTTGTTTAAATGAAATTTAATGTTTTTAAATAAATTTTTGTTAAACACAAAACCATTTTAAGTAAACGGAAAGTTTACATGAGTATATCCTTTCATTTACTGAGCAGTTTTCAATTTTGTATTAAAAACTTTAAAGTCAAATGAACATTTGATGCTCATAAATTCATAATATTTCTTTTTTAATATTTATATGTTTTTTAATGGTTAATGTATTTTTAAGTTAATTTTGCTAGGGTCAAAATTAAAATTGACTGTAATACTAACCAGATTGGTTAAAAGAAGGGCATGGGGCGGCCGATGAAAAAAAAGCCGACCGAAATTATTTATTGCGTGACGTTTTTAGTATATTTTTTTGCCTTAAAAATTAGAAAAGCCCCCGCGAATTTCTTTATGAATGATTTATTAGCAGCATTTTTGACACCGTTTCCATTTGCAAAAATAAGTGTTGTAGTTGTGAAAACTGTTAACCGTTTCACGTTGAAAATTTAAATTGAGTGTTTAACATTTTTTTCCATCTCAAGAAAAATCTGCGATCCCAATAATTTCAGATGCTGAATAAAATATAAACATTTCACTTAAGTTCATTTAAGAAAACTCTTACAGTTAATTTTTTTTGGTGCGAAAACAACATTATCAATTTTCTATAATTTTTCGTAACATAATTTATTAACATTTAAAATTTTAAATTATTATTAGAATTTCACAAAAAAAGTTGGCCCAAATTGATCGGAACAATGCTGCCAGCTTAACATGTTGTTGACACGTAACTTTTGTTAATCTCTAATATTTAAATCCATGATTTTATTATTCTATTGTTGTTGCTGCCCTCAATTGGTATTGTTCGGCTTGCTTTCAGGATGGAAGAAATTCTAATTTTATTTGTAAGTTGTCTGATCATTCGAATTGTTATTTTATTAATTTTACAATTTGATCGATATATTTTGCGTTTCATGCACCATTTAATTTTATATAAATCAATTTCCTACAAGTTTAATTATTAAATTTTGTTCTTAATTCCATTTTAAAATTAAATACTTTCAGTTTAATAATTTTTACAAAATGGAAATTTTCCGTAAAGTGGCAAAACGCGTTTATTGGGTCTAAAATTAAAATGCTATTCTCACCCGCATACAAATAAAAATAAAAATAAATTTGTTTGAAACGAAATGGAATGAATAATTAAAGCAGGAATTACCGTTTCCGATTTGCGGAATAGTTCTAAGAATCTATCAAAAATGGAACGGCTCCGATCAACGGCACCTCAAATTTCATCATTTAGTTAAATTTTTAGGGGAGGAATTGCAGGCTTGTTTGAGGAGTTTGATGTAGAGTAAGACGAGAGAAACCACACAAAACTTTGAAGGAACATATCGATTATGCATTTAATTTTTAATTCAAATTATTATAATTTATAAGGTTAAATTTAAACGTAATTTTGATGATATAAAATTGAATAAAGATTTCTTTATGAAGGATATAAAAAATGCAGCTGTTGATTAACAGTTGTCATTATTATAATATTAAATAAAATCCAATCGTTTAAATATTACAGAATTTACCCATGAATATGTGTTATACATACAAGAATGTTAAAATTTGTATTAGATAGCATTTTTGTTATTTATAGATTTATAATAAAGACTGTATTTTTTAAATTAAATAATCAAAAACAAAGAATGGCATCTCTTAGAGTATTTTATAGTTTATCAATGTTTTTAAATCAACGCAATTTGGCTGGTGCGCCAAGTAAGTCGCCTTTCGTCTTCGAATCTCTTTTTCAATCTATTTTATATTTATTTTTTATAGTAAAAATAATTTTAAATTTGAGATAGTGGGGTGAAGTACAGTTTTGTATATTTTTAAATTTAAGTGAAACTTCATTTGTTAAAATTGAAAGTTTATTTTAGTAATCGCGAACATCTATGTAAATGCAGCGATTTGTTAATAAGTCTTTATACTTAACCGGCTTTTTTTACATTTTTTGTTTTTTACATTTAATTAGTTGCGTTTTTGTTTTTTAAACAATATCAAATTGTATTTTATAAATATATTTGATGTTGCGTTTTTGTTTTTACTTTCTAGGTATTCAAGCTTTTGTAATGATTTTATATAATTTTATTTTGCTCCATCATTGTAGTCATTCATAATATATTTACCCATTTCTTCTAAAATTAAATGATTTTTTTAGTTTAAAGTTACGGGGCGTGGGCGGCGCTTTGGGCTAAAGAATTTTTGCATGTGACCTTTCAAATGTTAAGCTTAAAAAATTGTTTGCTGGTATCAGTTGTACTGTACTTCTGAAGAAAATCGACAAAAGTCTTGTAGAAGAGACTCAATTGTTTGTGATTATTGGCGTTGGATGACTTTTTAATTATTTAACTAAAAATTAAAAGGTTTAAACCATTTAGAGTTTTTAGTTTTTAATTTTTTTCATCATCATCCTTCTTTCATTAATACGGTCTCAAGCTTTTTTTATTGACCTTTTTGTTCTTATTATACTTAAAAATTTATATTATCAATATTTATTTTGATTATTTTAAAAAAAATAATTTTACACTGTGGAAAATTTTGAAAAATTATTTAGATCAATTTTTATTTTCAAATATTTAATTATAAGGATGATTTTTTATATTAGATCGTAAACCAATTTTTGCTCATTCGTCGTCATCGTGTGTTCTAAAGTTGAGGTGTTGGACGCTGGATGTTACAATAGTTAGTGACCAATTTTGTTAGCTCTCTTTATTATGACTTGTTTAAAAAGTTATCTTATTTTGGAAATTCTAAAATTTTAATGGAGTTTTGATTATTGCTTTCTTCAGAGTTTTTTATTTTATAGCTTTTTTGTTTATTAACATTTTTTTATTCTTGTTTGTATGAAGATATTTTTTGGGACGGCGTACTATGCACAAAATTGAACGTCGAGCGAGCATCATTTATTGAAATAAAACATTAAAGTTAAATAATCAAAAATGATTGATTGATAGTAATTGTATACGAGTATACATTATCACTTATAAATGCCTCTTCCTTTCATCATTTATTTTTTAAACATTTTAGATTGTTTTATAAAATTATTATAACTTAAATGCTAAATAGTCGATCTTTTTTAATAACATCAGCAGTCTTATGGTTGTTTAATTGCTCTATAATAATCATTGATATGGATAAAGATGTAAAACTTTTATGTAATTTTAATTTTAATTTATATTAACTAATAGTCGATTTTCATATTAAAATATTAATAAAATTAGTTTTCTCAGGCTTTTATTTGGTCTTCCATGCGCTTTAGAGCTTCTTTTTTTGGGTTAAAAATCAAATCTTTCAATTTATTTATAAATAAAAAATAAATGCATTAACAATAATTGCTTTGAATTTTAATGTAATCTTTATTGTGTTTTTTTATATCATGATTCGAAGCCTTAATATATGCTACATTTTTACTCATAATATTTGCTTAGATTCATTAATCAATTCAAAAAATAACTCAAATTAATACAAAAAAAAACATTAAAAATACTGATAAGATTTGTGAGCGAAGACGGGCAGCATCATCCTTAGGGCAAACAAGTTACGGATAGCCAATTTTAAAAATTATTATTTAATTGTAATATGTTTAAAATAGTGTTTTACAAAGTTTTCACTAAAAAATATATGCCCAAAAATTTTTCTTTTAAAAAATTTCTTTGTATAATATTTTTTACAAAATATTTGAAAAAATGCAATTCTATGCTGAATATTTGGTAAGATTTTCTCGGTCATGGCCGTCCTCCGGAGACGATATCTCCCGTTGGACGATCCCAGACATATACAACTTACAACAATTTTATTATTTATGGGAAAGAAAAGTTCAACTAATTCAGGAAGTTTTTATTGTTTTGTTTTTTGTTTTAAGTTTTGCTCTTTTATGGTTAAATTCGTAATCAGTTTTACATACTTAGCTGTAATCATGAGTCCTGGTGTCGCGGACGTTTACCGGGAACTGTCGCTCAGTGATAAAAGAACTTTGTTTAATCAATCATAGGAAAATTAAAATTAATTTATTTTTGGTAGATATAAAAATATTTTTGGATTTTTTTGGAGAAAGTTTTTATATTATTTATAGCAATCGAAACTTTTACTACCATATGATAAGTATAAATACATAATATTGCTTTCTCATTGAATTGCATTTTTTAATTTTAGTTTATCGCTCCTATTATTTTTTTAATTTATAAATTTTAATATATTTTTTTTGCTAATTTACTTTAAATGATTGTTTGACATTGGCATCATTAATTATTTTTTATTATAGAGTTTTTCCTGTTGAATGAATACTCGCTCATATTGAAAACTTTAGCGATAAGCGTTGCAGTTTAAAAACAATTCACACATTTGATATTTTAGTTTCAATATTTGTTTTTGCCGCCAAATTATTAAGATTTTGTTTATATTTTAAAGTTTATTGCAGGAATTTTAATTATCTAGCTTTTTTAAATTTAGATTTAATTAATATTAGGAATATTTAAAATTATTATTTAACACCTCGCTTCGCTGCTCAATTTTTAATTTTATTTATTATAAAATAAATTTTCTTGTAGTTTGATTGCTTTTGGTTTATTTTACTTTATAATTTTGGTTTTAAATCTTTTTACTGTGGACGTTATTGTGTAAAATTACTAAAAGTTTTAACAACAATTCCTATGACCATAACAGTCCCAGTCTTTTTTTACACACTGGCAGCAGCTCAAAGCGAAAATTGTGCAGAGGATTCCAATCATTTTGTGTAATGCTGTTACGCGATGCATTTTTGTAGTTTTGTTAAATCAGTTTTAATTTTCAAAGATGGTTTGCTTTATTAGTTGTATTTATTAATAAATGTAATTTTACATGGTATACACTTTTATTAGTAAAAAGTTTTAAATATTTTTGTGTTCATTATTATTTATTCTTTTTGTATTTTTATTATTAAATTTAATCAAAACTTTCCCTAATAGTAAAATATAAATGTAATTTGGTATTTTTATTTTCTTAGACGAACCAGCGTCCAATTCGATTTAAGCATCTCTCAGCACGCTTGGATATAATATAATTGCGTTTTGTTTAAAATACCCTTTTTGTTATAACTATGATATTCATATATCTTAAGTTTAGTTCATTTTCTCATATTAATTTAAATCGATTAATTGCAACATAAACATTCTTTCATTTGTACAGTTCCCTTGAAATTGAGGCGCGACAGTTTTGCTTTTTTTTATTACATGAATTGAATTTTTAAAACCCTCTCAGTTAAACTAAATATTTAATACTCGCATAAGAATAGAACAGCATCATTTAATTTTATGGTTTGGCTCTATCGTTTTGAATTTGTTTTATTTATCGTTAAAATAATAACTTCTTGCTTTATATGTTTTCATATGTTGGGAATTTTGTTTAGTTGATTAATCAATCAACTGGCTTTAAGTGAATTTAATATTGAAGCGATAATAAAAAAACATTAATGAAACCAGCATCTTTAGCTTTGTTTTAGCGAAATCAAAAAATTAAATTCTTAATGTTATTATTGTTTAAATTAAATTGTTTAATTTAGGAAAAAAGAACATCAACAGTCAAAAGCGTCTAGTCAATTTTTTTAATTTATTGAATACAGACACATGGAATTGTGCTATTTTGCTGCTTTTGATGCGTGGATAGGTTTTTTTAATTTAGATGAATAAAAGTATTTGTTTTTTTTTTAACCTATGAAAATGTAGAGTTATTATTTTATTTCAGATAAGTTTTTTTTAAACTATTATTTCGTGTTACGTGTTTTTATTTTTATTATTTGTTTAAAAATTACGGTTCATGCTGTTAATAGAAACTAGAAAGATCATAGTAAACGGATGTCAGCGGAGTTGAGCATTCAGTTGTTTTTCTTTTTCTTTTATTATTTTTATATGGCTTTAAATCAAACAATTTTTTTCTGTTTGGTTTATACAAATAAATTTAAACATATTATTTATAAGTGAGGACACGCGCAAAAATTGTTTTTAATTTATTTATTCGCAACTAACATGTTGAATCCGCAATTGAATCGTCTGCACAGGAAATACGGATAATTCCAGCCACATACTTAAATTGTTAATTTAATTTAATAAATCGATGTAAACAAACTTTTTGCTTCTTTCTTGTTGTTGTTGACAATAAATTGAAGTTTTTTTGATAATTTTGAGTTTACTTATTCATTCTTTTTATAATACTTTCTTTTATTTTTTATCAAATTTGGCACTTAATTTAAATTATTATTTTGTTTTTATTTTTGGGGTTTAATTTTATGCTTTAATCAGTTTTTTATTTATTTTCGCATCGCTGTTAACGGCCAATCTTATTGCAGGTTGTATGACTGCAGAATATTGAGTCATTAATTTGCTAAATATAAAATTCGTCTGCTGCTTTGGGCAATTTTTTTATTAAAAATCTTTTTTGTTGGTTTAAAAATTGTATTTAATTAATTAAAAGATAATTGTTGTAGTTTTAAATTAAAAAATATATTCATTATGGTAGTAAAGGGATGGTATTTATAAAAGTATTTTTAAACTTTTTTTTTCTCGCATTGCCCGCTCGCTGATAATATCATCCTCGCAGCTCAAATATAAGGCTCAAATAAAATATTGGTTTATTTCAATATTATTTATGATTTTTTAAATATTGAAATATCTTTTTATGGGCAGATTTTTTTAAGAACAATTGTTGGGCACTGTTTATTTTATGCATTATTCATTTATTAATAGAGACAAAATTTCCATGTTTTAATTATTAGTGATTAATTATATTGTAATCCAGCAGTTGAGACGGCGCTGTGTAGATTTTGCCGCTGACTCCTTTGTCCGGATTATTAACTGTTGTATTTAAAATTGTTTTCATGTAAAATTCCGGGCATGAACTAGATTTATGCTTTAAGCAGACTCACCGTTGATCACTTGGTGTTTCCAAAAGTGTTCAGCCGTTTCTCGAACCGTTAACCCTTATTTATGAATTGTTTAACTTGTAAATGTAGCATTAATGATCAATTCGTTGAATTTTAAATAACTTATTTTTTGATTGAATAATCAACAACTTTTAAGTTGTATTCTAAATAATATTATTTTATCTGTCTAAATTGCCATTATGCTGTTTGGGTATTTTCGATCGTTGAGTTACGCAGTAGCTTTAAATTTATAGATCCCTAATAAACTTATTAATAAATAAACAATAATTATCCATTAAACTTTATTTAAGCAATGTTGAGATTAAGCATGCAATTATAAATTTAATTGTAATATGAATACCACTTAAGTACTTTTAAATGTTACTGTATCTTTGTGTAATTTTTCTTTTCATTTTATTTTAGTCATTGATAAATTAAAGTTATCTAATAATAATTTTTTGTTTATATAAATAGATTTGATTTTGCTATTGTTTTTGTTAAATAGAATTGATTTCGAGTATCATTTAGTTATCTGCAAATTTCCGTTATTAATTGTTGTTTAACTATTTTTGCATTGATTAACAACAACAGTTGAACTCTTTATTTTTTTGTTTTATGTTCTTCAGTAATTTTTTTCTTTTATTTATTTTTTAATATAAGTACGCTCTACAAAAGTACTTATTTTTTAAAAATCTAATTGTGTATTTTTTCGGGTGGTTCAGGTTTGTTCATACCTCGTGTAAACATTTACGGTTGTCTGTTACAATTCTTTCATTTATTTAACAATCGTATAATAAAATTTTTACCATTAAAAATTATTTTTTTTTGAAATTAACCGTTTAGATATAATTCTTTTTAGAAGATTTATTATATACTTCGTATTATAATATCGATAACTATGAATCAATGCAAAATTAAGATTTTAAAAGAAAAATGCAAAATATTAGTTAAAACTCGTTGTCAATGAACGAGTCAAAATAAATTTGTTTTGTGCCCAACAATCTCCGATGCGGAGAGTCATTTGTGAGACGTTTTAAAATTGCGGCAAATGATTAAACACAGGTAGAATAGCTTTATAGCTTTAAAAATCTTAATTTATGAAAGAAAAGAATTTCATTTTATTGAGTAAAAGCCTAAAATGTTTCCGGTCAGATCGATGTTAAAAGTGACTAGTCCCCAGTGAAAAAAATTAAATGTTATACAGTCATGACAAAAAAAAACATTATTAATAATGACCTTCACATTAGTCATATTACGTAATAAAAGCAGTCTCAAAAAAATTATAAAATAAAAATTAATGTTAGTTTTGCTTTTTATGAAGATCGCTTTTCCTTGACCATGCAAAAATTTTGACTTTAATTTGATGTATATTTTATAAATTGTTTTATTTTGGATTATCCACATTAACTGTAATAAGTAATTTTTAATTTGTCTAACTCGGGCACTGGACTTTGGCTAGTGCTGTAATAATTGTTAAGTTTGGATAATTCAAATTAACATTATCTATATTCAAAGCAACATCTTTTTTTCATAAATATTTATGTTCCAAGTTGATTTTAAGGCGTCGGCGTCGCGCCTAATTCAGGTGCCTTATTAAGTTAATTAGAGTACAGTATGTTTCATATTTATTAATATTGTAAACTTTTATTAATTATGATTTATATTGAAGAAAAACAAAATCGTATATTTGATAATTTTGTTCTTATATACATACATAAAGCTAAATTAAAGAATTTAATACCTTTTTTAAGTTTAAATTCAGCCCAAGTAATGTTTGAAGATGATTTTGTTAAATAGAAATTTTGAAGTTTATTTATTTATTTTGTTCAATCTTAAAGGGCTAAAAACAACAAAAAATAGCAAAAAATGTATTAAAACTGAGTAGATCTATTTCGTCTTTCGTTTGTATCAGAAAATATCAAATATTAAAAAAAAATTCAAAAAATTATGAGTGAAAAACTCGAAATATGCTTATTCTCAGACTTCGTAATGGGCTTAACTAAAAAGTTACGCCATTTTTGCTCGAAAAATATTATTATACACAATATAAATTCGGGCTGACTTGTAATGTCTAGTCAGACTAAATGAACAAAATGAGACGCACAAATCAAAAATTGATTAGTATTGTTGGAGGCAATGAACATTGAGTGGATGTTGGGTGTGTTGAGTTTCCCCCCCCCCCCCCCCCCCCTCCGCCCAGCGATAAAATCGATGATTTGTGGTATGTCAAGGTTGGTGGACGATAAGCATCTAATTGAAATTGTGCACAAAAATGGTTAATTAATTGATTGGGGAATACTTTTCTGTTATGTGACTATTCGTTCCCATGTTAAACCTCCAAAATAAAATTAATGTAAATTTTTCTAAAACAAATTAAAATAAAGGAATAATAAGTATTATAACAACAATAAAGTTTTTTTATAAATTCGAACATAAAAATATTTTCTTTAAAATAGTTTTTTTGATACAAACTAAAAAAATAAAAAAGTTAAAATAAGACAAATGTATTGATCCATCCTCATTATAAATTTAATTCATTTATAAAATAATGTTTCAATTTAATTGTATTTAATGAAGAATTGTAATAAATTCAAAGGACTCGAATAAAGTGGTTGATTTCCGCATACCGGAACATAATATTCCGCGTGTCTTGCTCCCATCAACTGTAACAAGATTAAGCATTAATCAATTTATGTTTTTTTGCTGTTTTAACAAATAAATATTACTCAAATTGAGATATTTTTGAAAAACATATATTTATAATTTTTTTTCGAACAATCGGGAATTTTATATAACTTCCGTTCAAATTTAAATTATTAATCTCAAATTTTTTTATTAATCCATATTAATTGTTTTCGCCAATGTGCAAATGTTACGTATGAGAACGATGAAATCGTTAAAATATCTGAGGTGAAAAATTGCGAAGAGCTATCGGCATTGTGAATAGGAACCACATCAGTTGGCGATTAAAATAAAAATCTGAAATAATTATGAATTAACACAGTTGTGCATTTAACCATAAAGAAAGCAAAATTTTCGTTTAAACACAAATAAAACATTTAATCAGTGAAATAAAAGTCAAAAATTAAAATTAGTAGTGAAATAAGTGTAATAGTAAAAATAAAAGTCTGAAATATATGCGATGCTAAAATAGATGAAGCTAAAACAGTGCCTAACAAAATTATAACTATTGCACGAATTATTTTTAGATTAAAATAAAATTTTAAATTGTTACATGAATCATGCATAAAAATAATTTGTTTATAAAATTTTAATAATTATATTCATTTATTTTGGCAAATTTAATGCCAATGCTTCTGAGCGCGTCGGACTACAGTTCTATAAAAAAAGGATTTTAATTGGCAGAATTATTGTAGAAATCTTTTTTAATAAAAAATTATTTTTTTATTCTCGAGTCTTCACGCTGTTTTGTACTTTATATCCAGCAAACCTGACAGCCTTTTGAGCTGTTGTTGCTATCTTATTTGTTATCTATATGTTACAACCTTGTAATTTTATGTGGAGTTATCATTAAATTATCACTACAAAAACAAATTTAAATTCAGCGTTTTCTTTGTAATTAATATTTTAAAATTAAAAATAGTATCAAGTATTTAGTTCTCATATGCATTAAAACATAATACTAGCTAAAAATAAAATATTTTTTAAAAATAATTAGCTATGGCTTTATGCAAAGATTAAATATTGGCGCTGAAAGCAGTGGCGCAACACTCATGTTGAAACTGCGAGCCGTCTTTTGCAAATAATAATGAGCTCACCTCTTCTTTTTGTTCAAATGATTCAAACTTTTTTTCTTTTAATGTGTTTTTATTGCCAATTCAAAATAATTAATTTTTTTAAAATTATTTCAAAAAAATGGTTTATAAAACACCATAAAATAAATTAAAATTGTATTTATCATATGTGAGATTATTCTTAATAATTTAATCAAAATATGTAAATCTATTATAGTAATTACAAATTATTCGTTACATAAAAGTACCTATATGAAAAAAATGAATTGTAAAATATAAAAATAATAATAAATCTTGAAATTTGTATGCATAATGGCAGTGGGACGTCAAATGATAAAAATTAACTAACTATTATATTTTGAACTAGAGCTCATTTTGAAAATATAAATTAAAAATAACAATTAATTGATAACAACATTATTTAAGATAAAGTGCATAAATAAATACTTTGATTATTTTAAAATGTCTAATGTGAGAAACAACATGAATTCCTACGTCTATATTTTTAAACAGTTTATATAGAACGATTTTGCCGACCAACGGATATGTTTCACCAAAGAACTCAACGTGAAGTGTGTTGAGTTGAGACGACGCTTTAACACGCGGTCTGTATATGTTTTAATAAATTCAAAGGCGTTTAAATTCATTTACAACAAAGCAACTATAAGTTATTAGTTAAGGTGCGGATTGTTTTTACATAAAACTTTTAAAAAAACGATTAAAAAATCTATCGCAGAAATAGATTCAAATTTAAACTGATTGAATAATTTAAGAATGTCTTTAATAAATAATTAAAGTTAAAATTAACAATTAACATAAACATGGCAAAAATATCTGAACAATTAACAAATATAACTAATTAAAAAATTCGTAAAGCAATCACAACAAATAAAATTTTAAACTAATTTACGTAAACAATGAAATATTTACTTTCATCACTTTGGATAAAACCATATTAAAAACATGAAAAAATTTTCCTATTTAAGAGGCGATAATTTCAAATAATCTTAATTATGACATTGGATAAGTTAAATTTAACTCACTAATGCTGTCAATATTTAATTATACCATTTTTAAGCCCCCAAAAATATAAAGTAAAATTTTTGTATAAAATATTAAGTTAAGTTGAATGTTTAAATGATTAGATTGCGAGTTAATTTTGCAACATTAACATTGGCAGCGGTCATGCAACTAAAATTTAAATTCATAAAATACGTATAACGGCAAAAGAGGTTATCTTTATTTAAAGGTCTGCCAAAGAGAACCTGCATTATTAAACAAAAAGAAACAGCGGAATTCTAAAAGTTACATTAAATAATATTGTCTAACTAATCAAAGATCGAATTTAGCAAGTATTAGACTCGTACACATAGTTAGAAATTTAAATACAGAAAATAAACAATATAACAAATTCGTTTTAATAAATTTTCTTATTCATTATTTAAAAATATTACAACAATAAAAATAATTTGTAACAAAGCTCAAAGCAGTATTCTATAGACTGGTGCTTTAAATGTGGCAGTGACGCCCACCTGGCGGCTCAATGTACAGTTGGAGCAGCTGTGCTGCCTGCGGGCAACGTGAGCAAAACTCCCGCACATTTGTTCTTTTGGACGAGTGGGGTAGGTTGCAATTCTACAAAAGTAAATTTCATTAAAAAACAAAAATCACTATAAAAATTAACAACTGCATGCAATTTATTTAATGGACAAATCAGATTTCAAGTGATTTCATAACTATTTTATTAACATATCAAATGAAATAAATATAATCTACAAAAAAAATGAAATTAAATTCAAGCCAATTTAAATAAAAAAGAAACCAATAGCCAAAATAGGAGTTATAAAATTAAAACTTGCAATATTGAAATCAGCAATTGTAAATAAATTATGAATGAGAATATTGAAATGTATTTATAAACAATTAAGTTTAATAGCTCTTTTTCTTTTTGCTCTCAGTAATAGCGCATTTTTTTATATGAAGCAACTAAATATCGCATTCTCTTTTTTATTTTTTGGCGACAATGTAAAAAAACAAGTTTTTAATTCATCAGATTTTTGTTTCAATATAAGGCACCAAGTTTCTGTTCTCAAAATAATATTTATTTCTATAGTTAGTTTTTATAAATACATAATGAAATAGGTTTATGGTTGTTTATATTACCTCAAGTTACAAAGATTTAAATAATACCAAAGCAAAAAACTAGGGACCGGTGAAATCAAATTTCCAGATCCGGAATTATAAAAAATTTTAAAATAACAATTAGAGTTTGAAAAAAAGCCAAATTAAAACTTATTTGAAATCCTCGTTGGATTAAAATGAAATAATGTTCTAATTTTAATTTACAAATATACACCCTTGAACAAATTATTAGTAAATATTACAAGTTATAAAAAATCTGTTATTTCTTGATAAAACATAATGTATAGTCACTAAAAATCGTATGCCTTATAATAAATGAATATCTAAACAATATAACAAAATTAAAAACAAAATATAAATCTTGGATACAAACAACAATTGTTTTTTAACGTCGGTTTGTTAAACAAATACAATAAAATATACAAATAAACACAAAAGATCATTTTAAATAAACTTTTAAATAATTATATAACAATCGATTAATTTAGCATATTTTGTGTTTAAGTTACTATACAAATTATTGCCTATTCATTTGTGGTTGGAGGACCCACGCGTGACAACGCGATAAAAGTGCTTGTTTTTGCAATGCGTCAATCAACAGATGCCAATAGGTGCTTCTTGCTGCTAAAATAATTATTTTTCAAAAATAATAAATATAAAACATAGAATCTTTTAGTATAAATTGAAATATATTAGTTGAAATATTTTTAAAATCAACCAGTGTGGTTGCTCACATATATTTAATATTAAAAGTTTAGTTACAATTAAAAATTTATTTATTTTAGATAAAATTTAGCTTAAAAATAATTAAATTGTCAGTCATCTTTTGTAATTTACTTTACGTAATTTGTTAATTATATACCATATTAATAACTCTTTGAAATTGTTTCGAGTAGAGGAAACTGTTTTTTTTGCATTTTAGATTTACACCAATTAGTTTTAAAACATTAGTTATTTGCTAAAGTATGATTCCTTTCACAAAAAATTAAGAAATATTGTAATTTTTCAATTAAATTTTTGCTTCACGAGCCTTGAAGAGTGTTGGGAATCAAATGTTTTTCGGATGGGTCTAAACAAATTTGTGGGCCAGATCTCTCTAAAGTTGTTTTATTAAATTGATTCAATTATTATTTATAGCTTGACTTCAAGTTTAATTAACCACCAATGTTTGCTGACGCATAAGTACCAACCATTTCAAACCACTTCAGATTTTCATTGATATTTTTAAATTTTGTTGAGCATTTTTTCGTAGTTTTTGTTTTGTTTTGTTTTGTATTTTATTTACTAATTACATAAATTCTCATTAATTATTGGTTTAGGAAATTATATTGCTCAACTTGGAAAATTGAAATAATTATTTCTTTGAAATAATAAAAATTTAATTATTCCTGAATTGTTCATCTGTGTGGTAACATTCTAGCTTTTTATTTAAAGATTTGTATTGCGTATTTAACATTTATTTTTGCCATTTTTGTGCTTAGGATATGAAAGGATTTTTAAGTCATTTATTTTTCATTTTACAAAACCAATTAAATTGTAAAATATCTAAATAATCAATTACTTTTTTAATAAGTCAATTAGTTAATTAATTTTTTATAACTTGAGGTATACATATCTAGAAAGTGTAAAGTTCCATAAATCCGCTTTGATTAAATTATTTTTTTATTATGATAATAATTCGTCTTTTGTTTATATATAATTTTATTCATTTTTTACAGGTAGAGTTTGCAAAAAAAAATGCTTCGGTCAAAGAAATTAAATGCTCGGCTGAATAACAAAGTATATTAATAATAAAAATGTTAATAATAAATTAAACGATTCTGATTTGAATATAGTTCATATCCTTTTTGAACCTATTTCAGAATATTGCATTTTTTAACAGTTTTTGGTTTAATTTAACTATAAGGCAAATTTTTTTAAAAAAATATTAAAATGTTCTTCCGTTCGTTTACATGTACTTTAATTTTCAATTTAATGACCTTTAGATTGTACAAATAAAACGAATTTTTATTCTTTTATTGTTAATATTAAATAGTTCATATCGTTTTTTGATTTATTAAATTGTATAATTACCATTTTTTATTTTATGACGCTATATTATTAATTTTATTTCGATGCTAGTTATTTTATTGTAATTTAAAACTAAATAGTTTTATTGATTTGATTTTTTACTTTTATGACTTAAAAATCTAAAATTTTTGACAGTAAGACCTAAAGATTTTTAATGTTTAATATTGTAACATTCATTTTTTATTCATGTTTAGCAGTAAATGGAGGGTATTCATGAAATTACTAATAATTTAATAAAATTGCAACATAATATTTATGTATTATTTATAATTATTCATAGGGTACATTTATTTATTATTTGTTCATTGTCAAAGTATGTATAAACTATATGATTCATTCTATAATTTGTATTATTTTTTTCAAAATTTTTATGTTCCCACCGCATCGATTATTTGCCCGTGTGATAGAAGGGCGATGAACACCCCGCACAGTTTCGTAAAAGCCAAGCAGTTTAAAAAATCTTAACCTTTTTTATAATTTGACTAATTTTTTAAATATTTAAAACAATAAAGCCACAAAAATTATATTATGACTGTATATTTTTAATTACTATAATTTATAAAAATATTTTTTTTAATTTTTTTATACATACAAATCAATACACATAAATTAAACAATAAATAATAATTACTACTATTAAATCGGCATGTTGCCGTTAAAATTAAAACTGCTGAAAGCCTTGAAAAGTTCATTTAAACTTGTGGTCGCCGAGAAAAGCTTTGAAGTTGTCCATGTGGGGTCTTCCAGTTCACCAACTTCTCGCGGCAGCAGTGGTTGGCCATCAAAAAATCATGTTGAGAAAAAAAAAATACAGCGCCATGGAAAATTCCTGAATTTTGCCCAAATAGCTGAGCGCCATTAGCCAAACAAATACGAAATATTAAATTTGTGATTGTAAAGTGATTTATTTTATAATTGAATGTTTGAAATTTTTGAAAGCACAAATAAATTGAAAAAATAATTTCAAATTCTCTTTATTTTTTACTTGTCTTGTTTTGTTTTCTTTTAATTCTTCTACAAGAAATTAATCCCTTTTTTATATTAATTTTAGAATGAATTAAATTGTGAATAAATTCCTGCAAATTTTATCTTGTAATATGAATGTGTTATTTAATTGCAATAAGTTTTATTTTGTTGAGCATTTTTTTTATAGTTTTTGTTTTGTATTTTATTTACTAATTACATACATATATTCTTATTATGGTTAAATTTAATTGAATTATATTGCTCAACTTTGAAAATTAAATGAAAATTTAATTATTCCTGTGTGCATCTTCTGTAAAAAGAAGTGATAGGTATATTAGTTAGGCTGGACAAAAAATCCAATACTTTTAAGATATATGAAATATAATTCTAAATAAAAAAAATTATGTTTTTATTTTATATAAGCAATTTGTAATTTCAATCGTACCGATGCAGAAATAATGAACCGGGCGAAATGGGATGTGTACGCCACCAGTACATAGGTACAAATGGTAATGTAAGCAAGCGTGTGCTGCCACTGTGTGAACTGTGTTGTAGGTGGGGCCATTATTTAAATTTTTGCCGCTGCTTTATATTTATAATTTAACTATTAGTAAACCTTATATTTTATTTATTTGCATAATCATAATATACAACATTGAATCTTTATAGTATAAATTGAAATATATTAGTTGAAATATTTTAAAAATGTAAAGATCAACAATATTTCATATTAAATAGTTAGAATTAAAAATTTATTTATTTTAATAAATTTAGCTAAAATAATTAAATTGTAATTCATAGTTTTAAAACATTAGTTAATTTTCTAAATGCTCCTTTCAAGTTGCTCACATGAAATATTTCAAAAGACAAAAATTACAACGAAAGCAAGTTTGGTAAATGAAGTCTGCAAATAATATGGCATAGTCGCTCTCATTTTCTTAGCGTGGCCACGTTTAGTGGTAGCATTCCATTTTTATTTAAAGATTTGTATTGCGTATTTAACATTTATTTTTGTCATTTTGTGCTTAGGATATAAAAGGATTTTTAAGTCATTTATTTTTAATTTTACAAAACCAATTAAATTGTAAAATATATCTAAATAATCAATTACTTTTCTTTTGTTTATACATAATTGTATTCATTTTTTATAGGCTAGTTTGCAAAAAAATGCTTTGACCGAAGAAATTAAATGCTCGGCTAATAAAAAAAATATATTAATAAAAATGTTAATAATAAATTAAACGATTCTGATTTGAATATAGTTCATATCCTTTTTTGAACTTGTTCTTTAGGCTTAGTAATTTTATTTAATAATATAAAGTTTGCTTTTTTAAGGGTTTTTTATAAATTTCCTTTTATTAAAAATATTAGATTTTGTATTTTATATCTGTGTTTATTCAACTTAGATATTGTATTAATTAGTTTTTTATATAGTTTTATAAAGTAGATTTGAAAGGCTTTGAAGATTTTATTTTTGTTGAAACGGCTCCAATTAATTAAGTTTTTTTGCTCCAAATAATAAATGCTGAATTTATATTCACTTTTTTATTAAGCATTCGCTAAGATACGCGTATAGTAGCATAACATGGACAGCGTATTGTGTGATGGCGGACCAGGCAAAAACAGTAACTAATTGAAGTTCACTTTGCCAGGAATTATTTACTATGCTTCTTTCGTTTTCGACATAAAACACACGGACCTTAGCAATAAACTGGTTACAAAGTTCAAAATAACATAATATTTTGTCTTTAATTTATAGATTGAATTTAAATAAACAGCGAGAAGTTAAGGTTGCTTATACAAAATTGCATATTTAAATAAAACGAAACTTTATTGTATGTTTTAATACGAATTGTTGCAAGTGATAAATTATTGCTAAATTAATGTTTGAAAAGAAAAACGTGATCCTTTAGTCGCTGTCGAAATAAATTAAATTAAAAACTTTCAGAGGAGTTGAAGCACTGGATGGTTTTCTGGCCAACATATGTCCTATTCCAGGCCATTGCGAACGGCGGTCATTGGACCTCTTTTGCATCAAGGTAATTTTTGTTGTTCAATTGAATCTTTTTTTACAAATTCTAAAATTTTAGCTAATAAATGCAAGTGTTGGCATGTTAGGCTGTACGAGTTGCTTCGGATTTGGTCAATGTTCGAGTGCGACGCCTTCACGTCAAAAGTGAATTGGCTACATTTTGGTCAATTTTTGTCATAAAATCTAATAATTCAACAACACTCAAAAAGAAAAAAATAATTATGTTGAACAATATATAGTAAATAAAAGAAAATAAAAACAATAAGAATAAGTATTGCTATCATAATAAAAAATAATTTAAACAATTTTATGAGAGTAGGCTGGAAATAACTAAAAACTATTGAGTTGATGCATACGCCGATATCTCCAAGCCATAAATTTGTAACAAAAAAAAAATAAAAATTTCAATTAACTAAATTAAATAATAATAAGTATTGATAATTTCTAAAAGATGATCCAAAAGTTAAAATGGTTTCGGAATTATTGTCAACGTATTCTGCGAAATTGTTTGCACGTCAAATATAATTAATAAAACAATTTAACTTTTAATATCAACCAAAATAAATTAAAAGTATTTTAAAAAGATAATGAAAATTATAGTTCAGCTGACAAATTTAAAACGACCGAGTAAAGCAGTGTGAACGCTTTTTAAGTGTTCGAATAAAAAAGAGGCTTCAGCCTAAAGGCAATCAATATTATTATTATTAAATTATCAATATTTTTTAAAAACTTGGCATTGCAAATCTAAAAAAGCATTCGATTAAAATTTAATAATGAAAAAATAAAATACATAGCTTTAAATAAAAAATTTTTTTTCCTCCGAAACAACAAAGAGCAAATGTTGCGTAATGTTTAAATTTAATTAAAAAATAAATAAAAAATATTAAAAACATTGGAATTATGTAAATTTTAAGTTAAATTCATTTCTTTAAAAAGCAACTACAAGTCTCTAAATAGAAAAATATCTCTCAATTTAAACAGGATCAAAAAATATAAAAAAAGAAAAACTTCTATTTATAATAAATTAAAATTTAATAAAAAAGAAAACCCCTAACTGAATGGTTTGGAACTTACCTCCGCGAGGAATTGAACGCCTCTTTGAGGAGAAGGCTCAACGTAACGAGCATGATAACATCGCGAAAAAAAGGCATTGACTTTAATTTGTTGTTCTTTAGACAAATTAAGCATTTTTATTTAAATAAAAATAATGCATACGTATTAAACTATACAGTACAATATCAATTGTTTTCGTTTTCTAAAAAACAGAAGATTAAACATAAAAAATTTTAAAAAGAATAAATGAATTTTAAAAAACAAATAACTCAATGAAAAGTCAAAAAATTATCAACAAACTCAAATTCAAGTGAAAGGCTACCCAGGACGACACAAGGCCGGATACAGCTGTCCGGACTCCACTAAGATGATAAAATATGCGTACTCATCTAAGTCTTGTTAAAAATATCCATAAATTTTTTTTAATTAAAAAGATATGATTATGTAAATTTAATATTTATGGCAATACTCTAAATATCTAAGAATTATTGAAATACATTAATTATAAAAAATAATTATCAAAGTGAAGCGATAGCACAACAATGCATCAGACCACATAATGTTACAATCCAACCATTTATTATGCAAAAATATAATTCAGAGAAAAATATAAAAAACACAGAAGTCGCATTTAAATATTTATTTTGAAAAATAAAACAAACATAAATGAAGAAACTTAAACAAAAAGAGACAGAAAACTTTTAAAATTGAATAATTTAAATATTTAATGTTGGTTAATGGTTGTTTGTTATATCTTTTAAGTGAAATTAATTTTTGGTTTAAATCAAAAAACTTTTAAAATTATTCTCTTTAAAAAGATAAATACTCAATTCATTTTGAAATACATAAATGAAACAAACTAATAAAAAATTATTTAATCCGCAATCCTTTTAAAATTAAGTTGTAAAATACTGATTATTCTTCATCAAATAATGTGTTATTTTATAAAAATTACATATTCAATTAAATTGCTTACCAAAAGCTTTATTAAAAAATAATAATTAAATTTAATTCTATACTTGTTTAAGAATGGGTGAATTCGAGAACCAAAGCGCCAGTGATGCAACACGCCTGAACAAGAGGTCACTGTGTTGAGATAAAGTGTAATTAAACAATTTAAATTCACTTAAAAGCAAATTGGGCGCGCAGTTGCCATGCAACAAAATAAAATTAATATTATTTTAATTGTTTTAAAAAATATTGTTTCTCAAATTTTTAACAATTTAATGGCTACAATTTTAATACCAGAAATTTGGTAGTTTTAATCCAATGTTAGAGCCGCCGTTTATTATTCATATTAATTTTTTTGTTAGTTTATCACATTGTTATTCCATTTACATTTGTTATTTCTTTAATTTTATTTGTATAATGTTTCTGTGAGACGGACAATTCATTCATTTATATTTCTCTCTAATTTTTTCATACATTATTTTTTTATGATTCAATTTCAATTTTTGTTTACACTTTTGTTGAGGCTTTTTGTCCGTTTGTATTATTGTTATTCATATTCATTTTTCTGCTAGATTGATTTATCTTATTGTTATTTAATTTAATTTATCATTTATAATTTTTTTGTTCTTTTCAAAAATATAATGTTTTTGTGAGACGGACGATATATTTCTCTCTATTTAATCATTTATTGTTTCTTTATGATTCATTCAATTTTTGTTTAATTTGATCAATTTTCCTTGCTTAGATTTTGTCGTTTTTTATCATTCAGCTTTTTAGTTTTTAGTTTTATTATTTTATTTGTATGAATATTTTCTTTTTTTATTTATTATTATTAAATATTCGTCAAAATTTTATTTGTTCAGGCGCAATAATTGATGAAAAATTCTCTCATCTTTTGATTGCCAAAAGTACGTTCAAATTGGACCACACAAACTTTAATTGGGTAAATATTCCTTTCGAATATGGTTAATTGTTTACGGGATCAAACTGTTCAAACTTTATCGCATATAAATAAAAGCTGAAAGTAGATTAAAATTAAATGATTAAAAAGTTTTAGCCAAATTTAAATTAAAATAAAAAACAAATTTAAGTATTTTCAAGTGTGTTTAAAAATTAATAATATTTTACATTAATGCTTTATCGTTTATTTAAATTTGGCGTTGCAAAATTTGAACCTGTTTTTGGTAACACGTTAACAAATTTAACAACTTATCGCTCAAATCATTTTTTCTGCATAATTTAGGAAATATTTGATTTTGCATAAATTTTCTCGACATGAACTCCTCCCAATTAATTCGGTGTTTGGTGTGTCTTTTACTCGTCCATTTCCATGCCCAAATGGTTTTGGCCGATGTTACGGCCTCATTAAAAACATCGAACACTTGGAACGGAGGTGGCCAATACGTGCCGAACTTCAAGAACAATGACGGCTCCCAAACCGCGTGCTCCGTCAAATTCTCGTTGACGCCAATAAGCGGAGTAAAAATAATGGGGAAAAATGTGCTTATAATTCAAACAGTGAATTCACATTTTGGTTCCTCCGTGATTTGTTTAGACATTTTTTGTCTGATTTTGCTTAATTTACAAAAATTGTATGCTTACTTCTGATTTAAATTATAATGACTTAATTTGAAGAGTGATTTTATCTGATCGGTTTTAGAAAGATTCATATGAATCAGGCTGGACTTCTTACAGCTGTTCTGATCGGATCGATACAAAAATCGATCAATTGATTAAAGTAATCTTTCATCCCGTAGTCGTCCATCGTAAGCATATGGGGCGCTAACGCGGTCAGCGGCTCCTCCAACGAGTACACGTTGGCCGACAATGCCGACATTGCGCCGGGCGCAACAAATACAAATGCCGGAGTGAACATCAACGGAAACGGCGCGCCCATCCTTAAGCTAATCGAAGCCAAATACTACATCAACGGTCGGCATATTTAATTATGGGAAATTAATAAAGAAATCTTTTTAGTGTTGAAATTTTTAACTAAAATAAATTAAACAATTTTTTACATTGTTTTAACATTTGAATTTATTTGATCGTTTTATTAATATTTAGGCATCTGCGGAGGAGCTCCGAGCGGATCTTGTAAAAATAAATATTAAATAAAATTTGATTTTTCGATTTTTGGATCAATTCCACCACAATGCCTATATCCCCTATATTTCCGTTCAATTTTTTAAAGGCATGGGCTGTTTGTCGAGCACGACCACGGACGGGCCAATCAACCAGAACCTGAACAAGCCGTTCACGAACAGCGTGTTCACCTTCTACGGAGCCAGTGGACGCGGCGCTTGTGGCCTTGACGCGGGCGTGGTCAGTCAAGAGTCTCGTTCTGACTATAAAAAAATTATTGCGCCCAATGGGATCCTGATCAGTTAGACGTTAAAATTTGCACTAAATTGATCAGGTGTTCTATTATGAACTGAACTGTCCTGTTTATGTCTTACTAAAAATTCAATGTCCAGCCCAAAATGTCGGCGGCCGGATCCGGCAATTTGTTCAAGTCGGACGGGCAATGGAAGGACGCGTGCCGGCAAGACAAACAGACAATGTTGGACGACCCGATTTGCAAGAACATTTGCGTGAAGATTGATTACAATGGAAAGAGGTGCGCAATTTTGTTTGGATATTTTAAGTTAAATTACCTAATCAAAAGTTGCCCCCTTTGAAGTCTGACCGTGCCGATCAACAACAAATGCCCGGAATGCCCGCCTACGCATGTGGATTTGTCGATTGACGCCTTCAACTATTTGGAGCCACGTGGGGGTGTTGTGGGCAAAGCGACGGGTTAGAATTACTTATATTGTTGTGACGATTTATATGGGGGGCAGTAAATAATAATACGGGACTCGTCGTCGAGACAAGAAATGACACTGGAATCGATACTCAAGACAATATGCCGGCATTTCTCTGTGTCGCGACACTTGGCATCTGCTAGAATTCCAAACAGCATTCCTAGACCCTTTTTTCAAAATTTAATTTTCTACAAATTTATATCTGCCTTAAAGAGATTTAAATTGTCTTAATTATAAAAGGAAACTAATAATTAAAAAATTTTATTTTAGGTGCTACGCTTACCTATTTAAAATGTCCATCAAACATCAAAGCTTGCTGAACATTTGGGGGCGTGAAAAATTTGAAATTACAAATCGATCAATTCAAATATTTAAATAAAAGTGTTTTAAAATATTTTAATTGGATAAAGGTTTAATAGTGTTAAATTTATTAGTTGGGTCCCATATTTGGGTTTTCACAAATTGTTTCCTTTTATTAACACTAAAAGCTTTAAGACACGGAGTCAGAAGATAATAGGCCCAAACCTTTTTTATCTTAGAAAATGAAAACTCTTAATTTAGTTCAATTCCTGTTGGAATCGGGGAGAATATCCTCTAATGTAATTTACTCAACTTAGCATTATGTTTGTATTCAACGAATCATTTATTAATTAATTTTTGGTGAGAAGAAGCAAATAGTGAATACTTTGTATAGTTTATTTTATTGTCTAGCCAATTTATTCGACAATGCTAATCGTCATTTTTTGAAAAAATTAATTTAATAAATCCATTCAATCCTTTTTATTAATTTTAGACATTTTGTAAAATCTTTAACTTTACAATAGTGTTAATCTTGAATTCTTTTTTAAATAAAAATACTTTTGTCCTAACTCGCTACCCTTTTTACAAACCCATTTAAACAGAAAAATTACTAAAACATTGGCTAAAAATCCATTACATTTATTATTTTATAAATATTAAGAAATCACACTGACCCACTACGCCAACGTAATGGCTCCAAAACTTTAATAATTTTTCGACTTTCCCTAAAATCCAAACCTTTTGAATACAATGTTTTTTTATTAAGCCGGCCAAAACCCATCGGGGGATTAAGGAAAATCGGTGGGTTTTGAAAGTAAAAAAGGTAGCGAGTCGGGACAAAGTAGCATGTTGGGAGAAAAGTAGCGAGTCGGCAGGTAGCTAGTGGTTCGTCCGATTTATATTAATTTATTCTTTTTTATTGAATAAAAAACGACTATTTATATAGTTTCATTAAAATTGAATCCGAACTAGGATGCTCGTAATAAGCAAAAGGTAAAACATAACACTAAAAGCACGTAATTTAAGTAATTCGTAATAAGTAGCCGTGATTACAAGCATCCCCTGACAATGAATTTTATTAATTTCTGTTCTTTTTAGTTTTTACGTTAAAAACAATAACAACGTTTTGTTTTTTAAATATTTTATTAATTTCTGGATTGTATGATTGATTTTTTTATTTAATTTTCTTTTATTAGTAAATTTTGGTTAACATAAAACATTACTTTTTTTAATATTAATTATTATAATTCAACAATCTGACTGTTCATTTAAATGTTTTTAAACAAAAACCTTTGTGTAATTTGCTGCATTGCAATTAAATTATAAATTAAACAAATAAGCACCCTGCTGATGGTATGGGATGATGTTCGACCGTTTTGTGCTTCGCCAAATTTTTATGAAAAGATTATTTTTTGTTATTAACAACAATAAATAGTAAAGCTTAGTTATTTTATTTCGATTTAGTAAATTTTATTAAGTAATTAGAATATTACTTGTTTATAAAAAAGGGTTATTAATTTTTCCTTCTTTGCTTGAATCTAAAAATTTTATATTACATGTTTAATAATCATATATTGCAGTCATTAAGATGCCCTTCCATTATTTGTCATTAATCGCCATTAAGCGGTGGGACCAAGACCAATCGTACTCAGTTTTGTTTTACACGGCCAACATAATTTTACCGATATTACGTTATCTTTACGTAATAGTAACAATTTTATTTCTTTGATTATTTTTAAAGGTGGTAGGTCGTAATTGAACGAGATCTTTTTAAATTTTATTGCATTCAAAGAGCAAATCAAAAAATTGGAAAAAATATTTCTGTACCACGTCGGGTAGACCCTAGAGAACATTGAAGATATTATATTATATTTTTAGGCTAGGGTTTTAAAGACTTTTTTAAGAAGTTAACTTTTCTAGTATCAAAAAGCGCGTTTATAAATAATTTAATATTTTGTTTGTGTTTTTTCTTTTTTGGTTATATTTGCAAAAAAATTTTAATGTATTTTTTTAAATTTTATGCGCCAGTTAAAATAAATTGTAGCGGGTAAATCGTGTTAAAATCTGAATCGCAATAAGCGCGAACATCCTGCTGGCACTTGGTCAAGACATCCTTCTAAAGTGGTAAAATTTATGAGAAATTTAAAACAAAATACAATTGCTTAGAGTTTGGATTGGTCGGCGATTGCTGCGTTTATAAATTGATTTTATTTAAATTTAATTATTTATTTTGTTTTTTTTTTGTTTCAAATATTTAAAAAATTCTGTATATGTAAAACGGTCGAAATGGTTAAAAATTAAAAACCATAATAACAAATTAAATAAATTCACGGATTTTTATTTTTTTAAATTTAAATATTTTTTAGATATAAAATATAATGAGCAAATCATCTTTTGGTTTTATTTTGGTTTCTGCGGTTTCATTTTGGCTGTTATAGCATTGCATTTTAACAATTTTTTGTATATTTTAAACGATTTAAAAACAATAATAAGTTTATTTTACTGGTTATATTATTTGGTGTTCACAATTTTATTTATTAAATATTCGATAAATTTTAAATATCTATGTGTTATTTTATTCCTATTTTTAATTTTTTTTAAGCAAAAAACGCCACAATTATTTAATCTTTTTAAGTATTAAAAGGATTTAAAATTGTAATCTTAATTTTTGTTATGCATTTTATTATTTTTAACAGGTTTCACTTATGGCAGAGATTCATATATTATCTGAATCATCTTTTTTGGGTATGTATTGTTATTTTATGCGAATTATCTTTATGTAATTTATGATTCGGTCAAAGTTGCGATGCAACACTGGCATGCGTGTGTAAGCCCATAATTCCATCTGCCTTGATGATCTCGAGCAAATTTGTAATGCTTTCAATCCTCGCTTAACTTTCAAATTGTTATGAATTGATGCGACGCTTCACAACAAATAAGCTATAAAAATAGATTTAATATATTATAATAAATTTCAATATGAGCTATACTATTTGCAAAATTATTTATGTTATGATGTTTTGAAAAATTAAACACGTTACAAAACTATTGCTTATACCTTTTTTTAAAAATAATCTACTTATTTACTTTGGTTTGTTTTTATTTTCTTGAATTTTAAGACTTTTCCTGCATCGCGCAAAATATATTTATATTTGCATGCTTCCAAGAGGCATTATGTTCTGGCAGATTTTCCCGTATTTTATTATTTAAAAAATATTATTCACTTTTTGAAGGTAGCAATCACAATAAACATGTTTATTGCGTTTGCTTAATGTATAATTTATTTATGCTTTTTTAGATTAAAATATATTCGTTTATTTGTAGTAGCATAGATTTAATTTTGAAATTTCTTAAAGACAACCAATAAAAATTAGTGAAACAGAAGTTGAGAAAAAAAATTTATTTAAATTAAATGTTGTTTAAGTATTTTAGCTTAATTCTTGTAAATATTTGCTACAACGTATTGTTTTTTAGTATTTTAAAAATTGTCGTACATAAAGATTTTATTATCAAATTAGTACATCTTTCGTTTTTTTGGGCTATCAAAAATTGCGGCCCTTTGAACAGAAAAAATTTGTAATCCTGAGTAATTTTAAAAAACTGGTTATTTTATAAAATTTGGCTAATTATTGTACAATATTTGGTTGTTTTTATCATGCTGATTTTGGATTGTAATAATAAATTATAGCAATTATTAATAACAACATATAATAAAACCCATTAAATATGTATAAAACAAACGAATGCATTCACGCACTTAAACGGGTAATGAGCCGTGAAGATTAATTTAGGAATATATTTATAGACTATTACGAAATCAAACAAAAAATTAATATTATGCTTAGCCAAAGTTTAAAAAAAAATTATTTTGTAAGTTTTAACCCCTCATAAAACCAATTTGTAAGTCTTAAATTCAAAAATATAATTTTTTTTTTGCAAAAAAAACAAAAATAATTAATTGTTCAAATGGAAAAAGTAAAAAACTATAATCATAATTAATTCGCATTATTCTTTGTAAAACCTAATTTTACGTTGTCGAATGCCCACTATTTTTAGACAAATCTACGAGCTGTTCAAAGCAATAGCAGAAACAGCTCACCGTTCTCATCAGCGCAGGGAAATTCGTCTAAAAAAGTGTATACCAAATAAAAAATTATGGCCTATAATATACATATGTAAAATAACCCTTTTTGAATAAATTTCATCGAACCCTAATTGGACTAAAGATATGGAAATGCATAAAATCATCCATAATTATTATCAACAACTGAACAAATTATTTAATATTTATTTAAAAACCCGTTAAAAATAATATAAAAACTACGATTAATTCGCAAATTAAATTTGTTTAATTTACTTATTGAAAATTGAAAACACTAACTTTAATTATAATTTAAATTATTTTTAAATTTAAGTAAAAAAAAACTAAAATAAGTTTGAAATTTAAATTTTATCAGAAATCATTCATTTGTTTAAATCTAACCAAAGACAGGCAGGTGCTGATTCATCCACGACTCCTATTTAAATTAAACAAAATTTAAAGATTTTAAAAATATAATTTATAAAGCTCTGTTATAAAAAAATACGAAATGCAAAAATAACTATTTCATCGAATCTATTTCAAATAAAAAAAGAAAAGCGAAAAATCAAATTGTTGGGTTTGTTGGAGGCAATGAGCATTGACTAAAGATGATCGAGCGTCTGTGCACCCTCCCCCCCCCCCCCCCCTCCAAAAAATCAATGATTGGTTTGTCAGCACTCAGCCAATTTTTCAGATGGTTAATAAATCGGTTGAAAATAATCCAATTAAAAATTTATAGTTAAGTAGACGTTTAATTTATATTATTGGGTAACTGTGTTGATAAGCTTGCTTTTTATAATAAGATTGTAAATATTTGAAACAAATTATTTTTAGAAAAATTTAATTAACTAAATTGCATATTGTAATAAATTTTTTAATTTTACTATTTAAATTCGTTTTTTGTACCAAGTTTTTAACGGTTTGGCCGTTCTTTTTTTTAAGTAATATTTGGTTTTTTTGTTATTTTGTTCATATTTTAGATTAAAAAATTTATTCAGGTTCTGGTTTTTTGATTAAAAAAAAATTATTGGTAAATGTTATATCATTTATCGCATTTAACAATCATTGCATTAAAATCAACAATTTTTATTATTTTTTGCAAATATTCAAATGATTTTAAAAACAAGGCTTATGGAAATCAGAGCAGCAATTTTAAAATATTTTGTTAGTAAAATTTTGAAAAATTATTATAAATGTATGTTAACGTCCAATTTATGTGCAGCAAAGATGGTGATACATTTTTGTTGTAAAACGTAATTTTTTTATAAAAAACAATTTAATTACAACAACAAAAAACTCCAAGCTTCTTTGAAGATTTTTATGCAATGCTCAAAATTTTCATAAATGCAATTTTTTAAAGTAAAGATTATCAAGGATTTCGAAGATCCTAAATATTTATAAAAATCGGTGCCCAATCTTTGTCATTCTTTCTACGTTTAAATAAATTTAATTTTTTAAATTCTGAATTTTTTAAGTTGAATTTAATTGACAATGAGGTCACAGAATTTGCATATTTAAAACGATAACATAGATTATTTTAAAATAAGTTTTTGTAATATTTTTAAATAATTATAAAACTCTATGGAGCGATGACATGTTTCTTATTTCTTCCTTTGGCTAATACATCGTAACCAATTTACGGTAAAATAATCCTCCAAATGAGAAAGATGATAAAAATTAAAATATTGAATTATTAAATTTTACCTCTCTACATTCAGCTTATACTATTATGCAAATTTGCGTTATAAGTTACGCAATTATTTGAAAATAAAATTTAGTGCAACTTCTAAATGCGACAACCTGGGGTTATTAAAATGATAATTACCTTAAAATAACAATATTGCAATAATAATGACATCTCTTGAGTACGCGAAAACCACATGCAGATTGAGGACGCGAATTAAAAGATTCAAATAAAAATTCAGCGCGAATCAACGGCGCGTTATCGATTGGATAATGGACGTGAATACGGCGCCTTGTTGCCTCGTCAATCCGGTCATCGTGATATTATGCTCCGTTTCGTGTCCAAAAACATTTACAATATTTATTAAGCAACAACAGCGAAAAAGATTTACACATTTAGTTTAGCTAAGCGTTTTTTAATTTAGAAAATAACGTATAAATCAATAATTATTTATAATAAAATATACCTCACATTAAACAAACGTCGCACATTCCAAAAAGCGATTTGTTATATCAATCAATATCAAAAAATTATATCATTTGAAATGCTTTTTAAAATAATGTGAAAAACATTTTGGTCTAACTAGATTATGTTAACGACAAAATTAAACATTTAAAATTATTTTTATAAATTAAATCAAATCAAAAAACGTTGCCAAGTCATTGCCAAATCTTCTTTGCATTGGAACTACGGTTTTCGTAAACAGGCATAATTTTATACAGCTAAAAACTAATGGAAATAAAAACCGCGTCATTAAAATGAAGTTAAAATTATTGGATGTACGCACATTCAATAAAATATTTAAATCAATATAAGAAATGAGAAAAATATGCTTATGTATGCACTAAAAAGCTACTCATCAATGAGCAAAACAAAAAACAAAAAAATTTTGAGCTCCCTATTAATTCAAAATCTATGAGCTTGCAAACACAGATTTCTGATTCAAGTGCTGCCTGATCGGGCCGAATTTGTTGATGGAATGTAATTTAATTTGAATGAAAAAAACAATTGGCAGCCGTGTAATTTAATATGAGATTAAATAAAATTAATGTATTTAGACAGTAAGCATATTATGTATTATAAATATTAAACATCTTGCAAACCAAGAAGATTAAAATGTTTGCATATGTGCACTATTTCACATCGGATCCGTGCTATTTTTTTGGTTTAAGACTCAGTTGTTAGAAGAATTTTTTTTAGTAATATTTCTTTGTAAAAATTAAAATGTAAAAAATAAAACAAAGCGGATAAAATTGTAATTAATTAAAATAATATACTACCATCTTTGGAAACAATTAATTGCTTTTTATTTCAATTAAATTTAGATAGTGATACCCTGTTTAAAAACAATAATAATTGCATTTTTTGCAAAAAGTCAATAAAAACTGCAAGAATATTTGCTTATATTGTGTTTAGAAGCATTGAACAAAGTTTCAAACTAAAAATTTAAAAATGTACCAAAGAATGATAATAAAATATTCATATTTTACCAATAAACTTGCAATTATTTATTTTCTTGACCAAATATACTTTGAAAATATTCATACGCTAAGTTAATTTTCAACATTATTAGTTAATCTAAATTCATGTTAATTATACAGTTAGAATATATTAATAACAATGAAATAATAAAACCGGTTTTACATTGTAAATTTTAATACATAATATTGCTTATGGACGCGGTGTCTCTTACCAAAGTGGAATCCGAAATGGATCGCCATGGCGCTAACAAAGCCCCTCATAACCAAAAACGTGCAACAGGAATACGGCAATTGTGTTGCTTGCTAAATTACAATTGATTAATGTTATTTAAAATTTAGAAAAATTTAATAGATAAAATTTTGCATTAAGCCGAATTAAATTTAAACAGAAAAATAATTGTTTAATTAAAGCCAGATAAGAATAATATAAAAAACAATGGGGATAAAAACGAAAAAAAAAAATCCAATTTTCTAAAGAAAAATAAATAACGAATGTAAAAATTTACAATTCCTAATTTATGTATTATGCATTTGTTGAGCTCCATGCGCGCAAAAGTTATAAACTGTGCCACAACGCAAGAAATAATAAATAATAATACCCCATTTATCACATTGAAAAGATATCTTACTGAATGTTGTTTAAACCGGCTAAATTTTTGCAAATATAAACAAGAAGGATATTGCTTCGATTCAATCCAAGTCCTTGCTTAATTAGCAAAGCAGAGTTTTGGACCATTATGAAATATATTTTTAACTTTAATTTCTCAACTTATAAAAAAGTATTAACTAATGCGTAAAACATACATAAAATATACAATAATTAAATCAATTTATTAAAAATCATTCTTATTGAGCATGTTAGTGATTTTTGTTATGGTTTTACTAAAGGACGCGGCTAGGGCATGAACAACAGTTGTAATATTATTACTAAGGCCCGGCGGAAACTACAATAAATAAACAGTTCATTTTTATTGCTGATATCAAATTTGCTGAATAATAAAAATAAAATTCATTGAAAACAAATTTGAAAGTAAAATTGATGTTATAAAATTTTTAAACTATTAATCTTGGCCCGTCCTATTTTTATAACAATTCATTTTTTTTTGGGGGGGGGGGGGGGGGGGGTCGGTGGTGCCGATAAGCGCCGCCGAGAAAACTTTTCAAATATTTGACTCATTTGTTAAAAGATTTGCACTAAATTTGCAGAAAAATGTGCTGCTTTTTTGCATTAAAAATGAAGACACAGAGATAAATGGATGAACATTACGCAAAATATTCAAAATTTAATAGAAAATTCTAATTTTATCAGTGAAATTTCCGAAAAGCCTCAAAACCCTCTTCAAACTCCAAAAAGCCACAAAATGAGGCTAAACCCTCAGATTTGTAAAGTTTAAATAGATAAAGTGGCACAACTTTTAATAAATGCGAAAACGAATGGGAATTTTTTCAGATTTAGAATCACAGGCTTTTTGCAAAAATGGGAGGACACCTCTCAAATTTCAACAAACAATTATAGCAAAATAACCGTTAAATCTTTTAAACATATTAAAAAAGAAGAAATTCACCAAAGAAATGTGTAGAACGTTGCAAAAGCGCATATCCTCCACCCACGCATCACTTTAAATCTACAAATATGATGCAAGGCTGCGAAATTAATTTAATAAACTAACCTTAAATCTAAAAAATTTATTTTTGGAATGAACAGTTTAACACACAATACACTTTACCAACACAAAATAGATTACAATGAATTGTGAATGTCATAATAAATATTGACAGTTAAAAAGTTAATTTAAAAAACTTATTTTAAAATACATATAAATTTTATTTTCAAGCCAGCGCGAAAGTAACGATCAATTAAATAAAGAAAATAAATAAAAAAAAACTAAAATTAAATTTTAAAAAATGCATTTAAAGATATAATACCAGGAGCTATGCTACGTAAATGAACAAATAAATTAAACTTTCTAAAGGAAAAATAAGCCGTCCGTTCCTGTCCAGTAAAAACCAATAATTGCTAAAGAGTCACCGAATTTTACTTTTTGCAATTTAAAAAAAAATATCCTTTTTGTATTATTTATTAATTTAAGAATGATGTTATTTATTTACATCATGCACATTTGATTTCATATCTTTATATTTATCCCTAATTTCTGTCGTCATCCGCATGGGAGCTTTTGCGCAGGATTGTTCGTCGAGAGGATCTGATATTTTTCAAGATGTTATGACAGCAGTAATTTAATTTATTCAATGTTCACTTATTAAACTTAAATTAATCAACTTTGATTCAAATTTTTTATTTTTTAATATAAATATTCTTCTAAATTAACCATCAGCCATAAAAATATTCAAACTCAAAAAAAAATTGTCAGTACTTGACAAGGATTTTTTTATAGCGAATAAAAATAATTTTAACAATAAAGCAGAAGCATTCGATGAAACATAAATTGTTGCTAAGACACGCAAACGTAAAACGATCAATTTAATAAAAAAATTGCTACAATAACCCACTAAATTAAATTTTAAAAAATGCATTTAAAGATAAATACCATGAGCTATGCTACGTAATGAACAAATCAATAAAATTTCTGAAGCAAATTTTGTAATTGATTTAAGCACCACCATCCAGCGTTCATATCGCAAGAATAGACGCAGAGCTTGACTACTTTACTGACTATCATTGAGTACCATTTTCACGATGAAATTGGTGGTGACTTATGACTGGACTTCCCCGTTAAACATTTTAAACATAAGAAATTAACGGAGATTTTAACTAAAATAAATCAAATAAATAATTTTGTTTAATCATTACAACAAAAATACTAAAAATAAAAAAGGCAATAATTAAGATATGGAAAAAATATTTTTTATCAAATATTTTTATGAAAATTGAGTAAATAAAACAAACAAATAGAAAATATTCAATATGAACTTTTCAAAGTAATTTAAAAATCAAATATGAATTGGTATAAAATGTAAAAAATCAATAATTAATTAAATGTTTTTTATTCTGCAAATTAAACAATTTTTTTGTGATTTTAGTATATTTTAAGCTACATAAGATAATTTTAACAATTTATAAATTTTTAACAAAAAGTGAATTTATTGGATTTTTCATATTTAAAATTTTTTCTAGATTTCGAATGAATTAATGCCGCCTGACAACTTTTTGAACGGACTCTCATCAACCAAGAAACAAAAGTCGGAGACAAGCTCAAGGAAAGACCGTACTAAACTTAATGAATAACAAAAAAGAAATATTCTCATAATTTAATGCCATTAAGAAAAATGATCAAGAATAATTACTTTTATATATATATATATATTCTAATTCGAATAAAATTAACAAATTTGGCCAATTTTCATTTGCCCTCTATTTTGAGCAAAAACTCAATTTTCCTTTATTTTAGCAAAAACTCAATAAAAAGCGATTTAATTCAAAAATTGTTCAAAATGCACAAGCTTTATGAAAGAATCATTGCACATAAACATTAAATTTTAAAAGGTGCAAATAAATAAATGAAAAATGACAAATATAAATATCAAATAAAAAAATAAGATAAATAAATGTTAACAGAAAAATAAATTTTTAATTTAAATAACAATTGTAAATTGAGAAATGTCTATACGATTTAAGAAATAAGTTTGACAAACAAAACGATAAATGATATTTATAAATTATAGCATTGAAAAATGAGTAAGATAAAATAACAACATTGGGCAAGAAGTGTCAAATTCCACATTCAGCACATTAACTCGAATATGCCTAATCAAAAACTAATTAAAAGACATGGGAAAATATTTATTTTTTTTGAATAAAATAAAACAGTATTGTAAACTTGTTATGTTGAATCTACCAAAAGAATTTTTAAATAAATCGTAATGGGCAAATTTAAAAAAATGTAAGCAACAATCCGAATTGCTATTTAAAAAAAATAATTAAGTTTTTGGGTGAAAAATCCAGGCAATGGATTCTATTAAAATGTATGATTAATACAAATAATAATTATTATTATTATTATTATTATTACAACGTCCAAGATTTGAAGCGTCCCATATGGCCTTTGGTCATCACAACAATTGTTCCTACTATCGCGAGACAATGTTGACTGCTCAAGCAGTAAAAAAAGGCTTCAACAAAAGGATCACAATTGAAAAAAAATTGTATTTTACTAATTTTTAATTTTAAATGATATTAAAATTTTTTATAAATTATTAGATAATGCAATATACAATTTTTAAAATGTTTACCTAATTAATTTAAACTAAAAATTAAAATTAAATTTAAATTTAATACTAAAGGTAGCAAAAGTCAAAATATCATAGCTTAAAGAATATTCAATTTGTTAATAAATTAGTTAAAATAAATGATTTTTTGGTGTGTTCACGTATGTTTTTAATTATAAAATAATAGACAATCTAAAATCCTTAATGAAAAATGTTTATTATTCTATATATTCCGCAGAAACATCAGTAAATATTATCGTGAGAAAAAATAACAAATATTTAAATAATTAATTATAAATAATTACTAAAACATCACAAAGTGTTAACGACGAACGCCAAGTAGGAAGGGCATCCTATAATTTGAAAGGATGTCCCGAGTTGCAAAAATTAACAATTTCAATATTCAAAATGTCTGCCCGTTAACCCTTTTTGTGTAACAATCGCATCCTTCCCCCCACCCCCGATGGGCTAACACACATAGCCGCAGCTGGTATACCATTTGAGAGCTCAAACAGCCCCCGACATTTTTCGCGAGGCAGACAGAAATGACCATCAGGAAACAGGGGCAAAAATTTAGACCGGAACGTTGGGGATAATGGAACATGTTCTTCTAAATCCGGCAGTTTTATGGTGCCGAAATGGCCGGCGGCGCCCAGGTTTCAAAAAAATTACCGGAAATCGGCATGCCGGACCCAAAAATGTCTGGAATCCGGATCTGAAATCAGACAAATTTCGAAATAATTGAAATTTGACTTTTAATTCTGATTTTTGTAATCAAGCCAATTTTTGTAAAATTCTCGATTTTTTTGCCATATAGTCCAAGGCATGCCGGACCCAAAAATGTCCGCGGAATCCGGTTACATCACTGCCCCATACCAATGTTTCCGTCCCAAATTTCCAAAATGTCGTCCGTCTGTCTGGTTCCGTCGGCCATCTCGCAAAAAAAAAACATATGTCCACATCCATCATATTTCACCCCCCCCCCCGGTGCCCTTTCACATCATTTTACGGACGCAAAAAATGAATGTTTTTATTATGCACACCGGCGAAGCACCGGACGTTCCCATAACCACCCATAACCGTAATTTTTGGCCCCCGGAGGGGGGGGGGGGGTAGTTGAACCACGAAAACCAAAAATTTGTCGTTTTTTGCTGTCCGAACCCCACATTCGGGGGGTTTTAGTTGAAAAATACCTTCCTAAACTTTCGAAAATTGTAGTATATTTAAATAACGCGACTAATAATAAAATGTTTCCTCGCATCGATTTGCGTTTCTTAATTACTTTCAAATTTGAATATATTTATACACTCATTTTTTTACATTAATATCAAACAATCCATCCCCATTCAAATCTTTGCATCCGAATTTTTCACAATTAAACGTATTAATTGGTGGCGACCTTCCCCCCCCCCCCGGTGTGCCCCCTCTGTCCATGTTAATTTGCATTTTCATTCATTGATCTGGCTTTTTAATGATCTGCTGCTCCAACATATTTACAAAATTTGCATGTTGTTGAAACTCAGCGCTCACAGCTCTTCAACATACCATTTTTTTTCTCCTTTTCCATCCCATCTCATACGTATTAGGTAACTTAAGAGCCTCCCCACCCCCTCCCCGGCCACCTTCCGTCGTCGTCCGTTCGTTCGGCTTACCTCTCCCCTCCCCCCGCGCGTTTCAATGGTTCCGCACCCGGTCTAGCTCCACCGGCGCCAACATCTGGACACGGCGGGCAAGGAGGGCCCCTCCCCCTCTCCCCCCGGGGGACGTCTCACCCACGCCTTTTTACCATTTCACCGCCCCCGTCCGTCCACAACATTTCCACCACCACCAACACTCTGATTTTAAGAAATTTTAATTTAAATTCCGAGATTTCTGTGACCCACATTTAACTATTCACCCTGCGAAAGTTTTTTTTCACTAAGCTACACTTCCCGTCCCCCGCCCCTCTTCCAATGCAAAAAATACCTTTAAAATTCATTTTGTACCTTTTTTTAAAAAAGCTGTCCAATTGCTTAGCACCAGCTAACTTATAAGTTCCACCGCTTAAGAGCTTTTGATTGGTTAAATTTAAAAAAAGTTATGATCAGTGATACTGAAGTGTTCAAAAATGCTTAAAAAATATGTTTCTTAATTAGGTAATTAACAATCCATTCATGGATAAGAAATAAAACATTAGCCCCACCCCTACTCTCTGCTGATCAAAACTCTCTTTCTCTGCCCTCTCACATTTGCAATAACAAACAAAAAACTACTTCCCAAACTTTGTTCAGTTGGACGAATATGCACCCGGACGGAACTGCTGCCGATCGTGAGGGGGAACGAAGCGGCGGCGATGACGCGGCAGCTTCGAGGCCGGGGCCAAGCACCTCCCCGCTGCTGTTGGTGTTCGAAGTTGCTGAGTGCTCAAACACCGGCAGAACTAACAGGATCACTTGCAGTAGTAACAGCAGCAGCAACAACAGAACTTCAAGGAGTACACGGACGGCAAATGGCCATCTGCACAGCTCCCTGCCGCTGAAGAACAGCCTCAGCAAAAGTGTGAAATTTTGGTTAAGGAGACCCAAAATTCTCTAATAAGGCATTCACAGATTCCAAAATTGGGTAAATTCAAATTTGGATCGGTGAACTGTTAACAAAAAACTTTTCAACAAAAAATTTATTAAATTGATAACCGATAAAATCGGTTATTTTAAGTGCCAAAAAAGTGGGAAAAACCCAATTTCCGCATTCTGTAAATTTTTTTTGGAACGCAAGGGGTTGGTAACATTGCCAAATTCATTTGAAATTAACAAATACAAATAAAAATATTTGTGTGTGTGTGTCAGGGGATGTACTTGTGCCGAATTTCCGGACATCTTTGGGTCCCTGCCGGTTTCCGGACATTTTTTTGAGAGCCGGAATTCCAGATTTTTTTTTTGCGGTTACATCCCGGATGTGTGTGTTAAGGACGAATTTGAATAAAATATTAAAAAGCTTAAATCCTGTTTATGAAAAAGAGTTAAAAATTTTGGCGAATCCTCAGGAGTTGGCATCTTTAAAGTTTGTCCATCGATCAGTTTAAGGAATTTGAAAAAATGTTTTATTAAATTTAAATCAATATATCTATTTTGGAAAGATGATTAAAAATTTAATTATTTTTTGTTTTAAATTAATTGACGAAATTACAAATTGTATATTTAAATTCAAATGAAGCTTTTTGACAAAATTTCAACTTTAAAATTTGATCCTTTACGCATATAAAGCTTTTGACAAATTGAAACAAACAAAAATGACTAAATTAAAAATAGAGGCGAATTGACTAATTTTGTTCAAACAATACTCAGATTGTCGCCTTTTAAAAAGCGGCCCAGTCGTCCTCCTCCACTGTAATGTGAACGGCACAAAAAGAACGGCGGCGGCAGCGATTTCATCATCATCAACGGTCGATGAGTCGGCGGAGGACCAGCAACGACGACGACAGCCGCCGACACCGCCGTCGTCCTTTTTTGGGCAAGAGCCCCGGCGGCGACAAACGAAGGTGGGTGGGTGGGGGGACTGCAAAGAAAAGCCAAATAAATGCCACCAAATTAAGCTCCCTCCCCGCTCCCCCCCCCCCGGCGTTAAATGTTAAAATTTTAATTCTGTCGTATTCCCGGAATATGCCGGTTGTCAATGAACAAGAAGTGCCCAGGATAGGACTTTTTTTAGGCACCAAACTTTCGCCGGGGTTAAACCGGGACCGGGAACAGCTCGGATTTGCACCTTAATCCCGACCTTTTAATATGAATACCTAATTGAGATTAAATGAAGAAGGCATTTTTAAATGCGTTGTGATCGGAACCAGAAAAATTCTGCTTACAATTTGACCGTTCTCAATTTATTAAGCGATCAACAACTGATCAGCATGTTCGGCGACGACTGTTGTTGATCACCTCAGTGATTTCATGTGCATCTCTTCTGCTCTTCACACTCATCACCTCTCTGATCTTTATCCGCCGACCCTTTGATGACGCAACCACTAGCACGGATCTCAACGACGAATCAGGCGGCAATGATCAGCAGCTTATCAAAAAGCTGCGCGGGGCTTATTCAGGTGATCAATTGAGAGATGCCTTCTTAGGTCCGGGGATTGATCAAATTTGGATAGATATTTGTTGGGATTTGAGCTCATTAAATAAATTATGATTAGAGAGAAAGTGTTTTGTTTGTTGCCCAAAAGACTTTTTTTAAACTGATCGAATGGCTGATCATTCCTCAATTGGTCAATGGCTCTGTCAGTTGTTTTTTATTCACTGATCGATTGCTGATCATTCATCTGTCATTTTAGACAAAAAATTTATCTTGAAATTTTTTACTCAACTTATCTATCTATGGCTGTTGATCAGTAGTGAGTGATCATTCGACTCCCTCCCTTTTCAGTGAACGTGTTGAGAATGTGGTGGTGAAAATGTTGCGATTCCCCCCTCCCCCCGTCCCCCTTTCGCCCGCCATCTTTTTGTTCCGCTTTTTCTCCCCCCCCCCCCCTCTCCCCTCACCCATCCTAGCCGAATTCTTTGGTGAAAAAAGGGTGGCCAAGTGCCCTGATTTTCACATGTTTTGGAAAATTTTATAAAAAATATCAAAAATAAAATCTTTTTTCGAAAAAATATCTCTCTCAATCTTTAGGGGCACATTTTTAATTGAGAAAATTTTTTGATCTTTAATGGGGTGCATATTTCGTTTTTATTGCATTTTTTAAAAATATTTCACAAAAATGCCTAAAATATTGAATTTCTTCAAGAATTAACCATAAATTTGCTGAAATATTGATTAAAACCTGAAAATCTTGATTGGCGTGGATTAAAATGTGCCTGCCCAAGAAGCCCCGGCCGGGTCATGTTATCTGACCTGTTAATCTGGTGTTTATACATGTCTGTAAAACAGATCAGGTACAAAATTGTTCGATCGGATAACTCTAATATTTGAGATTTTGTTTTTGTTGCTTAGAAATGAGTCCGTACAGCTCCGAAAACGCGCAAATTTGGCTGCTGAACAGGCACGAATTTCGTCGACAACGACGGCAGCGACGACACGACAAGCATGGCGAAGCGAACGACCAATTTTTGTTCGGTTTGGCCCGAAATTGCGGCCAATTCTGCACGGTCAGACTGAAGCACGGCGTCGTCGGCAAGAGCGGTGGTCAACTGCAGCAAATGGAAAGTCTCCGAATTCGACTGGAGAGGCGGCGCCAATGGACGGTCGCCGACGACGACAGTGGGGCGAGGAGACGGAGAAGGTCGGTCACCGGAGGGAATGATTGATTATCGAGAGTCGATGGAGAGCGTATTTTTTGACTCGATACCCAAAATCTCGGGCTTTTTTCGATTTGATGAGTTGAACTTGATAGAACAAGGTCTCAAAAGAGGCGTTCCTATGCTAGGCCCATAGCCAGAAATTTTTTTCGTGGAGGGGGGCATTTGGAGGAAAAAGTTTAACACGAGGGGTAGCTTTAGCCAGTTGGGTAGGGTTCGCTGAAGCCCTCCCCTCCCCTCTGTCAATCAATAGTATGTGTAGAGCCCCTCCTCCCCTCTGTCAATCAATACTATGTGTAGAGCCCCTCCCCCCCTCTGTCAATCAATAGTATGTGTAGAGCCCCTCCTCCCCTCTGTCAATCAATACTATGTGTAGAGCCCCTCCCCCCCTCTGTCAATCAATAGTATGTGTAGAGCCCCCCCTCCCCTCCGTCAATCAATACTATGTGTAGTTGTCCCCACCACAAATAGGTAAATAATTCTACAACAACTCCAAAACCCGTTGCAATCCCCGTGATCACAATACTCAAAAGCTCGGTTATTTTTCGACTCGATTCTGAAAAAAAAATTTTAGAATATATTTCTAAAATAGCACAAAGAGAGAGGGTTAGCTTCCCAAATTTTCCAGTCTTTTTTTGTCGACCTCTGACGGCTTGATCAGAAAATTGCGTTAAGCCCAAATCAGCAACAACATGTTGACGACTTTCGCCCTATTGTGCAAACAATGGAATTGGACAACCAAACGATGTTTCGGCACTCGCACGTTTCGTCAAAATGCTTCTACACCGCCCGTGTGGCTGAACATTTGGAACAAAGTGTTGTCAACTTGTGTGATCGGAATGGCGGATTGGTAAAAATGTTTTTTTATTGATGTTAAATTGGTCATCACTAACTGCTTGCTGATCTGGTCACTAAGAAAAGATGCACTTTCCACTTCAAAAAGTGATTGGTCCAGTTGGTCTGACTGATCACTACGCAAAAGCCGCTGCTTTCGGTAATTTCAAATCCATTGGACCTGTTTTGATCACTGACCTCAAAAATGAATGACTTTTTTGACCATGGTAAATTCTGAGCCTGGTCATTTTAAAAATCCTAATCCTGATCGGGGGTTTTCTAAAAATCCGGGCTCTAGTTTTACCGTATATCCCCATGGGGCTCTATAGTTCAACCCCCCCCCCCAAAAGGGGGTCTATTTAGGGTGGGGCTCTAATTTAGGATATACGGTATATTGCAATCAGTCCAAATATTTTGAATTCGATCACATATTAAAATAAATCAACTTTTGATCAATTCGTTGAGCCATAAACGAATTCTGATCTATCTGTTCATTAATTGAACGGCATAGCTTTTTGATCAGATATCATTATGAAGGATTTAAAATTTGGGAACTGATTGATTACCCTCTTAGTTTGGCACTTTGGCATTGGTGGAGGGTGCCTTTGTCATTGAGCCGTTGGTGGACATTGAGCAGGAGCAAGAAGGGGAGATGGTCAACGGAAGAAGCGGTGAACAGCTCCACAATGTTGGGGTGCGCAAACGGAAGCGTCATTTGACTGCCGAATTTGCCTCTGATCTGCGGGCACATCACGTCTACCGGCTTCAGCCTCACCATTTTGTAGGGCCAAATGTTTTTCAGTAAATTGTGAGCAGAAAAATTTCAGGACGATTTTCGCAAACGCACGGCAACCGCCGCAGAAGCCGAGGAAGCGAAGCTGGGCACTGAACATCATCAGCAGAGAAGCACATCAACGCTAAACGATGATCATCAGGGCTTTCGATCAGCAAAATCAGTGCCACCGTGGCCTAAATCGTCTGCCGTTGCTGTCAGCTGATACTGATCCATGAGGATGGCATGTCCCGTGCCGCATCAACGACTTCAGCAACGCCCGACACGTTCCGCCAACTCGTGGGAACATTTTGTGGAGGTGCTGGTGGTAGCCGACTACAAAATGTTGCTGTACCATCAACACAATTTGGAGAACTACGTGCTCACACTGTTTTCCACCGTGTCCTACATCTACCGACACTCGTCCCTTGGCGCAGCGATCAGTAAAAATTAATTTGATCAATTACAAAAATTCATAATGTCGACAAAAAATTAAAAAATCCACTTTCGTGAACAGTTGGCAAAAAATAGGAAACAAATTGAAGTGCAATGCATTAAACAATTGATTACCCAAAATTTATGTAGAATTTTTTTTCTTCTAAAAATCGTTTAAAAATATGTTATTTGATGCATGATCACGAATGTGTCAATAGGAAATAGAAATTGAGAATTTAAACTGTTCTTTTTTTCCCTTTTTTGATGTGATCGTTGTCCGATTGGTTGTGCTGAAGAACGAACGCGCGGGTCCCCGACGTGTCCAACCGTGCACAGGAGACGCTGCAACAGTTTTGCCAATGGCAGCACACACTCAACGATCGCAACGACGACGCGCTGAACCATCACGGTGCGGGCGGGCGCGCGTGGATAGGCCGGGGCGGGGGGGGGGCGTTTGGTTGGCACGGCCGCGAGTCGGTCTGGACGCGTGCCGCAAACAGGGCAAAAATATGTCCAGGGCGCAAAGTTCGGGGGCCAAAGCCCTGGGCACAAATGTCATGGCACAAACACGCTCAGATGTGGCAATTCTGTTGACACGGCACGACATTTGCCGTACACCCAACAAATGCGACACGCTTGGGCTTGCCGAACTGGGCACAATGTGTGACGGGCGCAAGAGTTGTGCCATCATTGAGGACAACGGTCTGTCAGCCGCGTTCACAATCGCGCACGAGCTTGGCCACGTGTTCAACATTCCGCATGACGACGATCGGAAGTGTGCCGAGTTTATGCCGCTTAACAAACACAGTCAGTGAAAAGCCCAACAATACCCTTCGAATCAACTAATTGCTCCATTTGTACGTACCAGTGTTTTCCTGTTCCAATCATTTTTGAACCTGTTCCTGTTCTGATCTTAGAACAGAACAGGAACATAACAGGCCAAGCAGGAACATGAAAACACCGATACAGTACATGAACACTGATCGGATCGGACCTGATCCGAATACTCGACAGACTCTCAGACAAAATTTTGGGAGTGGATTTGCTGGTCGGCTAAAGAACTTTAAAAAATGGGAAAACTAATTCTGGTGACGCCGTTAGGTGCGCAACAGGGCGAAGAAATGATTTGATTCGAAATTGGCTACGATTTTTGCCTATATTAGCATTTTTATGACAATTTTAAACTTTCATGATCAAAAATTCCACGAAAAGGTTACCGCATCATGGCACCCACGCTGGGGTACAACTCCAACCCGTGGTCCTGGTCGTCTTGTTCATCGGCCATGCTTTTGCGCTTTCTTGACCATCAGAGGGCACAGGACGCAATGCCTTTTTGACAAGCCAACGGAGCGCCGATATTATGAAAAGATGTTCGAAATGCCGGCACCGGGCGCAGTGTTTGTTGCTTTTTGTTTATCAAACAAACTTATCAGATTGGTCAGGCTTCTAAAAAGCTTCATGATCAGAGTATCCTCATAAAACACAATTCATCAAATCTGAAGTCGTGATCAGTTCTTAAAATAATAAGTGATTTGGCCAAAAATGATCAAGATTGATGGGATCATAAGCTGATCAAGATTGATCAGCTTACAACTGATCAAAATTCAAATCACTCATTTTCAGTCATTAACCACTAAAAATTGATCAGAACACAGAATCGCCTCCCGTAATATGTACAAAGTTATCCAGTGAAAACTGATCAGACATATTCATCAATCTGATCACAACTCTTTTTCTCTCTCATCGGGGATAGTGTATCTTTTCCGTTTAAAATGATCGATTTGAAATTGATCAGAGCTTTGTATCGAATCGTTTCTAGTGATTTTCTGTCTCCAAAATTGATCAGGCAGAGACACAAACGTACGTTTTTTTTCCTCTTTTACACAGTTACACCGTTAGCCAACAGTGCAAGTTCGTGTTTGGAGCAGCTGCCAAAATTTGTCCATACATGCCGACCTGTCGTCGATTGTGGTGCTCCGTGTCATACGGATACCAAATGGGTTGTCGAACACAGGTAAAATCTGTTAACAAAAATAAATTGGGCATTGAAATTTAAAAAAAACATTTTAAATCACTAAATATATTTTAAACATCATTTAAAATAAATACCTTATTTTAATTTAAATACATTTAAACAAAAAACAAATATATAATTTGTTTTAAATATATTCGCTAGTTGTTTTCATAATACAATAAACATTATTTAATTGAATTTAAATTTAAATTGCTTTTATTTTATTAATTAAAATATAACCATTTAACTTTCCTAGCACATGCCTTGGGCCGACGCGACGCCCTGCGGGGACAACATGTGGTGCCATCGGGGACAATGTGTCGGCATGTCGCCAATGCAGCGGCAACCCATTGGCGGTGCATGGGGCGAATGGAGGCCGTGGCGAGAGTGTTCACGCACATGCGGAGGAGGTGTTGATCATTATGGCTCGGAATTTGAGTGTCTTGATCAAAAATGGTCCAACCAAACTGATTAAATCAGTAGCATAATCAATCGGACGTTTGAGCGCCAGGATGGATTTTGAGTGATCTTGATCAAAAATGATCAAACCAACCGATTAAATCAGTGGCGCTCAATTATTCCGGACGTTTGAGCGCCAGATTCCAAAATTGAAATGCTTTGAGCTTAAACTGATCTGATCAGTCAGACCTGAACCAAATCGCTCCTCCCCGTATGGAGTTAGTCAAAGAATTTATCTTAAATTGCCCGGGCGATGGAATCAGGTTCTTTTAAGTGTGATCATTTCTCAAAACTGATCAGATCAGAAGCAAATAAACACTTGGGTCAAAATCATTGTCTAAGTGATTTGATCTGGGCGGGATTCATTATCAAAATGTCGCATTTTGAGGTGTCCAAAAGGCATTTCGGGAATGCGACTCGCCTCGACCCGAGAATGGCGGCAAATATTGTGTTGGACAGCGGGAGCGCTATCGGCCATGCAATGTGCAGGTCAATAAATAAATAGTGCATATTAGGGATGTAACCGGATTCCGGTTTCCGGAAATTGTTGGGTCTGGATTACGGCTTTTTTTTTTGGCATCCGGTTACATACCTGGTACAAATAGAGGGAATATTCTTGGCACATTTTTGAGCACAGTGATCGGCATTTTCCGGGAATTTTGCTTCCCTATCGCGGCATATTTTTGCAAAGGTCGTGCGTTATCTGGACGCCCCAAAATTTCATGCCGATTTTTTTTCACAAAATTCAGCTCCTGCTCAAACTCGAATTTTAGGGTTTAAATTTTTTTAAAATAATTCCCCCGAGGTCCGAGTTTAGGTCCAGACCGTGGGATTCGGCTTTCAAACCAGTTTTTGGGACCCTAAAATTTTTGGATTTGCTTTCGAAGTTTACAAAAAATGCCATTATCAACTGATATGTTTAGGACTGTCCCTGGGATATGCCCGGCTTTCGCGAGCTTCAGTGCACGGAATTTGACGGCACCGACATTGGCATTCACGGGGTGCCTAAAGAAATGAAATGGCTTCCAAAGTACACCGGTGTGGCGGACAACGAGCGGTGCCGGCTCTATTGTCACGGGGCTGACTCGGCAGCGTTCTATCTGCTGAAGGACAAGGTTGTGGATGGCACGCCATGCGATCGAAACGGAGACGACATTTGCATTGATGGCACGTGCCACAAAGTGAGGGGGGAGGAGGGCAATTTGGCAGCGGTTTCTGATGACTTTTTTGGCCCGGTCTCCAATGCCGCCCCCGACGGGTTGGCCCCCGATTGAGATTGATTCCCGGCGGTTTGCTTGTCCCCCAATCGAGAGTGATCCCCCGACGGTTTCCCCCCGATTGAGATTGATTCCCGACGGTTTGCTTGTCCCCCTCGAGATTGATCCCCCGATTGATTCCCCGATTGATTCCCCGACAGTTTTTCCCTCGTCGGGATCGGTGCTCCGATCCACAACATTCTCGCCTCCGAAAGTCGTGGAGAACTAACCCTAAACTAAACCGAAAATGACCATTTATTTTTTGTCAATTCCACCCCTATAAGGCCGGCTGCGACCATCGGCTCGGCTCGGAGATAAAGCGCGACATTTGCGGCGTTTGTGGCGGCAATGGGAGCATCTGTCGCGCGGTGAACGGCCTGTACAATAAGCGGAGCACATTTGGGTACAACGATGTGCTGCGCATACCGGCGGGTAAGCATTTTTTTGTTGTTGAATTAATCCTGTTGTATCTGAACAGCGAGGGAAATGGGCTCGAGAGTCTCGGAATTGTCTTTAAATTGTGGTTTTTGTGACTTGACATTGTTGATTCAAATTGAGAGGTGATTGATTATCGAAAGTAACCGCGACAATATGTATTGACTCATTTCTTAAGTTGCAACCAAAAACTTCAAATTGTACGAATCAAGGAGCACTTTAGGAAATTCTCATTTTTCCCTTAAAAAATGAGAATTTCTCACTAGTTCTAAAATATTGCAGAAATATGGCAAATTCCAAAATTATGGCATTTGTCATAAAAATAGGACAAATTGACGCCCTGCTTGAAACGCAGAAACCGACAAAATCCCTATCGGGGTATTTACAATACAGACCCGTGTCTTGGATTCCGATCGATCTGAATTCTAAAATCGATTTGTATCATCCGATCGATCAGCGTCTTGAATTTCGATCGATCTGGATTCGGTTTTCGGTAGTCCATAGCATCTTTTTAACAATTAGAGAGTCAAATGAGCATTTTTTGCCACAGGTGCTGCTGGCATTGACATCACTCAGACGGCGCACAACGGGCAAAAGGAGGACGACAATTATTTGGCACTTTGCACATTCACCGGAGAGTTTTTGCTGAACGGACAGTATCAAGTGTCCGTGTTTCGTCAGCAAATTCCAATTCTAGACACTGTACTTGAGGTCAAAAAAGCAATCAACAATTTTAAATTTTTGAAATTAATCGGGAAACACTGATCACTGTGATCAGCCACCAATGAAGCGCACCGGAGTTTGAGCAAAAAGATAATACTGAAAATCTGTGGAATGGGTGGACGGATTGCATGCCAATTTTTGTGTTCAATGAATTTTATTTCGTCCTCCTCAAAACAGTTTAATGGGGATCTTTGAGTGATTGAGAATTTCCAAAAAAAAACATTGATCGATCGTACATCAGAGAGAGATCGATCGAGAATGTTCAAAACGTCATCCCATCGAGATTTCGGAGTCCCATTTTTTTGTTGCTTTTTGAATCATTTTTCAGAGAAAGTTTGAAAATTCTCGGGCAAGCATAAGTCTTTAAAGAAATTAAATATAAAACTGATCAATCAATCACCCACCCACTGCTTTTCTAGTATTCCGGCAGTGATCAGGCGGTGGAGCGGATCAACGGCACCGGACCACTGCGCTCAGACATTTACCTTCACGTGCTCAGTGTGGGCAACCTGAACAGACCGAACATCCGCTACCATTTCATGACACCAATTGCCGCTTCTGCTGCTTCAGCAGTAACAGCAACGGCAGTAGCGACAGCGACAGGTGCAGGCAGCTTCTACTGGCAAACGGAAAACAACTGGACGGAATGCACGTTGAAGTGCCAGGGAGAGCAGGTGAGCGAGGCGAGCACGACGCGAGCTTGTTCACGGACAAAATGGTTTAACCATTTGTCTCAAATGAATAAATGTGTTCGAGTTGTGTCCTAAAAATGGACAAAAGGCCATCCTCTCTTTTATAATTTTATATAAATATAATTTAATTAAAAACATATTTCATGAACAGGGCCAACATGTTCGTTGCGCGGACAGCTTCACCAACCGTCCAGTTGCGGAAGCGCACTGTGCCGGCATACAACGCCCGGGCATGCAGAAGCGGTTGTGCAATGTGGACTGCTTTTACAAGTACTTGCAGCGACTGAACACCGACTCGGCAGGCCGCAAATGGTATCAGGTGAGCAATTTTGAATATTACCCTCATACAGTACACCAGTACATACAGTATCCATAGACATTTTTTACTGTAAGTCAGCCAGCCATTGGTCGTTGTTTTCAGTACATTTGTGTCCGCTCCTACACCAACGAGAAGGAAGAGCAGGCGTTGGAGTCGGAATGCCAGGCCGCTGGACTGAAGGCGCCGGTGCTGTCCGCTGGCGGTACCGCCAACGCCGCCGGCGCAAATGCTCAACATCATTATCATCATAAGTCGCCACCGGCGGCGGTTGTGTCGGTACCATCCACAGAACATCGTCAACGTCAACAACAACAGCAACAGAAGTTGATGGCGTACTCACCTTTGCAGCACCGGTTGACGGTACGGTTTTACCTGAGTAAAAACCCCCGTTGTTCTTGGATCGAGACCGAGACTCTCGAGAATTACTAACAGGTGGTTTGGGGATTCCCGAAAATGTTGAGAAGCCCCTTTATTGAAAAATTTAGTTCCTTTAGGCGCTGTGGGCCTATTCACAATGGAGTCAGGTGAGCGCATACTGTGGGGTTGGCACGGTACGGTGGCAGCGCCTCAAAAACCAATTAGTGGATTAAACTTCTTTAGAAAGAAACCTTGAAATTTAAAGAATTTGAATGTCATGATGGCTTAAAAACTTTTTTAGAATTTTAGTTATTTAAATCCATTGTAAATAAAACAAATTAATTTATGCTTCAATACAGTGTTCTGAGACTTGCGGATCCGGTGGTCTGAGTCGTCGAAGTATGTGTTATGGTCCACTTGGCTTAAATAAATTTATAAAATAGGAAAAAAAGAATGGAAGTCAAAAATATATTTTGAATTAATTAATGAATTTAAACAATTAAGGGGTTAAGTGTCCGGACGAATTGTCCTCCGTCCCCAACAATTTCTTGCCCCGCAGATCTGCACTGTATTGACACGAGGAATGGGCAAAAGTTGGGTGCACGCTTCTGCGAAAGCGTGCCGCACGAGCCGGTCGAGACAGAGTGCAACCGGACACCGTGCCCACGCTGGGTGTACACACAATGGTATCAGGTGAGGGAGTGTCGAGGCAGGCGTCTGGCTGCCTGCATGCGCCTCGGGTGCAGCCACTGCCTTTGGGTTTTTATTGTTGAATTATGGCGCACGGATAAAAACTTGTCCAATCTTTTTTTTTTTGTGAAATCCGTTCCCCGGAGGGGTTTGTGTTTAGTATTAGCACAAAAACATTTTTTGTTTTGTTTGAAAATTGTTTACCACAAACACGCCAGTGTTCACGCTCGTGCGGCAGCGGACTCCGAATGCGCCATGCGTCGTGCCAAGACGCGGCTGGTCGCGAGTTGAATGCGCGAATGTGTGCCGGTGAGGCAAAAATGGACTCGGAGAAGTGCAATGAACAACCGTGCACCCAATGGCGCTTTGGACCTTGGTCTCCATGTTCAGTGAGGTGAACGGCTTGGACCTTGTCGAGTGGGGGCGCATGGCGTACCTCATTGATGTTGGCGACAGCGCCGGTGACCGGGCGGGAAGAATCGGGGATCCCCCGAATTTGTGGCATCTTCGAATTTCAAATTTTTTTTATTTCCTTGTTCCGTTCCCGGTTTACCCTTGAAATTCCAGAAGTTTACACTTTTTTTTTTGTGTGGAATTTAGAAATTTTGCTAAAAAAATTATATAAATTGTAATATTCGCCAAATATGTCAAATGAACAAATTATCTTAACAAAAATAGTTATAAAATTTCAAAAGTTCGCGGCTGCACTTTTATTGGCGGCACCGCCAGTTATTTAGTTTTTTAACGATTTTTTATTTATATTTAACAAAAAAAGTTTCTGTAGGTGCCATCGTCAACCAATCGCTATGAAAAGCGTAAAAACGCCAAACTTTTAGACACAATTTCTTAACAAAAAATCGTTTAAAATTTTAAACATTTGCCCGGCGACGTTTATCGGCATATTTTTGTTTTATAAGCATTATTTTTTATTTTTGTTTTGCTATAAATATATTCACCCACAGCTGCGGTGACGGCGTGCAGAGGCGTGAGGGCGTGTGCGTTCGTGCAACCGACGCGCAGCCGGTGGAAGAGAGCGGGTGCGAGCCGAGGGAACGCATTTTGGAGAAGCAATGCCAACGGGCCGCCTGCCCCAACTGGTCAGTGCCATTCATTCTTTATTTTGGGCTTAATTGAGCCGAGAATGAATGAATTAACGGCCCATGCTGCCAACTCAAAATTCGAAGATTTAAATGCACCAATGAGATTCTCGATCGAATCTCGGTAAATCTCGACGTTCGAATTATCGATCGGTCTTCAAGTCTGATCTCTAGCAGTAAATTCAGGCCCAGAGAAACACAAGTATGGCCTCTGTTTTGTGCCTAGGGGCTTAAAAGTTCTATGAACGTAAGTAGGGCAAAAGTGCCGAAATTATAGACCTATTTCAGATATTCCAACTCAAAAATTGTTTTTTTTGCTTGAATTTGTGTTATAATTCGGATCCAATTATTGAATTTTGTAAATCCCATCCCATTTTGGCGACCCGTCATTGTTCAGGAAACTCGGTTCCTGGAGTCAGTGCTCCGCCAGTTGTGGCCAGGACGGCTTCCAAATGCGTCTGGTGCAGTGTGTGGATTCGGCTGAACGAAAAATTCCAGACCAACAATGCCATGGCAAGGAGCAACAGCAAAAGGAGATGCCGCAAAGCTACAAAGTCTGCAGTCCGGGACCGTGCCCATATTGGTTGGTGATGAAAAATGTTTTTGGTTAAAGCTCTAAAGCCCCGGGTTAAGTTTAAGCATCGGTACGATAAATCTCGAATAGAAAGCTTCGAGAATTGATTCGAGAATCGAAATTGGGCAGCGAAATCTCAGCCCATTCCGGGAAATTTGCCGGCCCATTTACTGTTTTTATTAAAATCATCTAGTCCATCCAAAATGTTTAATTATAGCTAACACATTGTGCTCTTCCATTTTTTTTGTATCTTTCCAAATCTTTTTAGAAAATTCATTTTACGTTTTAGGGCTGCTATTGTACTTACCGAGGGGACTTAAAATGCTTGGCGACATGGCGAACGGGTGTCAGAATGCTGGGATAGATGGCCTTTTTGTTGAAGATAAATTTATTCTCAATACGACATTTATTGTTTATTTATGTGAAAATAAATTACAAATATAATTATCGGATAATCCTAATTTTTTAAGGTTTATTTTGGAAATTTGAAATTCAGAATTTACCGAATTGATGATGAACGACCCTAGAAGAAGACGGGACTAAAATGAGCTAAATTGTTTCTAAATTCTGAAATGTTACCCTCAAAATGGTTGGGTTTGCCAAATATGGGGACAAAATCGATGGCCTTATTCTTAAATAGTTCCTAAAAAACTCCCAAAATTAGGGGTGGTAAGTAGGGTTGTCGGTTCCTGGGAATTCTTCGGTCCGACCGAACCGAACCGGAGAACCGAACCGAAGCATTTCGGTCCGACCGAACCGAACCGAAGAACCGAACCGAAGCATTTCGGTTCTTGTGAATAAATTTTTTTAACCAATTGCTGTAACATTGATAAATTTTGTTATGTAAATTGGTCTAACATTCCATAAACTTTTAGCTTCCGCGGCAGGGCTGCGAACTGCGATAAAATATGGCATTTTTATGGCAGTTTCATAAGGAATTTTCAAAAAAAGACAATTTTTTTGAGAATTCTGCTTCACTTCTGGTAGAAGGGGTCGGCGGTGCCGATAGGCGCCGCCGAGAAAATTTTGAATTTTTGACTCAGTTTGTTAAAAGATTTTCGGTACTTTACGGTGTTGCGACCCCCTCATCTAATTTTAGGTATCTTTCCCGAAAAAATACTTAAGAAAAATGCAATAAAAACGAAAAATGTACTCTAAAAATCACAAATGTTCTCTTTCACAAATATGCACTCCTGAAAAATGACCTTTACTTGACCAAAAAATTTAACGCATAAATGACTGGATTTTGTCAGTTCTCGCCCATTTTTTAGTCCCTATATTGGGGGTTTTTAGTAGAGTCCGGACCAAAACCCAAAACCAAAACATTTTTGGGTTGTTTTGTACAAAATTTTTGACCAAAATTTTTGACCAAATTTTGTTTGGTCCAAATTGGGAAAAAACCAAAACCAAAACCAAACCAAAACCAAAATAAACCCAAAACTTTTGACCAAATTTTGTTTGGTCCAAGCCCATTTTTGTACAAAATTTTTGGGTGTCTTCCAGTTGAATTTACACCCCTAAAGATGGCATCATCGAATGATTTTTCAATCTTTTTTTACAAGAATCCATTAAATAATTGATGGCTTAGTGGTTTGTCTTTTCGCTAACTCTTACGTGTTATGTGTTGGGTTCGAACCTCCTTTAGTGCGATCACTTATTTATTATTTTTCCTCTGCTCACATACGCTTCCCCCCATTAATAAAAATTTCTAAATATCTTTTTAAATATTTTTTAATTTAAAATTCACGCAAAAAAGGAATTTTTGAAAAAAATTCATCACATTTTTCTGAATTTCTGCTTCAAATTTCTTTTTGTAAAAGGCTTTCCAAAAATTTTTTATTTTTATTTTTCCCAAAAAAGAAAAAATCCAGTTTAAAAAGTTTTAAAAAAGGGTTTTTGGGGCCCATTGGGGGGGGACTTTTACCCCAGGGGAAAAAACTTTTAAAAGATGCTTTTGGCAAAAAAAAAAAAGCGGCAGCTTGTCGTAGTGGAGTCATAACTTTCTTTGTTCAAGTCGAATCGCTTAGCTTTTGACTTTGTAAGCTTCTACTTATTACATGCTTTCGAATGATACCAAGAATGTTTGGTTTGGTCAAATAAACAAAAAGTTATAAGGTTTCAAACTTCGGCGCCGAATCGTGCCGCGCCGAATCGTGCGCGCCGAATGCGGAACGTGCGCGCCGAATCGTCCTCCGGCCCAAAAATTTCTTGCCCCCGCAGGTCTGCACTGTATTGACACGAGGAATGGACAAAAGTTGGGTGCACGCTTCTGCGAAAGCGTGCCGCACGAGCCGGTCGAGACAGAGTGCAACCGGACACCGTGCCCACGCTGGGTGTACACACAATGGTATCAGGTGAGGGAGTGTCGAGGCAGGCGTCTGGCTGCCTGCATGCGCCTCGGGTCGGCGTGCAGAGGCGTGAGGGCGTGTGCGTTCGTGCAACCGACGCGCAGCCGGTGGAAGAGAGCGGGTGCGAGCCGAGGGAACGCATTTTGGCGAAGCAATGCCAACGGGCCGCCTGCCCCAACTGGTCAGTGCCATTCATTCTTTATTTTGGGCTTAATTGAGCCGAGAATGAATGAATTAACGGCCCATGCTGCCAACTCAAAATTCGAAGATTTAAATGCACTAATGAGATTCTCGATCGAATCTCGGTAAATCTCGACGTTTGAATTATCGATCGAAATCTCGATCGGTCTTCAAGTCCGATCTCTAGCAGTAAATTTAGGCCCAGAAAAACACAAATATGCCCTCTGTTTTGTGTTAAATTTTGAATGTGGAAGCCGAACAAGAAGCCTAGGGGCTTAAAAGTTCTATGAACGTAAGTAGGGCAAAAGTGCCGAAATTATAGACCTATTTCAGATATTCCAACTCAAAAATTGTTTTTTTTGCTTGAATTTGTGTTATAATTCGGATCCAATTATTGAATTTTGTAAATCCCATCCCATTTTGGCGACCCGTCATTGTTCAGGAAACTCGGTTCCTGGAGTCAGTGCTCCGCCAGTTGTGGCCAGGACGGCTTCCAAATGCGTCTGGTGCAGTGTGTGGATTCGGCTGAACGAAAAATTCCAGACCAACAATGCCATGGCAAGGAGCAACAGCAAAAGGAGATGCCGCAAAGCTACAAAGTCTGCAGTCCGGGACCGTGCCCATATTGGTTGGTGATGAACAAAACGTTTTATTGGCTCGGATTAGGTTTACGCAGCGGTACGATAATTCCATCCAGTCCATCCAAAATGATTAATTATAGCTTTTAAATTGTGCTCTTACATATTTTTTGTAGCTTTCCAAATCTTTTTATTCAGAAAATTCAGTTTATGTTTTAGGGTTGCTATTGTACTTACCAAGGGGACTTAAAATGCTTGGCGACAGAGCGAACGGGTGTCAGAATGCTGGGATAGATGGCTTTTTTGTTGAAGATAAATTTATTCTCAATAACACATTTATGGTTTATTTATGTGAAAATAAATTAAAAATATAATTATCGGATAAGCCTAATTTTATAATTCTTCTACTGTTTTAAATTCAAACATAAAACATTGGCATACCGCCGGTGACAGGATGAAAGGAGTCAGGATAACCTGAAAGAAAGCAAAAGTTGAAAATGCTTTTTGGAAATTTTAAATTCAGAAATTTATCGAATTCATGATGAACGAACGACTCTAGAAGAAGACCGGGACTAAAAATGAGCTAAATTGTTTCTAAATTCTGAAATGTTATCCTCAAAATGGTTGGGTTTGCCAAATATGGGGATAAAATCGATGACCTCATTCTTAAATAGTTCCTAAAAAGTCCCAAAATTAGGGGTGGTAAGTGACCAAAAAATTTTTTATTCACAATATTAAACGACTAAAATTCATTTGATAACAATTGCATATCACAAAAGCAATTCAGTCAAAATTTTTGAAAATATGGAGAATTTTAAATTTCCATTTTTTGGTGCAGATTTTTTCGTCTCAAAGATGACCATTTTTAGGGGTACTGACATTTTTCGGTTTTATTGGATTTTTCTTAAGGAATTTTTCAAAAAAGGCCGAAATAGTTTTTTAAGACTTTTTAATTATTAAAAAAAAAAGAATTATCAAATAGTTCCTATAAAATCGCTTAAAAACACTCGCGGTGAGCTAAAACATGATTTTCGTTCATTTCAGAGCAGGGGGCGTTCAGGAAAAAAATAGATTCGTTCCCTAGTCATAATCACTATTTGCATGACCCCTTTAAGTTTATGATGCTGATCGTAACCCTCAGTTTGTGGGTCATTCAATCATTCAAATAATATGCCGAATCGGTTTTTCCCTTGTCCTGTTGTTCAAAGATCAATTTGGATCCGCAAAATTAATCAAGTGCTGTCCAAATAATTCTATCTGATCCTACTTCTCTGATCAAAACCTCAGACACATTTCCTATTGATCTGTTGTCATGTTCGTCATACACATTGCCAACAAAGTCGGGGACAGCAGTGAATTGTTGTGTAGTAAACCGCCTTTGTCGGGCATCGACGACGACGATGAGTCCGTTTGGTTAGAATATGCCAAATCAATCAAGCCATGTATTTTGAATTGGATCCATTGAATTTTAAAAAATTGGAATACAAAAAAGTTAGTTCAATTTTGATGTCTAATTTTTGTTAAAAAACTTTGGCAAGCTTGTCCCCTCCCCCCCCGATTGGGGTCAACTGGGCGCTCACGACTGGGCGCCGGGTACGACTGGGCGCTCACAACTGAGCGTCCACAACTGGGCGCCCATTATAAAAGGGTCATCTGGGCGCCAATGTTTCCTTTTTTTTAATTTTTTTCAAAAATTTTTTAAATTTTTTTCAGATGATTTTATGCTGAAGTCTTCATTAAAAAACTAAAATACAATCAAAATGACGTCAATCTTTAAGGATTGCGATCACGATAATTTTTTAAAAATTTTAAATGCTTAGGCCTAAGCCACCCTGGCTTAGGGGTTCGTTAGGCTTAGGTTTTTTTGAAGATTTTAACCTTTGGGTTCATGCATAAATTATTTTGCACGTTTCTGAAATTGCGAAAATTGTTAGAATTCGGTGTTCGAAACCGATTCTACGACCCCTACAACCCCCGGAACCACCTTTTTGTCAACTTTAAAACAAACTTTTGGTTGTCACATAACACCAAGTACACTGTATACCTCATTAATTTTCAAAATTTTGAAAAATTAAAAAAAATTTTCAACGGGCGCCCAGATGACCCTTTTATAATGGGTGCCCAGTTGTGAGCGCCCAGTTGTGAGCGCCCAGTTGAACGACTCCCCCCCCCCCCCCCTCCCCGGCGTTGGGTGACCCCCCCCCCCCCTCCCCCCTCCCCAAAACCCAATCCAATTTGGATGGAAGGTTTTGGCCGCGCATTACACAAGAACGATGCAAAAATACGCAAAATCGGGAATAAATGTAAAAATGAAAATTTTTTGATTTATTTTTATTTGCATTTTTTCCATTAAAAATGATTAAGAATGAAAAAAAACTCCCACTTTTATTTTAATGCATAACCATGGGGTTATATTTGAGCATTTTAAACCTACATATAAGCGCATTTTGGTGTTTAACCAAGTTCAGGATTTTTTTAAATTCTAATTTTTTTAAAAACCTTGAATCTTTGATTTACCTATTCAATTGAATGAATATGCCCAATGGGACGGGACGCCAAACAACCACTCACAAAAAGGCCCTTTTGCATTCAAATATTTGTTGCCCTCATCGGCCAACGGGGGGGGGGGGGGGGGGGGGAAATTATAAGAGGAGGGGGGAGCATTAATTAAATGGGATAATTGCCTGCTGAGTTGTTGAGGTTATTTATACGGTTAACTCGTCCCGGTAAAACCCATGCACATTGTAATGTTTTCCAATTTTAATTTTTGTAAATATTTCGACTTTTTCCAGGCACTATTAACAACATAACGTCACCGAAGGGTCATCCCGACCTTAACCCTTTTTGGGCCACAATTCCCGACCTGCCCGAGACCTGACGCACCAGGAAATGAAGCAGTGAGATGAACTTTTTATTATTAAACATTAATAAAAAAATTATGAATATTTAGGAGGAAAAAATGCTTAGTCTTTTGCAAGAAATTTTTTTTTAATCATTTAATTATTCACAAATATCCCAGTGTGACTTCGGCCCAAGCCAACTCAACAAGCAGATAATGGGGACACCGCCGGGGGTCCTCATCCCCAGCGGGGGGGGGAGGGGGACGCCTGCGTTGCCGAACGGACGGGGACGGCACCGCAGGCGCTGTGTGGAGGAGACGGGGGGGGGGAGGCGTTGGTTTCGGCGGAAAAAGGGGCCCCTCTCCTACACACCCCACTCGCCCCGAGGGGCTTAACATATATTCATAAATAGAAATGTCATTTTTTCTGCACCCCATTGGATTGCATTTTGTTTTTTAAATTACTTGATATTCTAAAAATTCATAACCTGCTTATGACTTTCGTTCACATCCTTTTCTAAATTTATTTGAATTTTTTAATTACTCAACCCCTTAAATACCCAAAAATTGCCTCCACATTTTGCCCCGGTCAAACTCCAAACAAAAAAGCCCACTCCCAAACCCCCCCCCCCCCCCCCCCCCCCCCCCCTCCCGTTCAAATTACCCCCAAAATCGACTAAAGAAGACACTTGTCCGCCCTCCCCCCCCCCCACCCCCATTATTTGAAAAGTGGTAACCTTTTTGATTTCTCTCTGTCACCATTCTTATTCATCCATTTCTCCTTTAGCACAACATAAATTGATCGTTGGCAGCCCCCCCCCACCCCCAAAATGTGCCTTCGCCCCCGGCCCTTCTCACTCACTTTAATCCCCCGTTTATCAATAAAAATGAATGATATAAATGAAAATAATCCGAACTTAACAAACTTTCCCATGTTCACATGAAGCTTTTTATGTATTCAAAAAGCTAACCGTTTTGGCACTTTAAACAATTTTTTGAATTTTTAACAAAAACAAAAAAATATTAAATAATTAAAAATTTTTTTAAAATTTTTTAAAAAAATCTAATTATGCCCCTTTAAAGTACAAAGGTCAATCTGGCCCATAATTGTTTCTAAATTTTTACTAAATGCAATTTTTGATTTTAACAATTGATTCTGCGGTGTCGAATTTGTGGAGATTAAATTAAAGAAGAAATTGTAGCATTTTGTAAATTTCCGTTAAAAGAATGGCCAAAATTAACCTGGGAATTCTTGAATTTCCCGATTTCCAAAATTTTTTGTAACATAATATTATATGTTTACTCGATCAATAAAAGTATTAAATAGTAAAAATTTTAAAACTTAAAACATATATAGTTTTTAATTCATTTTCTTCTTCTAATATTATAGTTCCGTTATATATTTGCAAATTTATTAAAATAAATTCATTCTTCCGGATATATTTTGGACTAAATTTCGCACTAACTAAATAAATTGAACTTTCTTTCAATTCCAATTACTGGCATCTTTACAGTGACCAACCTCTTTCAGTTTAAAACTTAGTTGATGCAATATTCTCGGCGCTTTCCGCCCCGTCCAATTGTGTTGGACTTGGACACATTGAGCGGCAGCTCAGAGGACGACGATGACGAAAGTGTGCAGGAAAATAAATGTGAAAATAACAAAAATTTCTAAAATTTTTAACGGTTTATTAAATTTTTTTATAAAATTTTGCAGACGATTTTGTTCATGGCGGACGAGTGGCCAACTTTGATGGTCATGCTCGGCGCTACAGCACTTCGGACCTGTCCACGTCCGACTCGGAGTTGGGCTGCTTTGTTGGAGGCAAAGCAAAGTGAGTGTTTGGATTCTTTTAAAGGGTTCAAAAATTGAATGTTTTTGGCATATTTTTGGCTGCTGTCCTATGCCTACATAAATTTAGAGGATAGCAAAAAAATTTCTCATCTACAGGGGGTCAAAACCATATGTTTTTGATGTCTAAAAAAATCGGTTAACAAATTGAGTCAATAATTCAAAAAATTTCTCGGCGGCGCCTTTTCCCGCCATTATTAAAGGGGTCCATAAAAAAGAAACAAACATTAAACAGAACCTTGAATCAAAAAAACACCGCCGGCCCCCAGCCCTACTAAAGCAGAATTCGCAACAAAAAAAAATTGCATTTTTGAAAATCCATGGGAGCAATTTCCAACCAAGAAAAATTGGGTAATAGTTAAGTTTGTGGGCCCCCATTTTTGAAAAAAAAGTTAATTTAGTCAACCAAAAGGTGTTTTAGGGGTATTCGGGGGCGTAAAACACGAATCTGATCCTCCATTCCGACGACCTATTTCGAACCCCGAACCCGATTTCAAACAATTATTCGAAAATTCAAAATTTTCCAAAAATCAATTTTATTGCACAAAATATTCGAATTCGAGTCCCGGGTTCGGAATTGGTCGAAATGGAGGTCGGATTCGGATTCTACGACCCCGAAAACCCCCCAGGAACACACTTTTCACGATTTTGAACATTTTTTTAATTTTTAAAAAAATGGGGGCCCACAAACTTAACTATTACCGAAAAATTGTCGGTGGAGAGAAATTGGTTAATAAACTCACATTTCATGCAAAAAATAAAAATTTACTGCATTTTTGAACATTTTGTAAAGTCTCCTTTTTTTACCAGCAAAATCTTTTTTTGACCTTCACTGTCCTTATTTTAAAAAATTTTTGTTGGCACCTCTGAGAAATTGGCGGAGAGCGATGTTCTGAGAACAATCAAAAATTTTTGATTGATATGGGAATTTTTATTTCATTTTTTTGATTAAAATATGTAGATATATCGGATATTCAAAAAATAGAGACATTTAAGTTTGTTCATAAGGCCTTCAAAATTCCAAATTTCTGTTTATTTTATGTGCCGTATTCGGCATGGAATCTGTTTTGATTTTGGCATACCAATTTTGTATTTAAATCTTCCTCCCTCCCCATCCCTCCCTAACAATGCAAAGTGTACTGTTTCAGGCACAGCATTGCCCTGATAGTATAAATTTTGACAATCCCAGCTTTTCGAAATTCGTATCCAAAATTTCCGGCTTCCAAAAAATTTTGTACAATAAGTTATATAGGAGGTTTCATCTAAATTTTTAAAACACGAAATTTAAGTGTTACATTTTTTAGGGATATTTGTGCAATCTGTAGAGAGCGCTCACTTTCGCATCGTCACGGCAGACAACACCGCCGAATGAACAACAACAACAATGTGCACAATGATATGGACATTCCACCGCTGCCGAGGCCGTTACAGCTCAGTAAGGAATGGCGACCCCTGCAAACGTCGACGACATTGACCAACTTTCATGCGACAATTTCAAAAACCAACCCGCGCCAAAAATTGGTAGATAATCGGCCCAAATTTTATTTAATTATTTTTAACTTAATTAAAATGTTTTTAATAAATATTAATTTAATCCTTTTAAATATTTTTTGTTTTAATTTTTAGCCTCCAATTGCGCCGTTGGAGCCGCCTCGAAGTCTGTTCGACTCGCAGTACACGGCAATGTGTTGTGGCATTTCGTCCACCGACGAGTTCAACAAGCCTGTCCGGCCTGAACAATTCAATTTGCCATCAATGATGGCCAAGGCGGAGGGCATTCGTGGTCCGGCATTTTGTTAATTTCATTACTTTAGTTTTATTCTGAACATTTTATAGATTTTCCTTCACTAAACTAAATAATCTTTTTTTATCATACAAAAAAACAAAAGTGCATATTTTTTTTTCCGTTTCGCAAAAAAAAAAAACAATTCTAATACGGATGAACTTTTTTAATCGAATTTTGATATGTTTGGCCATAGTTTTCGAATTCACATGCTTAAATTTTAAAATGTACGACTTTTTGCATTATTTAACAGGAATTTTGTTCCTGCAACTTTGCGTCACCGACGACTCGGTTCTGAAGGTACAAGTTCGGAATGGCGCCTATTTCTTGAAGAGCTTGCCCCATTCTTCGTTCGTCAAGGTGGGCGCCAGCAAAAATTCAAAAATGAAAAATGGCATTATATTTTGGCATAACGTTTTTTTAAAAGTAAATATGCGGGCGCGCTATTTAAAGGTGCAAATTCGTCGGAGCATTTCCAGTCGGCGACGTGACAAATATGCGGCGGCGCATCATCAACAGCAGAAGCGGCGCTTCTGCTCCCGCGTCACGTATCCGGTGTCGCACAACAACCGGCCCGAGTTTTACGAGCAGTTCACGTTTCGAATCAGCAGAACGCATCTGGAGCATGGTGACAAGCTCGGCATCAGCGTGTTCGTGCAACACAGCGGGGAGGAAAAAACGTAAACATTTTTTGTTTAAATATTTGAACTTCCGGGCCTAAAATGGTATACTGTATTGCCCTGTACTGACTTATGATAAATCCTAAATTTCTATTGATTTATACTAATTTTATAATTGCCTGTCTATTTACCTAAATTAAGGCCCGAACTGCTTGGTGGGATGAGCTTTTCTTTGGTCAAAATGATCAAAATGGCGCACATGAAGTTGTACGAGGGCGGCTTCTTCCTTTTGCCCGATAAAAAGGCGTTGACGAAAAATTTTGCTCGGGATAAAGTGAGAGAGAAATCGGAACAATTAGACTATATTTTTAGGGCTAAATTTGTTTTATTTATTCGAAATTGAATTTAATATTAAATTCCATCCATTTTTTGGTTATAAACGGGGTTGCGTAAATCATTATAATAACGTATCTAGGTAATTCAAATTGCTAATATTCCTCCCGCCACCCAACATATATATTTGTTCAGATTTCAATCAGAAAATACTATGACGACATTGGAGGCAGCTCGACCACTATGTCTACAACGACTTCGTCCATTGGATCATCACCTTTCAGGGTGAGTGAACGTATTGAGTGAAGCGGTTAGCCTTTTTTGGCACAATTTTTTTTTTTGATTTACATTTTTCTTATTTGTTTCATTTTTTAACTTTTTACTTAGAATTTTGAAGAATGTTCTTTTACCTTCTTTTGATACAAACCATTTTTTTGGCATTTTGTTTCAAAGGTACCGGTGTTTTTAAAAAAAATTTACAACTCTTATTTTTGTCCGTTAGGTCCGCTTTCTTTTGACCAGAATGCGAATGATTTATTCTTCTTCTAAAATCCGGGCTTACTAATCTCGATCCCAAGTTTTCCTTTAAATTAAAATCCCGATTCTCCGTTCCAATTTAAGTTATTTTAGCCATTAAAGGACACAATTTTTATGGACAAGTGTGGCCGAGTTTTTTATTTTGGCCTAATTTTCTCTTTTGTGGTCCTATTTGAGACGATCGAAAGCATTCCGTCAAAATTTTGAACCAATCAAATCTATTTTTGCGGAGCCTCCCCCCGCCCCCCCCCCCCCCCCCCCAAATCTCTCCTCGAATGGCTGTCGACGGCATTTGCCGCGCCCTCCCCAATGCGTCACCAAATTTTGAATTTTTGTATGTGATAAATAACTTTTTTATAAGAATAATGCCACTTTCTTGGATTACCCTCGATTTTCCGAACTATACAAACCAGTAAAATGTATTCACCTAGAAATTCATATTTTATTGAAAAACATCGATTTAGGTCGGGTTATAAGTTAGTGAATTACAAATGTCGTCAGCATAATCCTCACAAAATTAGAAGATTTAGTCCTCAAGATAAAAAAGCAATTGGATTCACGTTTTTCTAAATTTTTCTTTGATTTTTAATGTTTTATTTGGTGATTGACGACTTTTTTTAACACTAATTAATTCATTTATCGCTAATTATGTACCATTTTTTGTTGGCACCACTTTTTTGTTTTTTTTCATTCCCGAAATGTAATTAATAGGGCGGAAACATTTTCTGTTGGAAAATCAATCCTAAATTTTGTTGACATTTGGGGCAAAAAATTGCTGAATCGGTTCAACAATCTTCGGTCAAGCGAAAGCCAATTTTTTTTTCTTTTTATTCATCACTTTTTCTGTGAAACAAAAAATGATGGCACTGTTCTGGAAACGCAAAAAAAAAAACTGGCATATTTTTACTCCTAAATTTGTTTTTTTTTAATTTTTTTATAATATAATAATTAATTTTCGAAAATAGTCATTTAATAATCAAATTCAAAAACAAAAAAATTTCAGTGCAAATCTAAAAATAAAATTGCTGTCCTATTCCCCTTTTCTGGTAGTAAATTGTTATCCCCGAAGGCCGGAAATTGTTGCCATTTTAGCCCCAGGGCTGAACATTTATCTATTTTTTTCTCTTTCCTCAAAGAGACACACCGCGTCGACCCCTGAGGGGTTAAAATCCCTTGGGGGTTTCAAATTTGAGAAATTCCGGGGGACTAGCAATGGCATTCTGTTGCGTCGATGGCGAAATGTCCTCGTGCCGATAATCCCCCTCCCTAATGCTACCCAATCGGATAAGACCAACAAATCTTGATAAAGTCAAAGATTGGGCTATTTTTGATGCAAAAATTGGGAAGAATGGAATTTCTGTTGGCATTTTTAACAAATGCAAAATTTCTGGGATAAAACTCCCGCGTTTTGACCGAGAGCGGGGGAAAGCCCGAAAATCACGGGGTTTTTTCACTTTATAAAATTTAGATTTTTTTTTAAATGTGTAATCCTGGTACAGTTAATTCCTTTAAGTCGCGAACAAATATAATCCGTGGGGTGCAAAGCAAAATGGTTGTGTGAATAAATACGAGGTGAAACAAACAAATTTATTTTTGGGGGAATTTTTTTAAAATATTCATGCATTTGAGTGTTCCTTCCGTTAATGCTCAATTTTTATTTTTTTTAAGCTTTAGAAAAGTGTGCCATCACCACCACCATCGTCCTGCGAGCTGATCGACCAGCACCAGTCACCGAAGCGTACAAAAGCGGCACCGTCAGCAGATGGGTGCGCCGGTCGGCTGAGGACAGCGCTGGCGGCGACGGACACGGTCCGGCGCGTGGCCTCCTTCACCTTTTCGCCTCCGGGGACGTCGCGCAACGGCGGTTCTGTGCAACATAACCAACACCATTTTCTGACGACGGACAACAAACAGCATGACATTCGATTTGACAAGCGCAGCAACTCTGTCTCAACTGCGGACGGCGACGGCATGGACAAGCTGCATCGAAAGACAAAGACTGGCACTGTCAGTGTTGCAACTTGCAATTTTGCAACAAAATTCAAAAGCTCTCAATTTATTGGGATTTTTTTCTAGGAGACTTTATTAAGGCATTAAAAAGGAAAGCCTCTCCCCTCAAAAAAGTATTGCAAAAATTCACTAAACAAAACATGGTTTTGTTTTGCAGTGGTCCACTCTTCCAAAACGTTCCACTTTCTGCGCAGCAAACTGGACTTCAGCTTGTCTTCTACCTCCGTGCTGTGCCCATCGCGTGAAGATTGTCGCCTCTGGCAAGAATCATTTGAGGCCCTCCTCGCGCACAAATGTAAAAATAGGGGAAAAATACGAAAAAACAAACAAACAAAAAATTCTAAAAAATTTTTCAGACGGTTGTTTGCTGTTTCGCTGAGTTCCTGCAGTCCGAGTTCAGCGAGGAGAATTTGGAGTTTTGGCTGGAGTGTGAGGAGTTCAAACGCATGAAGACGGGTAAAAAGTCCACTGCGCAAAAGGCCAACCAAATTTTCGACAATTTTGTCCGCGAATTGGCCCCAAAAGAGGTAAATTAAATAACATTTTAAACAAAAATTTATTTTTTTCATTGTGAAATGCTTAAAATTGTAAAGCTTAAGTCGAACTTACTTTACAAATCATAAGAGAATTAATTTATAAATAAGTATTTAAAAAACTACACTATTTTATTCACAGTAAATTAACTGTTTAAAATATCTTTTTAACAATTTTATATTTTGGTGATTTTTATTTAGTAAAATTTTAAATTTGAAAGCCCTAATATAAAAAAAAGTATTATTTTTTCTAATTTTATTGAAATTTTTAATTTTTGTTTTTTCATTTAAAAGTAAATTTTTAGTCAATTTTCACTTAATGTCTTTAGTTTTATTTCCGAAAAAAATGATTAAAAGAACAATTTTAGGTCAATTTGGACAGCCAAACTCGGCTTGCCACTCGGGCGGCGTTGGCGGTGGTGCCGCTGAGGACAGAAATTTTCACGATGGCACAGCACAAAATTGAGCAGCTGATGGCCAAGGACTCGTATCCACGGTTCCTGAAGTCGGAGCAGTACCTGGAGTTGCTCAACAACAATTTTTTAAAAAATGTTCTCCAAAATTTTATTTTTATTGAATAAATATGTAGTTAATAATAGCAACGAATATGTTGGGACCGAACCGCAACCTTTCATGTATCCCGAATCAAAAAAAAAATGGAAATTATTTCTCATCAGAATTTTTGGGCATATTTAATAAACTGCACAGACATCCGAATTGCGTCGGATAATCGTTCACCTTAAGACGCGAGTAATCTTGTTAATATTAATGTTCCCATTATTTTGCTTAAATACACTTCAATATAACTTTTTTCAATTTTTAAAAAATATTTTAGATGACAATTCACTAGTTTTTTAAATTTTTTGTTGGACGAAATCAAAAAACCAAAGGGGGAGGGACCTTTGTTTTGCAACATTCCTAATTTTTGGACCAATTTTCTTAACAAATCTTGTTGTTTTAAAAAAAAATTCTCCATCTTCGCCTATCGCCGCCGCCGGACCTTTACCACTCCTAAAAATCCCGGTTTTCACGGTCCCGGTCCCGATATGGATGAGGCAATAGAAGTTGAAGAAAACGAGGAACATATTTTTGAATAAAAAAAAAATTTCAGCATTGACCCTTACAAAAAAAAATTTTCCCCCATTGTCAATCCAGGGTAATCCCGATCCCGGTCCCGATTTTTCCCAAAAATCCCGATCCCGTCCAACTCTAGAGATAATACATAAAATAAAGACAAATCGTTGATACTGAAATTCATTGTACAAATAATGAAAAGCCGAGTGGCAGACAGCGTGTGGTCAGACACTATATCCCCCCAGTGGTTTTCTTAGATGATTTTTTAAACTATTCTGAAGTATATTTTTGATTTTTGTTGAGTTTGAAAAAAGTTATAACCGTCGGCACATGTTTGCACATTGATTTTTGGCCTAAATGACTATAAGTCTCTTCAAACATAATTAAATCAGATTAATTTGGTGTCATTTGAAAGCTCAGATTATTTATAAAATAGCGAGGAAAAAATGATGGGCTTGTCTGAAAATGTTACAAGGCCAAATTGGCCAAAAAAAATCGCCTTTTTCAGTTTTTAAGCATAACTTTCTTGAGAGCCATCCAATCGCTTAGCTCTTGCGTACAATAGTGAAAAAGATATTTTTTATTTCTTTTAATTAAATAATAAAATGCAAGGATTTGACAACATACGAATTAACTATTTACATTTTAAGCAATATGGAATAAAAAAAGCGAGTATTATTTCATGTTTCAAAATCTCCAAAATGCAATTTATACGGACAAAAGTTCCTCTAAAATCAATTTGGCCAAAATATCCATTTTGCCCATGTTTAAGTGGTTCAAAAACCGGTTCAAACATTTTTCCTAAACTTTTGACCTATTTTTCCGAGCTAAGCTTGTCGAGACAAAACGATTGTTATATAATTTATGCCGTTTTGGAATGGGGCGTTCGCTATAGTTCACCCAAATTTATTAAAAATTTCGTTTGTTAGCAGGCATTTTTGATCAAAAAATGGCTAGTTGATTTTATTGGAAAAAAATTTATTTTTATTTTTGTTACAATTTTGCCCAAAAAAAGTCAATTTTTTAGGGAACCCTTCTTTAAAAAACGTGGTCAGTCGATCTTTAGAGAAATTTTCACAAAAACCCATAAAATTTTTTGAATAGAGATTTTCAAAAAACGTAGGTCGGGTTCGAACTTCTAATCCGATTAGTCCAATCATTTATTTACTTTTATTCGGCCTCTCTAGTCACATGCGATCCCCCATTAAATCAATATTGTTAATAAATTTTCAAATTAAATTAAAATGCTCACAAAAAAAATTCTGAATTATTCATCACATCTTTCTGAAATTTTGCGTCTTCTTAACAAAGATTGCTAATTTTTTGTAAAAATTTCTCCGGCAGCGCTTCCAGAATAATTAAATCGATCTTTTAGGCTGCATTTTACAAAAGGACTAAAAAAAATTTTTAGTGGTTAACCAACGGACTCTAATTTATTTTGAAAAAATGTAAAATTTAGAAATTTCATTTGTTTAATATTTCGACTTTTTTTTTAGCAAAAAAAATGCAATAAAATGGGTTTAACTTTTTTATTTGGCCAAAAAAAAAAACGATTTAACGCTCAAGCCGACTCCAACTGAGTGCAACCGCCTTTCACGGCAGCCATTTACAGGCCGTTGTTGGGGACTGTCCGTACGGAGCGAGTCTTTCCCATTGTCCAATTGATGCTAAGATCAATTGGAAGCCGCCACTGCAGGCTGTACAGCTCGTGCAGTTTGAAGCTACGACCGAAACGGTTGTAACCACGCCTGACTTGCAGGTCGTGGGGCGGCAACAGCGCGCGCTGCTGTCACTGTGCCGAGACGAGAAACAGCGCCGGCGAGCGAATCGCATGGAGACAAACGCCGCCCGCTTTCTTATGTATTTAGGGTGTAACATAAGTTTTGACGCAAAATTTTTTTTGAAGGAAATTTATTTTTTTAAATTCAACAAAATACAATCATGACTTAAAATATACACTATTATGATTGATAAAATGTTGCCTTTTTTTGGATATATTTTTGTCCGCAGTCATTAGAATGGAGCTGAGCTATAAGCTAAAACCCAAATGTGTCTTTTTTTGAACCTGGACTGTTAGAGACACTATTTTTCTTTAACAGCCTAAGCTTATCTTTAATTTGAAAATTAGAATAGCGAGAACTAATATGGAAGAAGCCTTATGCAAAATTTGAGGTTTATTGCGCAACCCCTTAATTTTTTATGAAACTCCAAATTTTGCCCCTGCAGAAATTTTGGGGCAAAAATGGCCAATTTTAGGGACAATTTTTGGCAATACAATTCAAAATGCCGTAGAAAATTTTTTGCTTAACGAAAAATTTTTATTTTTTGCAGACATGATAAGCAATGTTTAAGCTCACAAAAAAATAAAACTGGGTCTGATCAGCCTAAAATTCCCCGAGATAGGAGCCATCAAAATTGGGCAACGGCCTCCCGGGCCGCAGCTGATCTTTACGTTCTCATGGCCATAACGGAATTTTGCGCACCTCCGTTTTACCGTGCGGTGCTAAACAACTCCCGGGCCCTTCGATTGATTAATGTTTTACAGAGCCTGCATTGGGTTTTGACTTAGCAAAAATTCGTGGAAAATTAGTGCGCGAATGTTAGTTTTTGGCATGGTCGCTAGAGGTGCCATAAAAAATTAGTAAAAAGAGGAGAAATCGTGGAATTGGGGAAGAACAAAGAAAACATGTCCATCAAACATATAAAGAAGAGACCAAGGTAATCCGCCGCAAAATAAGCAAGATATGTATTTTTTAAAATATCAAAAAAAAATTGCGACAAAACTTATGTTACACCCTAAGTAATAAAAGGGCATTTTCCCAATCTTTTTTTGATAGGATGCAAAAGAGCGGTCGGAGGCTGAACAATTTGCATTTACTCTCGTTTCTTTTCCTCTCCTTTTGTACAAGGACTTTCCCCCCAACTTTCGTTCCTTCCGTTCTTTCCTAATAATGAACTTTTTTCTTCTATATTAATAATTTTTATTTATTTTTCCTTTATTTTGGAGGTTGATTTTTAAAAGCAAATAATGGTTTTTGGAACGAGAAAAAAATAGGAATGAATTTTTAAAATGTTACAATTGGACAAACCCTTTTTTTAATTATAAATATTTATCTCTTTTTAATTAATCTAATTTAGTTAAAATGCGGGCTAAAAATATTCGAATATTGACTCGCATTTCTACCCCACAACAAGTGAATTCAATCTTGATTTTAAATTTTATAAAGAAAAAAAATTTATTTATAAATATTTTTAACCGTTTAGAGAATATTATGTAATTTTTTTGAGAAAATTCTAAACGATAAATTGATAAATTCTGGGTCGCTTTAAGCTTTGGTGCATTTAAACACCAGAAAAAAAAATTGACGCTTCATGCCATTCACCCAAAGATCCTTTTTCCGATTTTTAAGTCTTGACAAGTAATATGTTATCGCGGATACTGCAGCTATTTAGCGGCATTTACTCCATAGACACTGCGCTTTTCCATTCGGCAAGTGAATGGACTGCAGTGAACGACGGCGCCATTGTTGCGCTGCAGCGATGGAACAATTTGCCCGGGAGAAATCCTAAGAACTATTAAAATCGAAAAAATTGCGATTTCCAATTAAATTGCCTTGTACTGGTTGAAAATGTTGGCAATGAACAAAAACAGCTTCCATTCGTGCCAACGATTCGCCAAGGCATTGTCCTGAAGGAAAAAGTTTTTTTAAATGAAAATCTTTTACAAATTTTCACCGTTTTCCGATTGAGAAGGGTATGAGTTCATCACAGCGTGTCAAACATTTCCCGCTATTTTCCAAAAAGCGTTCGGGTTTAAAGCGTCGTGGCTCTGAGAACACCTTAAAAATCATTTTGTCGACTTTTAAAATAATGTGTGAAGAGATTTTTATTGAATAATTTTAATGTTTATCTTTGTTTTGAAAAAGCATAATTCAAAAATAAGCGGAAAAATTAAATCATTGAGCGTAAAGGAAATCGGATACTTTCTTGTTTATATGACTCTCACAAAAGTGCATTTAAACCAAATTTTTAGAGGTACTTTGAGTGGAACACAAATACGACCTTTAATTTATCGGATTTTTTTGTCGCTCCGCCTTTAAACCGGTTTTTGAACGGTTTATAAATTACCAAAAATAGAGATTTTTGACTTGAATTTTGTGTCTTCCTGTCGGCCAATTTCAACAAATTTAGTATCATTCGACATCTCTCGACGAGACAAATTGATCTAGATGTGACGGGACACGATCAGAGGCCATTTGGATAACGGCCCCCAGTGTAAAAGGAACACTTCAGTTTCATGAAGAAACACGTGGTGTTGAGTAATTTCGAGTCTGGGCCCTCAGATTCATATTTTCCAAACTTTGACTAATAGGGTCCTTCCCATTATTATTTTACGAATATTGAAGTGGTTAAAAAACTGTTGTAAACGTATTTAAACGCAAAATCCGGTACATTAATGATCATATTCGTATTTCTCGACATAAATTACCAGTAAAATTTGTTTAAATGCAATTATGGTGTGGGTTGTATGTTACAAAAAAAAGACCAGAAAGCATTACGGTGTCGTCGAAGAGTACGGCTGACACCTGCGGAACAATGGCGGTGCCTTTGGGCAATTTGAACCCGTCCACGGTCACTTCGCGTGTCAGCGCGTGCAACACATTGTTCGGTACAATATTCGCAATTCGAAGTGTTTCCTCAACAAATATGGAATTTGAATATGCCATTTATTTATTGGATACTACATCCCGTTGTTGATTTTCCGTAATTGAAATTATACAAATTTTTAGTCCATATAAATCAGTATTTTGAAATCTTCAGAATAAGTCTATATTTCACCATTTCGCGTTTTTAGTCAATTATTCAGTATTTTTCCGAAAATTTTAAACCAGCTGGATGCGGCTATGAAACTGGGCGTACCCAACGGGACGGTATAATCTAAAAGCTCCAAAATGAATTTGATTGACAATATTTTTATCATTATTGGCAGATTTGTAATTTTTTAATTTAGTCATTTTTTGCCTTTTAATGCATTTTAATTTTTTGAATGATCGGCAGTGCCGAAGCATAGCCGATCTGTCCAAAAAATTGAAGAAAAACACTTTGTAATATAGGGTAAATTGTTTTGTTTAAATTTCTCACATTTATCACTGCGTTTGTGTAGGGAAGATTTGGTCTGTCAGCCACCGACACAAGCCGATCGGTGCCAATGACCGTGTCCAGCTCGGCATATAATTTATCCAAGCACTTTTGATTATTCAATAGTTGCGCAACGCCCCATGCGAGAGCGGTTGCCGTTGTTTCCTACGTATACAAAATACGGTGCAATACAATGCTCACGGTTCGATGCCCACATTTTAGTGGCCATTATAAATGCGACATATCAGTGCTGAGGCCTAAGCCTAAGCTGCCAAGAGGCTTATGCCTGATATTACCTATCTATGCTGTACACTTTGACCACTAAACCGTGCGGCACTGAACTGATCCACTCCAGACAAAATGAAGGATTTTAATAAATGCTCCAAATGGTATCGTTGCAATAGATAAATTATTTTAAATAAATGACGACAAACTTGTCCTGCGATCCACAGGTCAAAGCACATGTTGGTGCATTGGAACAAACTGAATTAAGGTTGATGATGATTTTTTGTTCCCTTTTTTTAAATTACTCGAAATAGTGTCCATTTTCATTTCGCTCATTTTTGCGCTTCATTTCCTTCAGAAACGCCTCCACAAAGTCGTTTGGTGGCGCTTCCCAATCCCCGCATTTGTCGAGCTCACGTTGATGCTCCGTGATTCGACGTTATGCAAATTGGAAAATTGAATAGAGAGAACATTAAAATAAATTTTAATTTTAAATTTGAGCTACCGAAAAATTCGAAAAATGTCTTCAACCGTCGCTTCATCTGATCGGCTACGGCGGAGAATGGAGGCACACCCCCGAGCAGATGGGGGTAACAGAACCAAATCATTGTGATCGGACTTCCAAGGCTACGGAAATGTTCGTCCAAAGAGTGTTTGATGTCCCAAAACTCGCGCTCATTATCCTGGCAAAGTTGCATTAATTAATATGTCGTGGACATAATTCAAAAAAATATATATATTGATGATGATTACCACTTCAAAGCGGTATCCGAACATCAAATTGTTGATGATCGATCCGACAGCAACATCGACCAGTTCCAGTAGATTCACCTCATTTATGTTGTCAGATTTGGCGTCAATCTTCCTAAACATTGCGCGCAACTCGAGCATGATCTAAAAGACAAGCTCAAGTTGAAGAAGTTCGACTATCATTGACGACGTCCTTTGCTAGCATGCAAATTTTCCGCGAATTAGCATCATTGGCTTCTCACCCGTTCCTGCATTAGATTTTTGCCTAGCCCGAAGTCTCTCAACACGTGGAGAGCGAAACGACGCTGTTCTCGCCAACGCTCTCCACTGGACCTGATCACTCCATGAATGTCCTCTCCTTCAAATAGTAAATTTTAAAAAGCCATTATTTTATTGTAGAGATCGGACTTAAAGATCGATCGAGATTTGGTTCGAGAATCTCGATAAATCTCGAATTTCGAAAAATCTCAACGAGTATTACCGAGATTTCGATCGAGAATCTCGATTGGTCCGATCTCTATTTTATTGTCCATCCTCTTTAATTTCCCAAATTGCCATGCCTTTGATGACGTGTTCAAATGGCAATGTGTAACGCCCGGCGTACGTTTCCCCGTCCCGCACGAAAGTGTCCACAATTTTGGCATATTCCGCCACACAGACCACCGGAATTTGGCCTATCCAAAAGGTGTACATAGGCCCGAACTGACGACGCCACTGCAAGAAAACGTCCTCGGCTTTGCCATAGCGATGGATTTGGAGCAAGTTACCAATAAATGGCAACGGAATGGGACCTTTGATATATGCTTATCAAACGCTAATAAGGAAAAAATGTTTTAGAGAAATATGTTTATAGCATTTATTCCGAATGCCATTTTTAAAGGTTTAGTGCCTATTTTTTTGCCACTTTTTGCAAAAATTTTATAAGAAAAATGCCATAAAACGGGAACTGCTTTGTAGTAAATAACTAATAACCATACCAGGAGGCAATTTTTTTCGCTTGTAGTACAGGTGATAAAAAAGAAAAACGGATGTGAATAAAATAAAAAAGAAAATCAATGCCATTTTTAGAAAAATATTTAATTCTTTTGATAATTTTTCCCATTCGAACTACGCTTGCGTGCTTCATCGACTTCAACCGAGATAAGGAATGTGTACGTTTTCGTGGGGACTTAATTCGGGTGTTATCAGCGTCCCGGGCACACAAATCAAAAATTGTTTTGATTATTTTTAAATATGAAGAACGACAAATTGCTTTAAAGATTAAAAACAAGACAAACTGTACTTGTAATTCAACATCTGGAAAATGTTTATACATAATTATTAGAGACGAGATTTTTAGGTACTAAAAAACGTGAAAAAGGGACGCATAATAGGGACTAAAAACCCCCAAAATAGGGACTAAAAACCCCAAAAAGTGGCAAAATAGGGACTAAAAAATGCGCTAAAACTGACTAAATTCAGTCAATTTTGCGTGTTATTAATTTTCTTTTTACAATTGTAAATATAATATTTTTCACATGGTTTGTAATTTATAAAAAATAACAAAAATAAAAAATTTTTCCGAAAAATATCAATCTTTGGGGGGGGGGGGGTGAATTTTTGTTAGAAGAAAAAGTCATTTTTTAAGGGTGCATTTTTAGTTCGAAAAATTTTTTGACTTTTAGGGGGATATTTTTCGTTTTTATTGCATTTTTCTTAAGAAATTTTTGGAAAAATGCCTAAAATATTGCTTTTTTCTTAAGAAATTTGGGCAAAAGTGCCAAAAATATTGCATTTTTCTTAAGTAATTTTGGGTAAAAGTGCCAAAATAGGGTCTAAAAACGCAAAAACGGCGAAATAGGGATTTATTCTCAAAAAGGGCGAAAAAGGGATCTCGTCTCTGATAATTATAAAATAGGCATTCCAAATCATAAAGTAATCAAGTGAGAAAGATAAAAAAAATTGGCGTCACGCGTCAGCGTCATTTTTTTAGAAAGGCCAGTGACGGCGTCAGCGTCATACGTCATGACCAGGGTTGCCATTTTGCCCCGGAAACGTGGGATTTACCACGTTTTGGGGTTCTTTGCCACGTTTTTTAAAGCTGGCACGTTTTCCACGTTTTGGGGTTGAATGCCACGTTTTTACCCCGTTTCTGCTTTAAATTCGATTTTTTATCATTTAATCCCAATTTAATGTGATATTTTAAAAATTTGTAAACATTTCGCCAATATTTGGACCAATTTTCTTAACAAATCTTGTAAAATCTACAAAAAAAAATTCCAGCGGCGCCTATCGGCGCCGCCGGACCTCTCCCCATTCTTAAAAAAGCTTCAAAAAATTAGGCCATTTTTAAAATTTTGATTGCAAATCTCTTAACAAAATTGAGTTAAAATTTTAAAATTTTCTCGGCGGCGCCTATCGGCACCGCCGACCCACCCGCGCCCCAAAAGAAGCAAAATTCGCAAAAATTGCATTTTTAAAACTCCTTAACAAAAATGCAATAAAAAGGTAAAAACACCTTATTTTTTTCATAATTTTTACTTTTTCATAAGTTTTCTTTTCATTTTTTCAGTTTCATCAAATGCAAAGCCAACAACACCTGGAGCAAGCTGGGGCACCTTACGGTTTGAGCCATCAACAAATGGCGTGGCAAGGGCAGCAGCAGCAAAATTTGGCGCCGACTTCTCTTCAACAACAAGAATCGCCAGGAGCCCCTCCGTTGATGCAACAACAACAACAACAACATGCTGGGCCAACCGCACCAACATGGGAATTATTCGGTGCCACGGCCACCCAAAATGTAGTAAGTTTTTTATGAATATTTTTTAATTATTCAAATTTTTAAATTTACAGTCTCAACTTTGCTCGGATGGAACAAACACTGCAGCTTCAATCATGCCGCGCGCACACGCGAGAGGAGAGGGGATGCGCGTATCGATGCAGGTTATATTTTGCATGATTTTTGATGTTTGTCTGCGAAGTAAGGAAAAGTCCCTTCCAGTGGGGACTCAGTTTAATTGAACTGTTCAGTCATTGCGCACACGGCAGCGCGAGTGAATACGTTTACCGGCGTCATTCTCAGAGAGCCCACCCTCTCTTTTACACGCCGCCGAGACTCCTGGAAGGACTGGTTTTCCAGTTCCGTTCAGGGAGCGTTGTTGGCATAGGTGTGGATGCCGAAAACAATCTCGGTAAGTGGTATTAATAAGAATGTTTTTATTAAAAGATTGAAATAATTATACCTATTGTTTTGTTTTTACACGCTTTTTTCGAAGCCTTCCAAAAAGTGCAATTTGGTCCAAGAAAAAGACTTCTTTTGGTTGAAAAACGTAATAAAAAAAGTCAAATTTTTAAAGCTTTTGAATGTTAAATTTTGGCATAATTCCAATTTGATCAGTTTTTTGTTGTTGTTTTTCCAGCAATGTCTTCTGATCATGTTCAGTTGCTCCATCTTTGCGGATTCGACAATGTTGTGTTGCTGTTGTTTCTGAAACTCCTCCATTTTTGGTTGTGTTTCTGATGGCAAAATATGATACTATTTGCATGTTTAAAATGCCTTTTGAGTGTTACGGTTAATTTATTCTAATAAAAGGTGTGCCGCAAGAAATTGCCGCTCGCGTCGACCGAGTTGAAATGACGCCGGGACTTACATTGGTCGGCAATTTCAACGCCGAAGCCGCGGTAATTTTATTTAAATGTAATTAAAATGAGAATTTGGCGTGAGTGTTAAAGATTTAGATTTTAACAAAGGAGCTCACGATTTTTGTTCAAAATTTCGGAAATATTGGTCATACGGTCCAGACTCAAAATCGAATGAAACATATATCAATTGACTCCTCGCGGTCAGCAAGGAAAGAATCCGGAAAAATTTTGCGTGCATTTGCATATCGACTAGGGATGTTCGAGACTTGAAATTTACCGAGAATCGAGACCGAGACCGAGAAATGACACCGAGAACCGAGATCGAGACCGAGAAATGACCCCGAGACTCGAGACCGAGACCGAGACACAAAAAAACCGAGAAATTTCCCGACTCGAGAACCGAGAATCGAGAAATTTCGAATTTTTTTTTTTTGAAATTCTTTAAAAAAAATTTGATTTTAAGTTCTACAAATTTTCACTGTCGATTTTTAGGGGTGCATTTTCCGTTTTTATTGCTATTTTGTTAAGGATTTTCAAAAATACGATTTTTTTGCAAATTCTGCTTCACTTTTAGGGGGGGGGGGGGTTGGCGGTGCCGATAGGCGCCGTCGGAGAAAATTTTGAATTTTTTACTCAATTTGTTAAGAAATTTGCAACCAAAATTTTAAAAATGCGGTAATTTTTTGAAGCTTTTTAGGAATAGGAGGGATCCGCCCGGTGCTGCCGAAAAGCGCCGCCAGGGAAAAAAAGAGTTTAGTGATGAATTCAGTTAGGAAAATGTGCCTAAATGATCCCTAGTGGTTGATTGCATCCTTTTTTTAGAACGTAAATTGAATTGGCGAAATAACCCCATACTAAAATTTGAAAAAAAAACTCCATTTTATAAGGTTTTCTGAGTGATATTTTTGTTTTTGACTAACAAATAAAAATCAATAAAAATAGGGTAGGACGGGACCGGGACTTTTGGAAAAACCGGGACCGGGACTAAATTTGGTCCCGGTCAAAAAAAAAACCGGGACTACTGGACAAAAACAAGAAAAAAAATCATTTTGTAAAAACCGGGACTTTTATAGTGGGATTTTAAAGGAATTTTGAAAAACCGGGACCAAAATTTCAGTACCAAAATTTGAAAAATTGAACATTTCAGTACTGGTCCCGGTCCCGTCCCACCCTAAATAAAAAGGAACAATTCATTAAATTAAAAGAATAAAATCGGTTCGCAGTAGGGGAATAGAACCTCCGGTAAATAAACTATGGGACAGAATTCAACCACTGAGCCAACGACTTTCGCACCCAGAATCGTGCAAAAGATATTAAATGAACAATTTCTAATGATTTATCGATTCAGTTCTGTAATGAATTCTCACCAAAAAAGTCAATCTTTACCAGTGCAAAAAAGTCTCGTTTTCCGAGACTAAAAACCCGAGACCGAGAACCGAGACCGAGACTCAAAAAAACCGAGAAATTTCTCGACTCGAGAACCGAGACCGAGACTCTCGAACATCCCTAATATCGACGAATAGCTCTGAACCGCTTTAAACCAAAATCGATCAATTTTATTAAATAAAAATATTTTTAAAAGGTTAATTAAAAAATTAAATAAAAAATAAATAAAATATAAAAGATTTTTTGGTGTTGCCAGTTCTCGTTTTTGGCTTGAAATTCTCACAGGCCCGGTTTAAAGATATTTTTACAACTCAAACAAAAAACATTTATTTTCAAACTTTCAAAAACGGATTTAAATCCCAATTTCTATCAACAATTCATAATTTTGAAATACTATATGAGTAATTTTTCCTATTTTTAATCAGTGGACAACTGAGTTCCCAGTCAAAAGACACTTCAGTCACGGGTCTGTAACTGTTCAGGGAATAGTTTCCGAACAAAAATTTTTCTGGATTCTTACATTGCAGACCGAGAGGAGTCGATTGATAATGTTTCGTTTTGAGTCTGGACCGTATGACCAATATTTACCAAAATTTCAATAGAATAGCCATTTTCTAAATAATGCGCGCTGAACATCCAAAAAGCTTTTTATTTTTGAAAACTCACATGTAGCAAATTGCACAAATTGTTGAGCAAAGCAGTAAAATTTTGGAAAAACTATGCTGCTGAAAAATAAACGACTTGAACAAAAATGTTTTTTTGTTTTTGGTAAAATTTTAAAGAAAAAAATGTACTTGGATTTCATTAACTGATATTTAAAGCAATACGCCCACTTTGCCTACAACCTCGCCCGGCAGATCCACGCCGACAGGTTCGGGCCCGATTTCTTTCATGGCCATCGAATCGAGCTGCGTATTCCCTGGAGGAGGATGAACTTGACGGCCCGTCGGGAGCAGCGGGAACGGCGGTAGCGATTTATTCGCTCGCGATCCAGCGCTGTGTGCGCATGGACACCATCCTTTCGGCGAGCCTGGTCATCGAGAACGGAGTGGCAACGGGCGCACTTGAACGTATCGGAGGCGTCGTCGAAAAGGTGCTGGGCGCTGCGGACTTCAGGCTCTGGCGCATGATTCTTGCACCCGAGAACGCCGTGGACATTGCCGAAGCCGGGCTGACTGCGGAGGAGCATCCCGGAATGGAAATCCTATTTTGTGCAAATGTGTCAGATATTTTAGCGACCATTTTTTGAGCGGAGCCATATTTTTTTTGCGCACTTGAAACGGCTTCTAAATGCCATAATTAGTGTTTTTAGCTTTGGTTGGAGCTTCTAAAGCCCATTTTATAATCCATATTTTCCATATTTCGCGATTTTTATCCATATTCCATATTTTTATCCATATTTCGCCATTTTTCAAAAAATTCCTTAACCAAAATGCAATAAAAACGAAAAATACACCCCTAAGGATCGACTTTTTCAAAATTTTCAAAATGCTCCCCCTAAAAATTGACTTTTTTTTTTCGCGACTAAAAATTTGCCACTAAACAATTAATTTTTAAAATTCTGCTCATTTTTGAAAATTTTCTCTGAAATGCCTTTAATTTGCATATAAAAATTTTTATTTCTTTTATTACTTCAATTAGAAAATTTTGCCAATTTTTTGCTATTAAAAAAAATTTTCTCCATATTTTGCAATTTTGCCCATATTTGGTCCATATTTTACAATTTTTCATCCATATTTTATGGCCATATTTCGAGATTTTTTGTCCATATAAATCGTGGCCCTACTCATAACCGTTAACCTACAAATTTTGTCCAAAAGGGTCAAGGGTCCTCCCTATTGTTTTTGGCCACCTTCGAGGAGCCATAACTTTCTTCATAATTGCTTCCGCGCAAAAATTTTTGCAGATTCATGCGTTAGGCTTAGAGAGGAGTCGATTGGGATGTTACATGACCTTTTTAAAAGCCTCATTTTCCAAGAAAATTTTGGTTTTTTGGTTCCATCTTTTTTAATCGTCCTCAATTAAGGTATAAGGTGAGGAAGAAAGTTTCTTCGAATGTGGGGGAGAGGGAGCAAAAACTTTGAATCTATGGGCGATGAATGGGTGAGGGCAGACATAAAAATCGATAACAGTTTTTGTCTGACAGAGGAGAGAAAACTATTCGGTAATACTTAAGCTGGTCCCCCCCCCCCCCCCCATTTTTTGAAAAACATTTAAAAAATTTTCTAAGTGGATAAAAAGTTGTTTCTAGGGGTACTCGGGGTCGTAGAATCCGAATCTGAACTCTATGTCGACCAATTCCGAACCCCGGACCCAATTTTTCGAAAAATCAAAAATTTAAAAAATTAATTTTAGCCTCGAAATCATTCAAAAACACAAAATTACAACGAAAACGCAAATAATATCGAATTCATGCGTTTTGAATGAGTTTGAGGCTAAAATTGAATTTTGGAAATTTTTTGATTTTTCGAAAATTGTTCGAATTCGGGTCCGGGGTAGGGAATTGGTCGAAATAGAGTTAAGATTCGGATTCTACGACCCCGAGTACCCCTAGAAACAACTTTATCCACTTAAAATTTTTTTATGTTTTTCAAAAAATGGGGGGGGGGGGACCAGCTTAAGTATTACCAACTATTCGGCACATTTGTATGATCAATAAATAAAGGAAGCGAGTAGCGAATTGCGCAATTTTCTCAAAAGTTCAAAAAGGGCTGCAAATTTTAGTTAGTCTATTTTTTTCTGAATGTTCCAAAATGTAATAATATTTGCTCACTTTTTTTATCCATTTGGCCAATGCTTGTTCAGAAGAAGCGCCTGCACTGTCACCGGCCGGAACTCGGGAAAAGGACCATAGTGGAAATTGATCGATCAGAGCTTTTGGGAGAACGGTCGCAAAGAATTGGCGCAAACGGTCGAGTTCAGAGGAACGCAAGCGGAATCCACAAATGTAGTCTTTGAACAAAGGCCAAATCTTTTTCCAAATGAATTCCTAGCTGCGGTTTAAAGATTGGCCCCTTTGGAGTCGAAAAGTCGGCGAATGCTTTGAAGAAATTCGATGACATTTCGGGCGATGTAATCTAAAAGTTTATGTAAAAATGGCCAAAACATTACAAAAAAAGACTTTTAAACAATTTTCAATACTACATTCACCAATGCGCATACCGTATATCAGGGATGGACGCCGACGGCCTCAAAAAATTTCGGAAGTCGGAATTCCGGGGCCTAAAAATTTTCGGAAGTCGGAATTCCGGGGCCTAAAAATTTTTCGGAACTCGGAAGTTTCAAAACAATTTTTTAAAGCGCCGCTGCGGAAAAAAAAGAAAATTTGCAGCATTTTGCAGACATGCATATCCCAGGGTTGCGATTCGTACTTGGATGCCAAGTACAGTACTTGGAAATGGACCCTCGTACTTACAAATTTAAAGGCGTACTTATTTCCAAGAATGTACTTGGAAAATGAGAATTTGGCGTGAGTGTTGAAAATTTAGGGATTTTAATGGAAATATTCATGTTTTGGCATTGTGTCTTCAAAATTTTGAAAGAAAATGGCTATTTTATCAAAAATGAGCCCTCTCAAAACAGTGTCATTTAGGTATATTTTCCATAATTCTTCTACTAAACGTAAGAATTCCTTCAATCCCGAGTGGGAAAAACAATATAATTTCGAAACGGAGCAGAAAAATCTCTTAAACATTTTCCCCCCTCTCCCATTCCTTAAAAATGCTTTAAAAATTACCATTCTTAAGGAATTTGATTGCAAATTACTTAACAAATTAAGTCTGAAATAGCAAAATTTCCTCGGCGGCGCCTATCGGCTCCGCCGACCCCCACCCCCTCGTAAACAGAATCCGCAAAAAAAAATTGATTTTTTTTCGAATCGGCAAAATTTTAGCGCAGTTTTCTTAACAAAAAAAATGTTCAAATTATAAAAAATGTTGCCGCGGCGCCTGTCGGCGCCGCGGACCCACCAACAACGAAATCTAAGACTAGATAAGGCTCCGGTTTCAGGTAAAACGAAAAATTTTCTCCAAAATTGATTTTGGAGAAAATTTTTGAGTGTACTTGGATTTCGGAAAATTAGTCCGTTGTGTACTTGGAAATCAACACGTGTGTACTTGGGAATTGTCTTTACCCGATCGCAACCCTGGCATATCCCGTGAATTAACAAATGTTTTCACAAATACCTTTAGCTAATTTATTTTTTAAAAAAATTATAACATCTTCTTAATTTTTATTGGCATTATTTTGTTATCATAATTATAATTTGATGTTTAAGAATTTTGTGTTATTATTTTATTTGTTTTTTGTTTTAAAGATATTTGATAGTTTTAATTTAATATTATTTAGATAATATCGTATTCAACAAGACTTTTGATGCGGTCTACCCCTAACACTCGCAGCATTGCTCGCGCAATAACCTTTTTATTATTGTTTTTATGCATAATTTAAAATATAAATTTTTCGTAAAATTAAAACATTTGTAAAATATTTTTTTGTTTAAATTTATGGATTCTAATTTAAATATTGTTAGATATATCGTTTTATTGATTAATTAAATTGTATAATTGTCATTTTTATCGTGAATCTTTTGGGTAAAAAAAGTCATTTTAATTTTTATATCATTAGTCAAGCATGGTATATAAAATATTTGTTTTTAATGTTAAAAACATAAAATTGTATATTAATTAACTAATCTTTTTTTTGTAAAGATATTTGAATATTGGTTAATTACAATAAAATACGCCAAGTATTGCTCCTCAGACGATTATTGGGCGGGAGATTTGTTGGTAAGGATGAGGCCGGTGAATGCACCGCATCTATGAGTTTCTGCCGTCGATAGCTTATTGAGTTTAGATCATATATTAAAACTTTAATTATTTTAAATTTACATAACAATATAAGGGCAATGAACCCTAACTCTTATTTGGGTGACTTAAAAATAATTAAATAAATATCCTACAATTTTTTCAAACAAATGATTTTATTAGATCACCATAAATAAACTAAAATTTTATTTATCTTATGTGAGATTATTGAATAAAGATTAAATTATTTCATTATCATATACCCACAAGGCATAAATAATATTTATACCGAACAGTTCTATTCTTAGTTTGATATTGAGGCAATAAGATAAAATCAAGCTTTCAAAGACCACCAGACTTAATAAAAAATAAAAAAGTAATATTAAGCAATAATTAAGGTAGATTTTAAATAAAAATAAACTATTTTTTTACTTTATAAAGAATACATCAAATTTGTCTATAAAAAAAGAGATTGAAAATCAATTAAAAAAAGTTAGAAGCTCAATAAAAACTCAGTCATGCGAGCGCAAATAAGGACATAATATCATCCTCAATAATAATAATGCTTTTATAAACCAATGATTTGTGAATTATAGAAACGTACCCAATAAGTGTAAAAAAGACGAATATACGCCAAAGTGAATTTTACAATGAATTATTAACAAATAACTAAAATTTGAACAACTGAAAGTAATAACGAAATTTGATGATTACGCAATTTTGAAATTTAAACATCTTCATTCACGGAACACAAGTAATAAAAGCCGCGCATCAACAAAAACGATGTTAATAAATGTTTTGTCATTTTAATTAAAAAATTACAAGCCAAAAACCGAAGAATCTGGAACATGAAAGGCCAACGAACAAATGATAGAAATAAATCGCCATCTGTAATCTAAATCGTAGCGGGTACAAATATGGTTAATATAAACATAAAACGTATTAATAGATTTCCCAAAAAGCAATAAATACTAATAAAAAAGCACTGAAAATATTAAATCTATGATGATTCACTAAAATTAAAAATAATAAATTTATCATAATGCTGATTTTTAAATTTTATTTGTTAAACGAGAAATTATCAATTAATTATATTGAATTCAAGTAACAAAACCAATTTTATAATGTAATCAAAAAATTGTATAGATACAATGAATGGCACGGAATAAACATTTGTGCATCGGCAAGAATTGGGGTTTTGACTATAAAAGGTCAAAAAATTAAAGCAGCTGGTGCTTGGTTTAATTTGATAAATGACAATCAAGAATTCACCGTTTACATCGCTCTTGAAACGAGGAAACAAAATGGTGTTGGCTAATATCAAAACACAATTACAACAAAAATATTGGCAAAAAGATCGTGATGCTTTTCTTTTGTACAATAGTGTGGCTTTTGTAGAAACCACTAAAGCAAAAGAATAGATGAAAACGATGAATTTAAATATTAAAATAGTTAGAATAAAAATGTTATGGAAATTAACTCCGTAATTTGTGTAGAATAGTTATTCCACTTTTTAAAATATCTAAAATTAACCACAAAATGTTATAAACTCTATTTTATACTTGAAATAAGTTTTTGGTTTCCTATGCCGGCAACAGAACGAGAGCATTGTAATTTAAAAATATAGCTATATATATATATTATTAATTGCAAGTTTAGTCCAAAATTAATTTTAAAGTGAGCTTTACATCGGCGACATTAATGTATTTTATTTTAGTTGATTTGATTAATGAGTAATAAATAGTTTTTATGTTTTATTTACATTTTTATATCAACGATTTATCATGTTTAATGTTACACTTGCAGGCGGATTTTGTCTGTATTGGACTTATTTCGAATTATTTTCTTTTAAAAAATAAATGGTGACAACGTTTTAGACCTTAATTATTTTTGTATTATGACAAATCGGAATTATCAATCTTGTTTATTATTTTGTTGAGTGAAATTTTGAAATTAAAATTTCTCAAAAGAATGACACCGTCAAAATTTCATGGATTTAATACAAATATATTTATTTAAATAAGTATCAACCCAATTGGTTGGAATATATACAAATCTACATAGAAAACAAATTAAAATTTTTCAAATTTAAAGTTAATTTAGCATAGACTTTGGTAATGATAAAATTAATGATTTGTATAATAAAATGGTTAATAAACTAATAAATATTCATAAGGATTATTTTTATCAGCTGGATTTTCCATCCATTTTACGTTTCAAATTTACAGCTTTTCAAATAATTGAAAACTTTTATTCTTTAAATGAAAAACAAAATTAGTAGTTAGTATCTAATAACAAAATAAAATTATTTGCTTCCATTCAATAAAAACTTTAATTTCGGACAAAATAGGCCACTAATTTGTAAGTCACGTAAGACTGCTCAGAACCAATGAAAAAAAAATTCAAATATTGTATCACATTTTTCCGTTTGGTACTTTTTTAGTACTCAAATTTTTGTCGGTCGGTGCCTTCGGTTCGGTCGGGTTTTTCGGTAAAGTACCGAACAAAAACCAAATGCCAAAAAAGCGTCGGTAATTTTTCGTACCGACCGAAACACTAGTTTAATGATGCTAAACCAATTTTGTGATTTTTTAAATTCTTTTTTTCATAAATTCACAGCTAAAAGATATGAGATTTTTGGCCCATAGTTCGATTTTTTGTATTGCTTTCTAATTTTTATACAAATGTATTAAAAATGCCATCTTTTTAATTTTTCCTTCTCGGCATTTTCATCTTTTGGCATTTTCCGCCCTTCAAACTTTGAAGAACGCTATCACTCACTATTTCCCTTCCTTTGTTTTCTTAGCTGTCTCTATTTTCTGTTCAATTTCACTCCCTCTTTTCTCTTGCCACTTCTTCCCTAACTCTTTTCTTCTTTCATATTTCTCTCACTCCAACGCCAACAACTACGCAGCAAATCAGCAGCGAGCGGCGTACCCGGCGTCAGCGACGCGTGCGCTACAATGCAGCCTTTGTGCTTTTCTCTCTAACTGTGTCGCTTTTTTCTCTCACCCCAGCATGCTCTTATTCTCTCTCTTTCTCGCTTCTCTCTCCGCCCACTTCTTCGCGCCTCTTTCTTTGCTTCTTTTTCTCTTGCCCATACAACTCTGCGTCTCTTCCTTCCTGTTTCTCAATGCCTAGAAGCAAAGTACGGTAATGAGCGAGCAAATTTTTGCTGAATTTGGGCTTTGAATTCTTGTGCAAAAAAACATTTCAATTAATTTGTGAATATTTTACTAAACTTATAAAAATAAGTGAATCGAATATAAAAATAATATTTTTTTAAATAAATTTTTTTAAATATTTGTGTTAAATTTACGTTACTTTGATATGCAAGCCACCATAATTTTAGTCAGTGTCATTGTACTCGTGTAAGAAATTATTTATTTTAATTTAAACACTTCTAGTGCTTTTTATAATCGGCATACTTTATTTTTTAAATAATTTTCAACCTTTAATATTTGAACTTTTAAGCCGTTTTATAAATTTATTATTTTTTATAAAATCAAACCATTTTGCTTGAAATTATGAATAAAACTTTAAAATTATTTAATTTATTTACTTTATTTTTTCATATTATCCGCCATTAAAATTGACCACATTCTTCAAAAATTAAGATATGATAATCGTAAATAATATAAAAGAAATGATATTTTTAATACTATAATTGAGAATGCTATTAACTAACACCTTCATCATTTAAATAAAAAATATTTGTCAAAAAAAAGTATAAACCAATACAAAACATTTTTTAATAAGTGCTACTTTTTGCAGACATAAAAAACTTTAAATAATTTTTCAAATTGATATTTAACTTAAATCTATCTGAGAACATAAAAAGAAGCACCAGAAGACAGTTAATTTATGAAATTAAATTGTAATGGAAAGAATTGCAGGATGTTTGAGAAGCTTGATGTGGAGAAAGGCGGAGAAAACGATATTAGCAATGGATCGGTTGAATGTAAATTTTGTTGGAATAATAAATACTGTTATGTTGCTTTTTTGTTATTACAAAAAATTACATTAATTCCAAAAAAATAAAAGGTTGAATGATGTAGTTTTATATTAAATTCATACTTAGCATGCAGTTTTGTGGCATGGTTTACGCAATTCGGATAAAAATTCTATTTATATATATTATTTTAAAAGTTTTTATCTCTTAATTATTGCGATAGAAATAAAAATAGAATTTTAATTTTATTCATTAGTTTAATTTTTTTAATAAAATTTATGCGTGTTATTATGTTTGGGCTTACACATGCATTCCTTAATATTATTCCGATTTCAACAAAGTTTAAGATTTAATTTTTACTAATGGCCTGAATTTTTACTCGATTATTTATTTTAAATTTATAAATTTTACTTTTAAAAATTGTGACATAGGTAAATGAAACTTAGCTTTTGTAATTAGCATAAATTTATCAGTTTTATTTAGCTCTAAATAATTTTTTGCGATTTTATGCATAGCATATATGTTGAAAATGTTTTATACTTTTAAAATAAATTTTTAAATCGTCATAGATAAATTCAAACTTTAATTTTATTTCTTAACTTAATAATTCACTTGACGCAAAATCGGAACTACCATTCATGTTGTGGTGTGTGTACCGGTTGCCACGGTTTGATGGAAAGCACAAGAATATTTATATTAAAACATAAAAATACAACAATTTAAATATTATTGCTTGTTTTATATTTAACTTTGTTTTTTTACATAATTAGTACTTTTTTTGCGTCCAATTTTCTGATATTAAAAGTTTAATTTATTTATTTTGATTTGAGTTCATCTATTTTGAACCCTTTATAATGTGCACGTATTTTATTTTTAATGCACAATACCATTTAGTTAATTGATTTTAATTTTTTTAAATTTAAGTTTAGATTTATAATAAAGTAAAGAAAAATTAGAAGGCATTGTTTTTGTATATGATGTATGTTTTTAAGTGCTCCATTGCAAATATGATCATAATCCATAGAAATTAAATATAATTTTTAATTAAAGCTAGAATGAGACGCTAGTTTTATTGTTATTTAAGAGGTAATTTTATTCATTTGAAACAAGATACCCATTTAGTGTTTTTTACGTTTAACAAAAATAAATTTTGTTTGGCAAATAATATATTTTTAAATTATGAAATATTTATTAAATTTTAAATTTTTCTTGGAATCTTTATTATTATTATTATTTTTAGTATTTTGTTAAATTTCTCGTTTAAGATATACATAAATTCACATAGGCGTACCATTTCGCTCATTTTTTTGACTAAATTATTTTTGACAAAAGTGCAAACTTCCAATTTATTTTCTGATAATCTAGGTATTGATTGACCTTTTTAATATTGATTTTCTGGTCTCTCATTTTTTTGTTTTGTTCAGTATAACGGAAAGAAGTAGGTTAAAAGAATAAGTATAAATATGATTAATTAAATTTCAACAAGCAGTTACCAACGAGCGGCCACGGGGAGACTTAAGGACGGGGAGGAGCGTTGCTCACCGCTTTTTGCCCAGATATGGAAGGAAATTAAATTAAATTTAAGAGTATTTAATATTATGTTTTATCTGTTTACATACTTTTTCATATTGAATATTTTTTAGTTTTAGTTAGAATTTTATATTTAAGCATACGATTAATTTTATATCAATATATCTTTTAAAATGTTGTCAAGCCAACCCCAAATTATTCAATTTTTTATTTATTTAAAAAATAAATATTCGAAGCTTCTTATTTTAAAAATTTTTTTTGAACAATGAATGCAGTGCAAAAATTGTAAGATAAATTCTAAGAATGGCGACTAGCAAACTATACATCTTTGGCGATCTCTTTAAAACATTCAATTATTTAAACCAAATAAAAAGAACGACCCAAAAACAAAAAAAAATTAGTATAGATAGTCAAAACATTTCTTATTTAAAATAAGATTGGAAGTGACAACCGATTTCCTTCTGCTAGACAAATAAACAGCAACATAATAAAAAACATAGCAAAATTCAAATTTGTATAAATTTGCGACAATTACCATAAAATTAAACAGCCTTTTTTATTTAGTAAAGTGTTTTTCAAACAAATATTATAAAATGAGCTAAAGTGCTCAATTTGAATCTTAAAATTTAATTGACAAAAAATTCGAAATTTTTATTTTTTATTTTCTTTCACTTTTGAAACAAAGATGTGTAAATATAGTCCGCCGGAGTGTTGTCTTAATTTGAATAATAAATTGATTGTTTACTTTAACATATCGTTGTATTAATAATTAATGGCTCATTATGGCATTTTCTAAAATTCTTGATATCGTTTTAAATATCTATATAAATTGTTGAGAGTTTTATGATTGGGTTAAAATATTCAAACACGCGTAAATTTAATAAATTTTTGTTTTTATTATAAATTTGTTTCATTATATCCGTTCGGTGGACCATTTGTGAAATCACTCGTTTAGTGATGGAATATCTTGAAAAGTAATTATAATTCATTTTTGTGTTTTTTATTTAAAAAAATGCTTATTTACGGCTACTTAACTAACCGTTTTGGGAATTTGTCACATCAAGAATTTTCAAATGATACCAGAAATGTTTTATTGGCTTTCAAAAACAATGTTAGCCACCGCAAATTAGTGATTTTTGCATTCTTTGTTACCATTATAGTAATTGGCTGATTATATTTTTATTTAATATAATTATTTTTATTATTTTTTTCATTTCATTTAGAATAGAATAATATCCTACCAAACGATGAATCACTTTTGATGAACGAATTTTTTGCTTCCATAAAAAAAGTAAATGGAATGAATGAATGATTGGCTTCATTTTAGTCAGAATATTTTGTGTAAAATGCTTTCACAAACGATTTAATTTATCACTAAGAATACTAGAATAAAATTAATATTTTTCAATAATTTATCTTGGCTATCATGAAAGTTTGTGCCAATGCCATCATCCTACCCATCTCATTGTTGGCCATGCTCACTTTCAAAGGCATAAACGGTAAATTCTTGTCTCCCGTATACTTTTGTTGTTAATTTTGGCGAATTTAATAGGCCAACATTAAAAAATTTTGCACATGAGTTTTAAAACACTGTTTGAATAAATAATAAAAAATCTATTTTACTTGCCTTTCATAAAAGTATACAGCTCTGTTTGGATTTGTGTTTGGCAGATTTTACTTCTGCCAAAAAGTTAAAAATTCAAGGTTATAAAAGAATATTTCAATTTTGGTTATTTTTCGAATAGATTGTTAAATTTTGGTGACCTTCTCTGGTATAATAATTGACCTAAATATATATTTTTTTTAATTTCAGGAATTACATGCAAACATAGCTGGTTTGGTAAAGGGAATATTGAATGTTCAACAAGCGGAAAATGTTATTCTGCATTGTGCTTAATTGGTTATTTTATAAATGTTATGTTAAATTAATTTTTTCGGGACGTGATTTTAAGTTTTTGCTTCCCAAATCCCACCGGAATGCTTACAAAAATTGTTTATGTCTTTTTCCCATAATCAAACAATCAATTGTTTAAAACATATATTTTTCAGATAATAAGGTGAACCATATCAACAAAGGCTGTGCTGATGATAGTAAAGATGAAATTGATGAAGAACGGTATCAAAGAACTAATTGTAATGGTGACACGCGATATCAATTTGAATTCCAACTCTGCAACAATACCGATTTGTGCAATGAGCACCTGCACAACCCGGTAATGTTTGTATCAGGGGGTTTAGTTTTAAATTTATGGTACATATAATTTTGTCTAAAATACTTTTCGTCGAAGGACTGATCTGATCTTCTGAAAGGAAAGTTGTAGATCCGAAAGGATTTTGGATGATCCATGTGGAATGATCTGAATCAGCTTTTGATGAGCTCAATCAATTATTTTAAGCCTACGATAACGACGACAACGCCCACCACAACGTCGACAACGCCCACAACAACGTCGACAACGCCCACAACAACGACGACAACGCCCATCACAACGACGACAACGCCTACAACAACGACGCCAACGACGACAACGCCCACCACAACGTCGACAACGCCCACAACAACGTCGACAACGCCCACAACAACGACGACAACGCCCATCACAACGACGACAACGCCTACAACAACGACGCCAACGACGACAAAGCCTACCACAACGACGACAAAGCCCACCACAACGACGACAAAACGAACCCCGAAGACGACAAAAACGACGACTACTCCAACTACAACAACTACAGTGCCCACAACTACAACTCCACAATATTTTTTCGGCTTTCATTTTGGACGTATTTATTTCAAAAAATTGATTTTAAAGTTTTAATATTCATAAAAAGAGAAAAAAAAATTTTTTTAAATAATTTTGGGTTTGTTGTTGGAAAAACAAATTTTAGCCAACAAAATTGAGCCGCCGTGCGAAACAGATTGCCATTTTGGCATCCAACTTGGAAGTATAATTTATTTTTACTTATTGAAAACGATAATTAATCATTTATTTAAATTTTAGCAGTAAAAAAGAAGTAGAAGAAGTGAACTCAGAATGATCGGAAGATGAAAACTGGAGTAAATCACGTTAATTATCATCATAAAATTATTTTTTATAATCATTTGCTTTATCAAAACAAAAATAATGTGGCAGAAAATATTGTTTCTATTTTTGTATTTATCGCCGAAGTGTCTTAAAATTTGGTTTAGTTGATTTTGTCAGAATGTTTTTGATTCCATCTGGTGGTGTGTGAAAATGGACAAAAAGAAGAAAAAACGATTAGTAAAAAGCCGAGACAATATCTGAGTTTTTTCAAAGGATTTTGAAGGCTAGAAACAAACTTTCAGTACCAAAAAGGTCAAAAGAAATTTTAGTCCAAGTCCAGGTCTAGTTGGCGCTCCCCGACCCCCGACAAATTTTTAAATACATTTAGGTAAGAAAATGTCACAATAATCATAATAAGAATTATAAAATAAACAAAATAGACAACAAAACTTCTGAAATAATAATTGCCAAATTTAAAATCTTTAAAAAAAAATTGGGAATAACTTTCTAATTTTATAAATTAAATTCTAGTTAAAGCATGAATTAGGATATGCTTAATTTGTTAATTAAGGGCGTAATGAATAACAGCATCTGTTGACTTACAAAGGGAAGGTCCCCAAGTGCCCGTGGAGTTTCGGGATGAAACTTGGCACACTGATAGATCACCCCCACATTTCTACCACAAAGTGGTATTCATTTTTGCTGCGGAGGCCTAGGGAATGAGATATAGGGCCTCAAAGTTTTTGAATTTTCACTTAACGACGAAAGGCTACAAGCACTCAAGTGCTGGTGTGTCCCGGTGGTTGTGTGCTCAATTTCCTTTTTGTCTGTGAAAGTTCGAGTCCTCTTCGATTTATAACTAGTTAATTGAAGTGATTCCGTAGATACAGATTGTTTATGTTTTTTGTTTATTATTTCGGCTTTCTGATTTATTCCGGGTGGTGGCCATGTATTCGTCGTCGGGCAGTGTTAACGATTTCTTTAAATGATATTTTTTCAAATTAATTTTATGGCTTAAAACAACATTCGTAACAAAAAGTTAACTATTATAATCGTAACAAATACTTCTTATAAACGTAAGCACAAAAAATCAAATTTTTATTCAATCAAGGAACCTTGAAGTCTTCTGATTTTTGTCGTATTTTTTTAATATTATTATCATTAAATTACATCCAGAATATGCGCGAAGCTTGCAACAGCTTATATTTGTGGTGGCACTTAAAACGTTTATAATAAAATTTTAAAATTAATACCTTTACAATTATTTTAAGTTAAAGTCTATTTTAATGTAATTGATTTTTTGTTTTTAAGAAAAGTTCATGTTTAAACAACTTTAAAAGGATGTGAATACGTTTATTTTGTGCTTTATTGTTTATTTTTAGCATGTTTTTTATGTTCGTAAATAAATTTAATATATTTTTCGAAAATTTTATCAAAAATAAATAAAATAATAATATATTTTTTTGTTTTTTCATAATTAGTTAAGTAATATCATAATAATCGAATCGAATGTCCTTTATTTTAAAAAATTAATATGAATTTTATATTATTAATTTAATTTTTGACTTTGTTGTTCTCATATATTTTAATATATTAAAAAAAATAATATTCTCTGCTGAAACTAGGCACATAATTTATTTATGTTTTTAATATATATTTAAAAGACTGTTTTTTAATAACTTTTATAAATATTTTGTTATATTTATTTATCAATGCTTCGTTCGCTTAACTTGATTGCGGTGGCTATCAAGACGAATCAAACTCTTAGTCGATACGTGGAATCGGAAAATATGATTTGATGTATGATTTTTAAACTATTCTTTTAATATGCATTTCCATCAATTCAACTTAGCCTTTATTATCAAATATATTTGTTATATTTCTATTTGTCTCTAAATGTTTTTTCGCCGAACTTTTACTTTTTCAGAGAGCACATCAAATATTTTCCACAAACTGTGCAGGCCACTTGGCGAATGTTAAAACAACATTAATAATTCATTTAGGGATTTACAGTTTGTTTTAAATATTATTTGTGTTTTTTATTATTCTTGTATAATTAGTTACATATTTGTCAAAGGCATTGGTTGTTTTGGTACAAGAATTGTTTCAGTTTAAATTCGGAATTGTCCTGAAGATCTATCACGGCGTCACTCAGTAGTTGAAGACAATTGCTTGCTCCGATCTCGTCACGTCTACACAATGCTATTTTTTTCAAAATAATTTTGTTAAATATTAAAGATATTCTTGACATAGGTATTATATCTAATTTATAAAATTTCTATCATATTATTAAAAATATTTTAAAATAAATATTAAAATTTAATAAGATTTATCCATAAATTAAATTTTGATTTGAAATGATTTTATTAACAAATGTCGTCTGAATTTTGTCAACATATATTATAATTGAATTAATACTGGCGTTGAAGCTGTGTAAGTATTTTAAACTTTTATAAGTAATTGTCTTCTTTTTGGAATTGGTGTCTTAATAATTTATTTAGTTTTTTAATTGAAACGTTCAGTCGCTACTGCAGCTAGGCGTAACGCTAATTTTAAAAATCTAATTTTTCAAATTTTTTAAATATTTAAGTATTTTTAAAATTAATTGTTATTTTTTATTTCTCTTCATATTTTAAAAACCTTAAAATTCGGAATCTTTGTACCAAATGGGTTGCAAAACTCTTGTTTTAGTTTTTTCAAATTAATTTAAAATTACATTCTATTAATCGTGTTTTTAAAATGTCAAAAAATGATTTCATTGTCTTTAAATAAATCAACAGCGGGTGAAGTTTGGCGCTACATTTTCAGATTATTCGTTTTTTAAGCTAACAATTGATTAAATTCGTCAAAGTTGCATATGTTTTTTGTTTTTATTAAATTTCTTATAAACTTATTTATTAAATAAAAAGTTATTGGTAGCTTTAAATTATTTTTTTTACAAAAACTTCAACATACTTAGCAATTAAACATCAATCAATTTGGCAGACCGTTTCATCTTTAATGTGCAACAATTTATTAAAATATATAACTTGGATATTACAAATTCATTTCAAATTTATTTTTGATTAAATTTTGTTTAAACTTTTCTAAACTTGATACTAATTTGCAGTTCAACCTTTAGATGTTAGTTAGTAGTTGGACAAAGATTTGAAGTTATAGATTTTATTTTGACGAAAAATTTATATTGAAATTTCCATATTTTTGAAATTTTGTTGTTATTTACAAGTTTCTTTCTAAGGCAAAAATTATTTATCTGTTTCAATGCAAAAAATTCAAATATTTATATTTTTGATCCATATGAAAGTATTATATTGAAAGGTCTATGATGTTTGAATAAAAAATTCGCTCTATAATACATTTTCAAATTTATTTTTCTAATTTTGTTTTTTCAGAAATTATTTGAAAATCGTTAATATTATTATCTTATTCGATTTTGTAAATAAAGTAATTTTTTGATATTGATTTATTCATTATCAATTTTATATTTATTGGTTGAAAAAGTTACCAATTTCTTTTTGTTATTTTTATTTTCTACTTTAATACGCGTGCTCTCTTTCGACAACTCTGCATTTTGGGCGTAGGTATGCAAATTTAAGAAAGTTAGCTTTGTATTGTTTAGAATAATTCTTTGTTTACTTGATTTTTTCTTTATAATTTTTAAATGTTTGTTATTTAAAAAATAAATTTTATTTATCTATTAGCTAAAATTTTAATTTGGTTTTTACTATTAACTTATTTTCTTCAATTCAATTTACCGTAATGATTTCAAAACTTATTAGAATGATTTGATATTCTTTCTCTTGAATTTATTTAAATTACAATTATATTTTACCTTATATAGCAAAATTATGTTTTTCGGCTCTTCTTATGAAGACTGACTTCAAAAGAGTTATCAGTTTATTTCTTAAGGTCTATAATAAAATTTTTATCAGTATCAGTGGCTTCAATTTGAATTTAATTTTTGGTTTGTTTCTACAGAACCGTGATTTTTTTTTCATTTATATTTTTACATACTAAAAATTTTATCTTCGAATTACGGTTAGCACATATTAGTTAAAAATTTAAAATTTTATATAATCTTAAATAATATTATAGATATTTTTAATAATAACTTCACAACAAATGGCGTTTTTGGTGGCAGCTTTTTGTTCGTATTGATTTTTAGTTTTAGAAAAAAAGATTTTTGCATTTAAATTTTATTAATTTTTTAAAATCAATCAATCATTTTTTATTTAATTACCGATATAAATTAAGAGTGAAAAGTTTGAAGTGAGTAAGTGAAGTGAAGTCAGTGAGTAAGAGCGAGGTAAACCGGTATCAGATACAACCCAAATTTAATAGTTGGTTTCTTTTATAAATGATTTTGCTTTTAAATGTATTTTTTTGTTTTTTGAATCAATTTTTTTAATTTAGTGAAAATACACATTAACCTTGAGTTTGACTTTTTACCTTTCTTTTTTAAACAAATTGTTTAAGTATTGAAAAAAGTTGCACTAAATTTTTTATGATTGTTTTAAGTGCAGTTGATTATATGTCGCATTTGTTTTTCGGCAAAATTGTTGAAGGTGATAGAAGGTGTTTATTTTAAAGAAAAGTTAATTTTTAGTTTTGTTTAGCAACATTTGTTTCAATTTCCTATCATTAAGAACTTACTGCTTAGAAAATTTAAGTAACTTTATTAAATTTATTAGAGTATTTTCTAAATGCACAATCTTGCTAAAATTACATTTAATTTATCTGATAGTTAATGTTTGATTAATTCAAAACATTTATTCTATATTTATATTAAAACCGTTTTGTATGGATCTAGTCAAGTTTGTTATGCTAAAAATTGAATTTAATAATTATTTTATATTAATATATTTGATCCATTGATAATTTTTGAATAGTTTTTTTATATTTCATTTTTGAAAATGGACTAAACGTGCAATTAGCCATATTACAACTTAATAGGTAGCACTTGCGGGTGGCATTGATTAACGCTTTCCTCCTCATTCAAACAGCTGAAATGTTTTCATCTCTATTCAAGATACATTTTGTAGGCAATAAATTGTGGCATTGGAAAACGCAATGGCTGATGAAATGTGCATAACGAACCGGGTAAAATTATTTTAGGTTATTTTTATAAATATTAGCATTTTTTGATAAGTTGAGTTTTTTTTTCTTAAACTTATTGAGCATTTTTAAAGAATTGTTTTTATTTGTTATGTTTGATGTTAATTAAAATATAAAAAGAGGTAAATAAGCATTTTTTTAAAAATAAAAAAACACAAAAATGAATTTAATTACTATTCAAGATATTCCATTACTAAACAGTGGCTTTACAAAAAATCCACGATTTTTTATAAGTAAAATTAATATTTAAATTTTAAATGTTTATGTTATAATTTGTTCAATTGCACACTATAGTAAACAGAATAAATTATTAAAAAAAACGTATAAAATTAGTTTCGTATCTCAAGAATATTATTTTATAAATTTTACAAAGTTAATAAACAATACAACCCTCGGGGGTTCTTTTAGGTTATATGGTATAATACTTTTGATTTTTTATTATTTATTGTTATCATTAATTATTTAAAAAGTTAGTAAATGATTTTTAATATTCCAAAATTATAGGAATTTTAAAAAATGTTCAATAAGTATAATAACTTCATGATTCTTTTTTATTGTTCTTACATTTAATGATTACTGAATAAGAAATTATATATCTTTGTTTAATAACCATTTCGATGTAAAAAATGAGTTTATGTATATTAAGTAAATTATAAATAGGTTTGATCTATTTGAAGTTCTATAATAAGTCCCAAAAATGCCTTTTCTCGTTTATTAACATATACATTTTAATTTTATTGTTGTTTTTAAACATATTTAACATTTATTAATTTTTACAACTATATCATAAAATTTTTTCAAATTAACACAAAAACTGAATGACGGAGGGCGGTCCAGCGGAATTACCACGGCTATGCGGAATCCCTGTAGGCTGGGCTAAAGGAAGGTGAAGGCGAGATTATTCACATCGACCTCAACGCAAAAATGACTGTTCTAACCAGGGCTGGGCGAAACTCGGATCACACCCAAACTCGAAACAAAAAATTTTTCCCGAACCCGAGACACGAGCTCGAAACCCCAAAATACCCAAAATTTCGGGTCTTACCCGAACCCGAACCCGAAATTTCGCCCAGCCCTGGTTTTAACCCGGCAATTGATGGTCAGTGTCGCAGATTACGGGATTCTGCTCATTGTCTTAAAATTAAAATATGAAGTGTTAAATTATAATATGATTGAAGGTTTTTTTTATCCTTGTAATTTTTAACAAAAATAGAAATTGCATTTAAGATGCACTTGTTAAATTTTATTTATTGAAAATTAAGAAAAACTAAGTTATCTTTAAATTATAATAAATATAAAACTTGAATTATTTATTCAATTATTTTTCAGTTTAATAATTTAAATATTCTGTGATGATTAGTTGACATCATTCCGAACCTTTTGAACTTGTTTCTTCATTTATATGAATTTTTTATAAATAACTTTAATAAAATTTCATTTAGGCCAACTTTTCACTCACATTAATTGAGTGTTTGTTGCTGTTTTTATTTTTAACTTTATATTTTGGTTAGCCGATAGCGATCGATGAGAAGCAAACGCTCAATCAGCTGAATTTCACCACAGTTGATCAGATGAGTCTCGCAGCTCTCTCTTTTATATTTTCAAATCAAATATAAATGCAATATTTTTAATTTTTGGCATTTGTGCCAATTTGATTGCACAGATTGAAGATTTCTTAAGTGCAATGACTCACATGCTTCAATTTGATTTTTGCTAAAAAAGCAATAAATGGTTTTGATTGAGGTTTTGATCTATTTTAGTTTCTTTATTCAATTTACAATTGAACATCCTGTAGTTTATTTGTCAAGCATAGCTAACCCAGCTTAACAAATGTAATACTCATATATTAAAATATATGTTCTTTATGAATAAGCCGTAAATACTTAAATTCTTGCACTGTCTATGGGAATTCTTAATTGTCTATAAGCTTATACATCAATGCATTTGTTAAAACTTCATAAATTTTATCCCAAGAATCGGTGTCGCAAGAGAAGAGTACTTAAACCGATCCAATCTTGATCCCATGATATCTGCAGTAGTCGCACGATTTACAAATAAACTGAAAGAAAAGCAAAAATTTTAATCTGCGAAAAATGAAATGTGGAATTAATGAGATGGAGAACATATTTGATGTTGGTATAAAGATAGTTGTTGAACGAGAATTTGCGGCCGGGTTCTAATTAAGTATTAAATGAAATAAAATGACATCACACTAAGCACGAGGAAGATCTGGAAGAATTAATATATACTTCATAAATGATAAAGGTCATTTAAAATATAAAAAATTCATTTATAAAATAAAATAACTTTATATAATCAAAGTTGATTAATTTTAATACTATCTTTTATTATTTAAAAAACAACCACAACCAGAAAAGAACTGGTGCACTTTCCATATGCAAGAATAATATTGATTAAATATTTAAATTAAGATCATAAGTGAACTGAAAAAATTATATTCATGCGTGAACAAACAAAAAGCCAAATAAAACATAAATATGATATTTTCAAAAAATCGAGTCTTTTTTTAATAAAAAAATTTAATTTACAAACACCAATTATATCTAAATATCTATTATTAAAATTTTTAAATAACACAGGCATTTACAAAGATGCCATTATAAAAAATATAAGACAGCTTTTATAATAAATCAAAATTATTTAGCAAAAACTTTGATGTCAACAGCTTTTTCATGAAATGATATTGCTATCTAAAATATGAAATTTACCCAGTATGAATAAATTACTAATTTCTTTGGTTAATGTAAAAAATTATTACTTATAATAATGCTGATCTAATTAAATATCAAAAGAAATCATATCAAAACAACATTATAATTATTTTGTTTTTGAGCTGAAACGGCACTTTGGATAATTTCTTTGCATTATAAATTTTATTTATGTACTGTTTAAATTCTATTTAAATATTAAAGTTCTGTTCTTTAATATTTCTATATTAGTTTTATCATTTTCACTGACATTATTTTTATCAATTTGATTGTAATTTATGCACCCACGACACAGTTCTCCATACTTTCAATGCCAAAATATTTGTTTATTATTCTTTTAATAAATAGTTCGGCGTCAATTATTTGGCAATCCGTTGATTTAGTGATTAAATGGTATTTGATTTACTACTTTTATATTTGAATTCCGTCCATAAATAATGAATTTACTCATAGTAATTCTTTAATTAGAATGTGAAATATTTGCTTGTAACGCAATCCTTGGGACCATCTTGTTTCTGTCTTTCGATCAACTTTGATAAAATAAAGTTTAAGTTTTTGATGATCTAATTATAATTGTAATAATATAATTAAATTGTTTACCCTTTACTTTTTTTAGCCAAGGCTTTTTCCTCATTCGTTCCACTGTCATCGGTGTCTGGCGTAGCCGCCCTGAGTTCATCTTCCAATTTAAATGTGCCAATGTAAAATTTTGTGTCTCCCCGCAGAAAGCAGTGTTTTTAATTTAAAATAAATAAAGTATTGGGTATCATATTCTGTGATTAATCGTATTATATCACAATTAAATCATTTTGGTTTAATAATTTTTTACCATTTTATTTTATTGTTTATTCATCGAAAATGCATTAGATTTTTTTGTTTTGTCTGCTAATATTATTTTTGACAAATAAATGCATAAGTATCAATAAATTTTTATATTGTATAATATTTTTGCGTAGAATATATTTTTTAAATGCTTATCAAAAACTCCGCTGCATTATGCTTATAAATTATTAGCTTTGTCTTTTTTATATTAAAAAACATGATCTCTTTCAAAAATTTAGCCTGCTCTGGCTTAGGTCGTATATCATTTTAATGGTCTTTCTTTTTATATTTATACTATATTTTCATTTAATATTTTTTTAAATTTAAAGTTGACAAAATAATATTTTAAGAAGAATTGAAACAGCGATTTTTTTAAATATAAATTTTGTTTCATTTCAATTGCAGTGCCCCCTATAACTTAAAAAAAAAGAAACATTTAAAAAAATCTATCCAATTGCGCCTATATGGAGCAGCACCATCAGAAACACCTGAAAATAAATTTTGTTGAATATTTGGGCAAGGGTTAACCAAATCGAGTTTTTTGATGAGTTTTCTAAAAATTAAATCGATAAAATAGTGATTAAATTAAAATTTTAAGAAATTCGAGTTTTGAGATTATTCCAATTTTACATATAAAAGAGTTATAGGAATTCTTCTAAAACAATTTTGAAATAAAAAAACAAGAATTAAAATGCAACTTATTCAAACAAATTAATGAAATATTGAAAAATGGAAGTAAGGTTTTTCATTTATATAATTTTGTATATTTAATAAAGCAAAAATTAGTACAACATAAAACATAAAATAAATAATTATTTAATAAATGAAATATTTCGATTATTGATATAACGTTAAAATGTATTGCTACAAATGATTTTCAAATTCTACAAAGTCTAAAATTTTTATTATCTTAAGACCTAAATATTTTTTGGTTTTTGGATAGAAAAAAATAAAATAAACATTATAATAAAAGTCCACATTATTTAATTATTATGCTGTTTCTGTGCCATAACCATCCTTAGGGATCCATGATTTTGTTAATCTAAAAAATCAATAACAGTTTTAAAAGAAAAGACAAATAAAGCGATAAATCAATAATTATGAAATTACTCTTATAAAACAAAAGATTAAATGTAATTTTCGAATAACCAAGTTAAACAGATTCCCCATGTGGTTCCACGTTGATTTTTATCCCGATTTTTTTGAAAAATATAATAAAAATCATTTCCTGTTGGGACAAATTATGATCCGCGGCAATTCGAGGAGCGTTCGAGCGTTGCGTGCATTTGTGGATAATTTGTCAACGGAAACAAGATGAATTTGTTATTGTGACCCAACAAAAAATTCGTTCACAAAAGCTTTTCTTGATTTGAATATTAAATAAATTTACACAGCGGGATCGGGTTTTAAAGACTATTAAAAAAGTAAAAACTAAATGTATCTTATTGGGACCTATAAATAAAAAATAATTATAAAAAATAATAAAATTAGATTCAAATAATTACGCTGATCGTATTCATTAACAAAGAAAAATGTTTTTCAAAAAAACTTGATATAACCGAACTTAACCCTTTGCCGTTTCATAAAAGATGCCAAAGCTGTCTATATATAGAAATATTTGAATGTTTGGAACCTAACTACTCTCCTTATGACTATGTCGAAAAAGAAACCTGCCCCTGAAATTTTATCAACTGATCAATCATTAATTGCTTGAAAAAAACTTTAAATATATTTAAGACTTACAATTATGCTCCTTTAAAAAAACAAATAAGTTATTAAACAAACAATGCTTATAAAATTTTAAATAATTCAAAGTTTTAAATGAATGAAAATATGTAATTAAGAAGTCAGAAAAGAATTATATAATTAAGAAGTATTGCCTCAATCTTTCTACTGAATTATTAATATTGTGAATTTATTTTTTTTGTGCGAAAAAATTAAATTGTGTTTTAAATTTGCAGCTCCTCTAAATTTAGGAATATTTATATTTTTATTGCGTTTTTGTTCGAACGTTATTAAAAATTCACACCGTTTAAAATTGTGTAATCAAAATGCTTGTCAAGGTATATTAAAGATTTTTATTGCTTATTTGATACCAATAAACAAACGCAAATTTAATGAGTCTTCTTTAAATTTTTTTTAATTTTCAGTATTAAAGAGTATTTTAGGTGTTTTCTCTTGACAAGAATATGTATGAAAATTGCCACATTCTCAGTTGCATTTGTTTTGACGTTGTTAAATATTTATATATATATATATATATATATATATTAATATTTACATTCACTTTCACATTGTTAGAATATATTTCTTTAAATCATTTTCAGGAGTTAAACCACGCGGAAGTTGTTTTTTTTATAATTTAGTAATATTTTGAATAACATTGTCATTTTATAAAATTGCTTAATCCATATTTTCACCATATATTATTTATCATAATTTTAATGTACAATCATTTGTTTTAAATAAGATATTAATATTTTTATATTTAATATTCAAATAAGTTTTTTGTAAATTTTGCGTTTTTACAAATCTTTTTATTAAATTAGTTGGGCTATTAATTTCTGAAACTCAATTGCCGATTTAATATTTGATGTTTGATGCAATTTACTTTTTTTTTAATCAGCAATTTTATAGTTCATTTCAAAATTGAAAAATAAATCAACTATTAATTAACAAAATTAGTAATTTTTGACTTCATATTTATTTTCCGTGCTCAAACTAACATTGGCTAATTTTAAATACTATTTTGTTTGACTATTAATAAAAAAGTGAGATTTATTTATTGAAATTATTATCATTCTCGTCGTGGGTTAAATATTTTGTGCGATAACTTATTTTGGATTTGAATCAATTCAATTTATTGGTATTAAGTATTTTCAAATGCACTAATTGTCTTGTTCTCATTTCGAACTAGCCACGCCGTTGTCAATCATCAAATCTCAGTAGGTGGCCTTCTTGCTGTAAATAACATTTTCCAAAAATATTATTTTTCCGAAATAAAATTTTCAAAATAATAAACTTTTTTATTTTAACATTTTTGACGTTGCCGCGGGTAAACACTGCGAAAAATATTTTAATCCTTCTTTTTATTTCAGTTCATTATAAAATGTATTTTAATTTTAAATTTTATTTTAATTATATTCATTTAGGTTTACTCAGTAAAAGTAGTAGTATTTCATTAATAATTTATTCGTCGTTAAATATTTAAAAAAAAATTAATACATTTATTATTTTTAGTTTAGTGATTTATTAATAATTTTACACACTTTAACTTCCAAATAATGCTTGATTATATGCTTGCCGACAAAAACAAAAAACTTATTAAAGCTTCAAATTTTTAAAATTGTAAATAAATTATATATTTTTATAAAATTTGCCTTTCTATTTTGTTATTTTAAACATACATCGTAAGTTTATTTTTTATATTTAATAATATTCATATTTTTATTTGAATATCCTGACAATCAAACACAATTTAAATAATATATAGTACTTGTGTTTAACTACTTTATTTTTGTGCTTTTTTTACCACGTTTATTAAAATTTCAGACTTAATTAATATGATTTACTAGTTTTTAAATATTGATTTATACAATGTATACATAATAAGACCCTGTTGTTTATTTTTGGTAATTTTTAAGCGCCGTCGGGAATAAAATTTTGACTTTTTTAAATTGTGCTTTTAAAATCCTTACATCGTTGATATGTACATCTGTGATAACTTCTTTGGTGCTTTGTTTATTCACTAACCGAGAATAAAATTTTAAGTTTATTTAATCGCATTTATACTTTTATTGTAATATTTCTTTTAAATATAATTAAAATTAATGAGTAACGGCAAAGTATGGGATGATCAGTCAGTGCTGACGACCATAATTGATGATCAATTAACCGCTAAAGCCACTCGTAAACATTTCACCTGAATGTAGACGATGTCACCGTTGTTTTTTCCAATATTTTAATTTTTAACCCTTAAGATTTTTTCAACAAGTTTTTTGTTTACAAAATTTTTACCTCAGAGTTGTTGGGACGCAAAAAATATCAATTTATTAAGCTTAAGTTTTACGTTGTAATAGCTAGCATGCAGGCAAATTTTGTTTTAGTTTTTTAAAATAATCATTTTTACTAATTTCATTATGCATTTTAGTTATAAATTTTAATATATAATTAATTTTGGCCTTTTTTGCACCATTAATTACAGTTAATGCGGATAAATCTGACCAAAGACGCCACCCAGGCGTGAATACATTTGGAAGCGTGTGCACCAAACCTTAGAGGCGTTGGTAGTTAAGTTTTCCCAGCCCGAAGCCGAGTATTAGTCAATTTTATGGTGTATTATTCAAATTTGTGATATTGCTTTAAAATCTAATTATAAAGCCTGTTGATAGGAGGCTTTTATTGTTATTGATTTTGATCTGCTATAACTTGTATGGGAAATCAAATGCTTTGACTGCTTTTCCCAAAAAATTAAAAAAGAAAAAAAAAGTTCAAAAAGAAAAACCGCAGGGTGGCTTAGGCGAACCCCCAAGTGCAAAAAAATAACCCTGACAAAAAATTATAAAGACTTTGCCGGCGCAAATGTAGCGGCTAAAAAACTGGGACCCTCGACTTTCGAAATTATTTTTGAAAACCACCCATTTTCTCGAAATTCGAAAATCGAAGGACGTCGAAAATCGAAATTTTATAACATGTTTTAAATTTAAATAAAACGTTTATTTTAAAGCTTTCACGAAATAGCTTTTTTTGAAATAGCAATATTATCAAATAAAATAAATTATGAAAGTCGGCATTTTTTGGGCATACACAAGCTCGGCCAATTGTAATCATTCCGGCTAAAACAAATTAGAGAATGCTAGATTTGCGTCCTCCATATTTTTATTTTTAACAAATATCTTAAAATTGCTTTCAAATAAATTTTGATTATGTAAAAATTTTATTGCATGATTCCGATGTATATTCCGCATCACTCAATTTTAGTATTAATAATGTTACTAACGTTATATATTCTTAAATTTAAGTGTTTCTAGTTATGATATAAATCTCCGTTAAATTTTCGTATATATTTTTTCTTAGTTTTTTGTTTTTAGTACCTTACATAAGCTTCCTCTGCGGTAATTGAAAGTTATTTATGATTTAAGTTATTTTTGTGCTATTTTGAAGTCGCTGAATATTCAAGTTATCATTAATCTTGCTGCGATGTCTTCTTTTATGCAATGCTCTGACCAGCGATAAACTTTTAAATATTATTTTGTTTATTTGTCCAATCACTAACTATGGCTTATACTCCTCGTTTATTATCAAATGTAAAAATTAATTTTTATGAATCACTTTTGAGTTAAATAACAACTTGTTAACTATGCAAAAGCGTGAATGCATTTTTTATTGCTCACAGCATAACAGTGATTTAAAACAATTTAGGTAATTTAATAGCGACAGCTTTTACATATTATCTTTTATTAATTTATTGAAATATATTAAGAATTTTATTAAGAGAAGATGGGATTTACAGGGGACGGCAGGACCTGTGCTTTTTTGGGCACGTTTGCCCTTTGGTTTAACTTTTGATGGGAAGTGGCCCCAGGTTGAGGAGTCGGCGGCCGATTTGAAGATGGCCAGCTCTTTTCAGTTGCTCAAGCAGGTTTTGTAAAAATAATATTTTACTGAAATTCAATAAACTTTTTAATTAGAAATTTTGACAAATTTAAACTCTGCTTTCCATTAAGAGCTTACTTCTTGTTGTGTAATTTTTACTTTGAGCAAAGAATTTTATAAACACAAGTCATAAAAATCCATATAAATAAAACTTTCAGATCAAGCTTTAAAGCATTTATTTCACTTTATTAATGGTAAAAATAAATTTATTATTATCTAGTTGATTTATTTTATAAACTCGCGCGACGCGGTTGCCGGTACGGGCAACTGAGGCTCGAGTGGGTTGCAGTGTAGTTCGCAATAATAAAGTTGGTGCTAAAAAAACAATAAAATTTTGCTGAGCTTATATTTGCTTTTTAATTAATAAATATGAATTGAGGGCATTTTCATGAAATTCTTGCAATTTCAATGATCATATTTATTTTTAAATTAATAAAATACTTTGGGTATTAAATTCCGTTTAATACATCGAACGTTAAAATTACTTGATACAAGAATTTAGTAACTATTTTATTTATCATAAATAGATTTTAAAATGATCTAAACCTCATTTTGAAAATAAATAGGAATTTATTTATTGTTGAAAAATTTTTAAATTAAATATAATTATTTAAAAACTACATTGTTGTGCAACCATTATTTGACAATTATGCATAATGTACTTTTTTGTTTGCCTAATATATTATTTAATTTGCAATGATTTTTTGCAATAACTTAATTTTTAAGGCTCTATATAAAAAAATGTTTAAATAATACATTTAAACTTTATTCCAACTTTGGAATCTCATAGCAAATATATACTGAAATTTTTACATATGAATATCATTTAAATAATATATTTGTTATAGCAACTTATTTATTCTGTTTTTTGCTTTTTATTATTGCCCTTGTATTATTTTTAAATTATATTTTGTTCAAAAGTCACGTTTTTTGACCAAGTTAATGAATTTGGTAAAATCTGTAAAATGTTATAAATGCTGTTCGTATCTTGCTATTAATCTATGTACGTTATTTTTTTTAAATAGCTAGGCATCCATCACTCCTAAAAAGAATGCATTTTTTGTAACTTATAAACATTTTTTCATAATACAACTCACAATTATTTATTTAATCGGCAATTTTTTTAAATTTTGTTTTATCTTGCATTTTATGGCGCAATTAGTTCCCTTTCAATTACAGGTATCGGGCCATCGAAAACGGACATCTTGATATCCGGATGGAAGTCCAATGGCGGGTGCTTTGGTGACGGATGGACGACGTTCCGGTATTACATTATCGCTACCTTTCTATTATAAAAAAATAAAATACAATAGTGCATCTTCTTTAGACTTTGAAGGTTTAATTATTTATTCTTAATATACATATCATATTTATATCTTCACGATTTGACATAAGTTATTGTTAATACTTTTTTAAATTGTAATAGAGCGGGTGCATTTTATCTCTAATTACATATTTCGTATGCAGATTCATTTAGCATATTTTTGATATATTTCTTTCATTTGTTTAAAGAATTTATCTTAAACTCCCATTACAAATCTATCGACAAGCCGGTAAGATTAATTTGGTTTTTAGTTGTTTTAAAATAAATATATTTATTTACTTAAGCAATAAATTTGTAATTAAATTTTATAATTTGGGTAAAAAGAAATTGGCTCGTCGACATAAGCCGATGTCGTTAACTTCCTAATCATGGAGAAGGTGTAGTCGAGCACATTCCAACATTTAGATAATTTCAATTTTAGTCACCTTTTGATTATTTTGAAGAGGCCATATAAATTAGTACTATTTTTGTAGATAGTTTCGTTCTTCATTTTGTCTTGAATTCCGCTTCCATATTAATCTAGAAATTTACAGTTATGTTTGTTATGAATAACCAATATTTGTTCTTTATTCGTTTATTAATTATAATTTATTTAAATTAAATTTGATTTAGATAGACATATCGTTTTTTGCCATTAGTTTATAGTAATATTTTTTATTCTTAAATGTTCAATCATAAATTTATATAAATAAGGAAACATTTATTTTTCAGACTCAAGATTATTAAGCAATCTATAAGAAATTATTTTTTGAAATTTACGCACGCGTTTTTATATATAAACAACATCATTTGCGTGTTGTAATTTGTATATCCTATTTTATTAATATTAATTAAAAAACTCTATTTTTCAACTCTTGCAAAATTTTAAAAAAATGCACCCCACAAAAATGGATTTTTTCGCGACAAGAAATTCGACTACCAAAAAATTAAATTGTGATTCATGAATCAACTTTTAAATTGCAAATAAGTCAAATTATATGTACAATGTCTTAAACCAGTTTAAAAAACCACAATAATTGATTATATTAGTTATAAAATGTATCTTAGTCATTAACAATTCTTGCTTTAACTCAATTATTTTAACCACAGATCTGTGTTTTGCGGAATTTCAACATTTTCCGAATAATTTATTTTATTAATGCCACAAAACTTTAGGTATAAATTAAAAGTTGGTATAAATAGGTGTAGAATATTTAATATATTTAAAAATTATTGTTGGTTAATTTTTTTTGACAATCTACTGATAATAATTGACTTAAATTATTTAAATTTGGATTTTTACTAAATTTTAACTTTTGTAAAAATTATTTAAATGTTTTTGTTAGGAATTAGAGTTTTTATTCAAAATAATGATAACTTTTCTCACTTTTTTTTGCTGTATTTTTTTTGGTAAACTGAAATTTATGAACATTTATTTATTGGTTTTTCGACGTTACCGTACTCACCGCGAAATGACCAGCATCCCCTGGGGAACATGGATGTCCCGGCTCAGCTGTATAATCATTTATAAATTAAGCAATTTGTTATTTTTCCTTAAAATAATTGCATTTTCTGATAAAATAAAAAACTGGATCATATATTTTGATTAAAATTACTTTAATACAACTTTTGATATAATTAGTTTTTTCTCCAAAAAATAATAAAAGTATAACTGTTATACTATAAAAAGATTAACTTGTATAATGTTATAATAATTTAGTTTAAAAACAATAGAAACTCTGACGATTCATTTATAAAATAAAAATTGCTTTATTTGTACAAGCTTTTATATATATAAACATTTATTAATTTTCACAAATATTTTTGGGGATTGTTTTGGCGACTCTCTTTCTTGTGGTTTGTAAATATACTAGCATTATCTAAATATTTGCAGCATTTTCTGTTTAAAAAGGATTTATTTGTAGCCATAATAAAAGCAAGTTATTCTATCTAGTCTACATTTGCCTCGTTGACCCTTCTTTCCATTTTCCATATTATTTACGTTTTTTCAATACCATTTTTTTAATACAATTTTGTTTTATCAACAATTTTAAATCTCCTTTTATTTGTCACACATTATATTTTAACATCTTTATGTTAACATTTATATTTCCCATTTAATCATTTTGTAATTATTGTTATTTTTATTTCTTTGCATTGCTAGTAATTATTTCAGTTCTGACGAAATACATTTCTTTTATTTATATTCTTTTACAAACTTTTAAATATAATAATATGTTAAAATTTATTTTGATTAAAAGTAATTGCAATAGTTTTATTTATCGTTAAACTGATATTTAATTTTCTTAAATTATCTAATATTTAATTCATAAACTTCAAATGAAATTATTTTAAAATTTATTTTTTTGAGTAACTACCATATATCTATTTAATTTCAATTTACTTAAGCATTTTTTAGGTAAAAATTTTGTTTAAATAAATTAATAAATGTATTCATTAAATTAACGTCTCATCTTTAATTTCTATGCAAATTATTGTGAATATTTGCTGCATACTGTCTTTTGTGGGCGAATGCCGTCATGCAGCGGTTCCTCTGAAGGGGTTTATACGTTTATGGACTAATTAATTACCTCACAGTGACCCTCCGTCCGCACCAGAACAGACGTCCAGAGACTTATTGTTTTAAATTTGACTAATTACCTTTACATGCAAAAATTTTGTTAATTTGTAACTGTGTGAAAATTTAATTAACCCAATGTTTTTAGATGTTTGCTAACTTGATGAAAGAATAATATTTAACGAGAAATCATAAATAAATAAATTTAATGTTTTTCTTCTAAACTGATTTCTTCCGATCGTCTTCCATGGCGTTTCTTATTTAATACGATTTTATTTTTTAATAGTAATTTTATATAATAAACAACTTTTGTGAAAAGAGTGCTAAACACAATTCTAAATTGAGGATTAATAGACATTTTAACAAATATTAATGACTGAACGAATTGCATTTTTAAGTTTTCTTTACGAGTAAAATTAGCATTTTTAATTGTTATCAAATTAAAAAATAAATGTAATTACTTTAAATTTAACGAAGATGACTAAAAAATTGAGCTCGGTCTTTATATTGTTATTTAAAGCAAGTTACAGCAAATAAATTTTTAAAACTTTTGTTTAAAAAAATGATTATTTTTTTAGGTTGCAAAACATTATAACAAATTTAAACAACGTTCAGTTGTTTATATAAAATGTGCTAATTTTATTCCTGAATGCTTTCGACTTCACAGGAAAACTGCCGAATTTTGCGTGATGATTTGCCGCGCCATGGTAAAGACATCTTAATTTATTAAAATAATTCGTATTCTGTTTTAATTTTTTGTTGAATGGAGTGCATTTATTGCTATGAACAATTTCGGCAAATAAAACGGGGGGGGGGGTAGAATTCTTGTATTCCAATACGCGCCGCCGCCATATAGGGATTAAATTTGAAATTGCGATTCTTTATGAAACAAAACAAAAACTAAATTAATAACGGCTGAATATCATTACCTATTTTAAACATACAAAAGCAACAGAGTTTAAATGGCTTAAATATTTAGCTTTTTGTATGTGAACAAACCGTTTCAGTTCAAGAAAAATTTTTGTTTGCGCGCTTTTTGCGCGCGCGTTAGTGCTTATAAATCCTTGTTAATTCTTGATAATAAATTAACAAAAAGACCACTTTATGTTTGCTCAACTCAGCATATAGTTTTATATAAAGCTTTTGTTAAATAAAACATCTGTATTTAATACATCGAACCGAAATTGTATTGGACCAACATGGTTTTAATTAGTTGTGATTGATGAAAAATATTTGAATTGTTATATTTATTTTTCTGGCAAAAAAAACATTCAGAGAATTTATGACTCTGATTTATGTAGCATTAATTTAACATTAAATAAAGTTTGTTCACACATTCCTAGTCTTTGTGCGGCTGATAAAGTTCGACTGCATTATTAAATCGTTGAAAATGTTCCAATTTTATTTTTTCTGCATTAGGGTCTCTCCGACACCCGCGTGGTTGAAGCATCAGTGAAAATGTGGAAGGCTTCATCTATGCGGGGAAAACTAAATTTTGGTGCTTATGCGATATTCTTTAATGTTTTTCAAAGCCAATTAGTTAATCACTATTTTAAGATATGTTTGTAAATAATTATCCTCAGAACGTCGATCTGCACTGCAGCTGCAGTGCCCTGCCTTGTCGAATTAGTTTAAAGATGATTTTTTTTAAATTTATAAATTTATTAATTACGCTTATAATAATGATAAATTTGTTACGATTATTCCATCATTTCATTCATTTAATATATTATTTTATATTTGCATGGTAATTAGGTAGCTTAATATTTAATTGGGTAAATTTGTTTTGTTTCTATTCCTAATTATTTTAAGATAAATAATCCAGGCAGTGCCATTTATTTTAATTTTATGTATTTCTAAATCTAAAAGGTTAGTACATTTATAAATTGAATTGAAAATAATATAAGATCTGTTAATTCGCATTTTGTTATTTTGATACATTTTAATGATAAGACAATCTTTTTATAAGATTTGGTCATTTTAATATAGTAAAAACCGATGTTTCTTCATTATTATAAGAACAACTGGTTCGTTTAAGGGCATTCGGTTCATTATGGCTAGTATATAAAACATTCTAAATATATTTAAAATATTTTTAGGCTTTTTGTCAAATTCCACAAGCAAAGTATTTTTGTAATGATTTTTTAAACTTATTTTGTATTTGTTTTGATTAAACTCAAGAATACGATTTTTTATTCCTTTATTAAATTCAGCATTTTATGCCATTTTGGGGGTTTTAAGTTCCGGTAAAAAACGTGAATGTATTAGCCATGAAATAAAGTATCAATATTATAAATTATTTACATACAATTCGTGAAATTATTGTGTGTTAAAACACATTTATGCCTTGTAATTCAGTTTTGACTTCTTCTTATTTTTTACACCTAAAATCAAATTCTTGCGCGACTCGCATCCATTGCCACAAAATGCCTAAATTATACCAAATATCTTTGGCGCTATGGGAAGCTGCCTGACATTAAACAAAACAAAAAACTCATATCGTGTCAAAGTTTTAATTATCCAAAATTAATTACTTATTAAATGCAAATTAAAAAATGTACAACATTTTTGTGAAAAAACAATTATCATGCGGTTTAAAAAAAACTTAATTTGAGGTCAATAATCCTTTATTCAATTAAAAGCGTAAAATAAATAAAATAATTATTTTTAATTTATTAGATAATCTCTGATCTTTAAGCTTTTAATATGTTTTTAAAAAAAGATGTTATTTTAATTTATGCCAATTCCTGCAAAAGTTTCTTTAATTGAATTTCCAAGATTAGTAAATTTCATTCGGCGGGCTGCTCGCAACACTGAATCCTCCCTCATTTCTTCTTCGGAGTCGCTTATTTACTTCTTTGATTTGAATTTTATAAAATTATATTTAATAAAAAAATTTTTGGTATTTTAATTATTGAATTAATAAAATATAAAAATATCATCTTAGTTGTAAAATATCAAATTATTTGATTATGAATAAAAAGCAATTGTTTAAATAATTTATTTTTGATTTGATTTCTATATTTTCAAAGATCTTATATAATATACAACCAAAGTGTACATTATTTAATTTTAAACTAATATATATCATATTAATAAAACAACTTATGTTTCATTTCATCTTTTCAAAGTTTATGAATGAGTAAGCATTGTTTTAATTTTTTTTTAAATTAAGCCGTTATCAAATTCATTAAATGTTTTGTATTCCTTACACATCGTTATTGAATGTCTTCGCTATTTTTTAGTTTTTCACTTTTGGTTGTGTTTTAAACGCACATTCTTTAAATTTATGCATATAATAAGCGCACATTCATAAAATCATTTTACATATATTTTTTTGATTTAACAAACACGTTTCACTCTTATTGGACTTAAACCCGATGATCCGCCCTCGGGGTTTTAATAAGCGCAGATAGATCATTTATTTTTTATTTATTTTTACAATACATTTTAATAACATTAAATTTGCCCAGAACCCATCAGTACTTAAAAATTAATTGAATAATTCCGAGTATAAAACATTCAAAACAATAAATACTTTTTTATTTAGTACAATCTAAAGGTTCACATCTAACAAACATAAGCAAAAACTTAACTTAGGTTCTCATTTTAAAATCTGCAATTTTGTACACCTTCAACGAAGAACAATGCGGATGAAGCAACAAAATCCGAAAGTCAAAATATTTGAGAATATTTGAACAAATAATGTTTTACAAATTTTCAACTTTTATAACCCCGAAGCGCATAAAATTAAACCCCTAGTAGGGAGACTCTCAACATGGTTTTATTGACATAGTGAATATAATTTACATGGTTATTAAAAAAAATTTCATACAAAACTTTGTTATCCAAACCTAATAAAATATTCAAATATCTTGTATACGAATTTAAAAATGCAAGTTCAAAATTCTATTCATTAAATTGTTAATTGAAGTAATAAAGATTGTAATTTAAAAAAATTAATTTAAAAATATTTAAACTTGGCAGTCGTTACACACCGCAACTTATTCTGCATTATTATCGTTAAACTACAGTGAGTGTCGTCGTCATAGTCAAATAATCACAAAACAAAAAAACTTACTCTTTTAATTTAAAAGTATGTTGCTCGTATAAGGTGGTATTTAAAACAACATTTTAATATTACAAAACCAACTAAAAATCCAATTAAAAATAATAATACAATAATATTTTGAGAAATGCAAGTTTTAAATAATAAGTTTATTCAAAAATATAAAGCAAAAACTAATAATCCTTGTCGAATGTATTAAAAATTAAATATACCACATGCAATGTAACCACGTTAAATCAAAAAAAAAACCCTTTACAATTACACGATTATGAATAAAAAAATTCATTTCGTCTTATTTAATGTGACAAATTGCTAAATTTTATTACATACTAATTACTTTGTAAAATGAATTATATTAATTTTCAAAATAAATTATACAATCATTAAACACTGTGCAAAAATGGAACTGGCCATCGAACAAAAAACGTAAAATTAACCAAATTGGTCGCAACTTTTAATTAAAAAAGGATACATATTAAAGAAGTATTATATTAGACTAAAAAAATCCATGTCATCCATTATTGTAACAAATTTAATTAGAGAAAATATTCACTCAAAATTCTGTAAAGAAGACAAAGGAAAACCAATAATTAAGAAATTTTATACATCAAGTAAACCAAACTTAACTCAACTTCAAACATATGAGGAGAGAGTAAATCATTTACAGATACAACAATCCGTGGTTTTTAACTTCCACAATTTACGCAACAAAAAATATGTTAAAAGAGAAATAATGAACTTAAGTTTTATTAAATAACTAAACTAATAATATTTGCGTCTTTATGAAATAAATAAAAAGAAATAACTATTAAATATAAATTATTCCAATGTTCAATAATGTATTAAATTTTAATAATAAATTGCGAGATTTCATGATTATCATCATCCTTCGGTTTGTAATCTTCTGGTTCGAAATACGAGCCTATCACAATATAAATATTAACCGATTTCGTCGTCGCTGAGATAAAATGCCATTTTTTTTGTTACCGTCAAAAAGAAAGACACTTTTACAATTCGAAATGGTAAAAAATAATACATATTTTATACAAATAGATCTATAATAGAAAACTACTCAAATATTTGTTGCAGAACATTAAGAACAATGATCAATCAAAAATAGGCACCGTTATAAATGTTTCAAAAACAATAATAAAACACGATAATGTAAAAACCACTAAGTTTAAATATTTTATTACATATTGTTCTTAAACACATATTCTTGGAACCGAAACCTGCGAGCAACTGTTTCCAAGCATAAATTTTAAGTCCAACGTTTGACGAGCACCCAATGTTGCGAATTTAATATCAAAAACAATCGACAAATGTCGTTCGACTGAATATACTCAAGAACTTTATTTTTCAGGTTTAATATATCAATTTTAAAACACTTATTAAAATTGTTATCCAACATTAATTTATTTAAAATTTAATTCAACAATATGTAAGCACCAATGAACAACGGTTAATACGAGAAATCCACGATACCATTGAATTTAACATTATTGTTTTTTTTGAAGAACAAGAATAGCACTTTTAATTTGACATCAAAAGCAATAAATATGTAACATATTAATAGAATTGTATTCCTTTTTCGTTACATCGGAGCTTTGTTAACTACATTAAGTACATCAACCATTTCAAATGAAAAACTCACGTCTTTGGCCTTGAGAAAAACAAATTTTTCCATAAAATAATTGTTCATCATTAAAAATGCACAATATTCAGACGCAAGAGAATGTTAATAAAAAAATTTCTCGTTTAAAATTTTTTTAAATAAATGAACTAATTCAAACGGATTTATGAAAAAAACTAAACAAATCTTTTTTAACTCATCAAAGAATAATAATTGTGCATAAACAATTTTAAAGATCACAAAAATTTACAAAAATGAATGAAACCCCCAAGAAATTTTATTGAATGAAATAAATAATAAAAATATAAATGAAGAGCGTTGTATTCGTCAATTCCTCGAAGAAAATGTTTATGGCATAAAGATGCCAAATTCTCCCATTTTGAAAGACAAAGACGTAACTAATATAGTTTATAATAACCCTGCTCTACTAAAAATAATAATATTGGTTTAATAAACATTTAAGTGAATAAATTCCAGCATACATTAAAATTTGTTAAAGCATAAATAAATAACATAATTAGGCAAATATAAAGTGATAATATATTACAGCAATTATTAAACTAAAAAATATTGTTTTTTAGTATAAGGTATGATCAACCAACAGATTAAATGACTAGAATATAATCACAAATGACAATCACTAATTTTAATTTTTGTTCTGACAATTATTTAAAAATAATATATTAAAAAATTGGAAGCTGTTCAATTCAAAATGTAAATTGAAGTTAAGCTGATCTTCAAGAGATTGGACGAAACGATAATGGCTAGTAATCACAAAACAAACTCAATGCAAATATCAACAGTAAGAAATAGCGAAGTTAATACCATTAATGCAAAATTAAAATTATTTGCATTAAAATATTGAAAAAACAAAAAGGTATAAAACGCTTATGCAATCCAAAACTAGTTATAAATACAAATGGGTTATATAAATAGACGTGAATAAAGAAAATTTAAACTATATTTACAAAAAATTTACCAGAACATCACTCAATATTTGTAACGCAATTATATTAAATGCAAGCAACCATTGTTTAATTTTAGTTAAGTAAAAGCAGACAAACTCCATCCGTCTAACACGCTGACCAGTCAGGGCGACAGTGATTCTATTCTGCTGAATCAACTTATTTGTTAGGGGATTGGATGCTCCCCTGAATTATAATTGAAACACGAGCTACTTATTAAATATTTTTTGTCTGTAGGTGACTAAGAAATCATTTTAAGAAAGTTGCAACTAAAAATAAACAAATATAAAAAACTTACTATAAAAAAAGAACACTGATGACAAAATAAAGAGATGCTTAGAAAAAGCCCTCGAGGATCCCCTTGGTCTCATCGATTTCAAATGAATATAAAAACAACTAAAAAAGATCTATCGTTATTATATTATGTAAAAGATTTTTAATTATTTGTTTTATACTAACGACTAAATTAATATTTTGTGCTTATCAGAATTTATTTTATAAAAATAAATAAATGAAAAAGCTCCGATTTAAAAACTGTTAAATAACTCCAATTTAATAATTCTCTTGTTATATCCTAAAGATCAGTTTCTCTATTTTAAAAAAATCATTAAATAGGTTTTAGTAACCGGATTCAAAAAATGACATAATTTAAAATTGTGTATGGCCTACGACCTAAGTCCATCCATTTGTCCGACGTCGTAGCATAAATGAGTATATTTTATCAGTGAATTTAATTGTGGGGTTTATTTATTTTAATTTTGTTCGTTAATAATTTAATTGGTCGATTAAGCGAATTTAAATTCCTTTTCATTAAATCAGTTTAATTATTTCTATATAAAATCAGTTTCTAAAATGATGATTTATTATTGAGTTAATTTTTTAAAGGCAACGCCTTTAACAATTTATTTGACCTGCTTTCCCTTTGTTTTTCTTATTCATTCAAATAAAATTAATTTAATTCGTCACAAAATTGATTCAATTGTTCTTCTTATCTTCTCGTGCGTAAAGTTGATCTTTTGTTTCTTTGCGATATTTTACAAACATTATTTTCACTAATTTTTTTGATATATTTTATTCTTTTATTATTATTATTTTACGAGTAAATTATAATTTCCTCACACCGTTCAGTCAGATTTTATTTAACAATTATAAATTTAGTTTTTTAGTGTTTTATCAAAGATTTTGTAACCTAGAATATTTAAATAATTTTGTTATTCTTTATTATTATTAATATGTTATAAAATGTGTAAATAAATATTATTTGAAACTGAAAATTATTTTTCATTATATAAAGTAATTCCTTTTTTGTAATTTTTTGCTTTGATTTAAGATTGATTTGTTGCCCTTATATTAAATTATAACATTAAATTTTTGTCAATTTAATTATTAAAACATACTATTTTAATATTGATAGCTGCTGAAAACGAAGAATTGCCTCCCTTTTTTGTGTCTTTGTTGGCAAACGTGACCTTTTTAAAAGCGGTTCAATAAAATAAAATCGAATTTCATTTTCTTTTCTTTTGTTTTTTGTATATATAATATGAATGTATTTTATTTTTTTGTAAATTTTATATTTGAAATACGGGTAAAAATAATATATATATCTTTGATTCTGAATAAAAGCAAGATGATAACGTAAATTTGCCTCTGCATTGTATATGCTAAGTTAAGTTAATGTTTTTATTGTTTTTAAATTAAAAAAATATTTTCGTTTCGTTCATAATTTTTTATAAAGTTATTTAAATTTTTTTATTAATGTGTCAGTGTATCAATAATATTTTTATATCATTTTTATTTTTAAATTATTTTAACGCAAAACTGGAACTTGTACATTTAACAGAAGAGATTTTAATCATATACAGCGTTTATTTCAGGTGTATTACTACGCCTCAAAGGTAACAAGAAAATTATAATTAAAATAAACGCACCTTCAATTGTGCATCATTTAACATGAGAAGCGGTATGACGGCAAGCCAATTCATATTAAAATCCCATTGGACCTCTTATAAATTTCAAAAATTACTAAACTATTATAATAAATCAAAATAAATATTTGCGTTAACGGTACTTAGCTTACAATTAAAAAAGAAGTTCCTAATAATAAAAAAGCCACTGTAACGAGAATCTGAGATTGAAGTCGGTAAAAATAATCACTAAATTATAGCACTGTGAATAGATGTCCAATTGCAGTGTAAAATCAGCCATGGAAAATTATAGTCCTATAGGTATTTATTTAACATTGAAAATTTCAAATGTATTAAATTTGACACAATTTTATAAATATAATTCGAAAAAATCAGCTGATTGTGATAATTTGATATTCTAATATATTAAACTAAAACATTTTAAATATTTTCTTATAAAAGTTATCATATTCTAAACAGAAATAATCTACTTCATGCTGACTCATAGACTGTAAAGTTAAAACTCCTTTTTAAAGTTTTATTTTTTTTAAATTAATATCAAAGGAAAATTCAAAAAAAAAATAACCTTAAAATCAATTAATATATTGATGTCAACTGTGCTGATTTTGCTGTTCTTAAAAAAGCACCAAATATTTAAAATAAATCAATAATAAAATAAACTTATTTTAATAAAAAAATAATAATTCACATCACATTAAGACGCAAGCTTTCTGCTTTGAAAAAATTTAAACAAAAAACTTTATAATAATGAGAAAAACTAAAAGTTGTAAAAAATGTATTAACAGATTATACGATCGAATCTGCGCACTGTTATGCTTCAATTAAAGGCTCGGATTCGATGACTATCAACATTACTGTAGTGTTACATGATTTAATTAAACTATTTATTAGTTAACAAAATTAATTCCGTAGACTAAAAACGGTTATTCTAAAACTAGCGTAATCAAAAAAAATTCCTTAAAAAATTTATTATAAATTCGGTGCTTAAAAATTACCAAAAATAAACAAAAGTATTTTATTTATCAACACTTTGTATTAATCTACTTGTTCTATCATTGCAAGATAATTTAAATTTACTAAGTCATTTGTTTTGATTAAATTAGAAAAACCCAAATTTATTTGATTATGGATTTTTTAATTTTTATTTATTATAAGAAACATCTTGCAATAAAATTTAATAAAAATTCCAATAAAACTATTTTTATAAAAAAATGGCAGGCAAATGAATAAAAATTTGTGAATTCAATTCAATTATTTAAATATTCTTATGTATTATTTGCATATACCAATATTATAACAACATTTTTTTATATCAAAATATCCAATACTTTTTTTAGTAAAGATTAAACAAAATTTATTTCCACACTGTGTTAGGATTTCTCTATTTAATAGAGCGATTTTCAGTATTTTTTTACCTTTGTTTATGGGATTATTGTTTTACAAATTCTTTAGAACAAATCTGACTCATTCATTCACGTGAAATTGTGTGTAATCGGAATGCTCGTATTTCGATGGGCCGATAAAGCTAATGCGATTTTAAGTTGTAATAAATAATTAAATATCTCAATTATTACATAGGCAATAAAAATGTTAATTTTAATTTATAATTTTATGCATTTTAATTTTTTGTTTTTTCCTAATATAGTAGTTTTTTATATATTCTTTTTATTAATACATTTTTTAGTTATGTATCTAATAATTTTAAATAAATGAACCGAACTTGGCTCTAGCATGGCAGCCGTCGGCCCATTTTTTTAATAATTAAAAAGTTGTTGTTCAATTGATTATATTTTAACTAAAAAAAGAGTGACATTTAAATTCACGTCGTTAAATTTGTTGGACATCGCCCTCTAAAATATGTAAATTTTTTTATACTGACTCGTTAGAAGTTTTTATTATCAAACCAAATTGGAAAATTTTATGTGTTTTTATTATCCATATTTTTTAGCACTTAGATTTATTTTAAACATATTTATTGCATGTTTGTTGTTTATCCGTTTTTATTTTACTAAGAAATTTGCATAACTTATTTGCTTTATTTTTGGCCTTTTTTATATAATACCATAGAATTTGATAAAAATGTTGAATTGTGTAAATTTTTTAATTATTTTTTAGTTAAGTTTAACATCGAATAAATTTATGTCGTAAAAGCATTTACGCGTAAGCAAAGTTATACTTATTACGAGGTTCAACACAATTCTTTTAACTTTAAAGTTAATAGCAAAGAGAATAAAGAAAGGCAAACGATAATAAAATGACGAAATGAAATTTATCTTTTCAAAATCAATTAAAAGTATTTATTATTCACTTCGAATTTTTGTAAAAGAATATTATGCACAAACTTGTAAAATATAATAAATTTAATTCCTTTTCAAGTCTTTAAGTGCTTTAAAGCTGCTGCGGTGCATGTTGTTATAATGCTCAATATTTAAAAAATCGTATGTTGGATCATGGGTAAGAACCCATTATTTATTGACACAAATTTTCTTAAATTATCGATCGGTGGCATCTGCACGTGGTGATGAAGCGTGTGTTTGCCAATGGATTTTAAAAATATCAAATTATTAAAATTAATTTAAATTAATTTACTTTTAAAACAAATTAAAAAATGATATTAAGTCAAGATAAAATAAAATAATCTACAAATAAATAAATTGAAAGTATTATTAGATCATTAACCAAGGTATTCTACAAAAAATTAACAAATTACAAATTTTTTTTGTCTAGTTGTATTTTAAATTTAAAAGGAATGCCAATAAAATATTTTTAAAAAACAACTATCACAATAATTCTTCTTGCCATCTTTAGATTTATTAACTTAATTTTAACACAATATTTCTAAAAAATTTTAATTGAGTAACTGCAGCGCTTCTGAGCACGTGGACACATAACGAACTGGAGGTGATTTGATTTATTATTTTTACATTTAGCTTTCAACAATAAATTTATTAGAAATAATTAAAAATACAACTTAGCTTGCCGCCACTTAAAGAATGTAGATACGGTTAACATTTAAAATTTTGTTATTAAAAACAATTAACCAAAAGCAAATAAAAGAATGCTGCATTACAAAATAAATTACAAAAATATAAAATCTTGTTAGACAATATTGAGGCTATTGCTATAATTACAGAAGTGAATCTAATAAATTTAATATAAGTTTTTAATTTAAATGCAAATAATTATACATTTTAAAATATGCTAATCTTATATTAAAATAAGAATAAAAAGGTATTGATCAAAAAACGTAAAATATTCTTTAAAAAAAGTATAATAACTAATAGTTGACTAAAAAAATCTAAAAAAGAGAGAAAAAAACTTTATTTATAAAAAATTGCATAAAAAAAGTTTTCTTTAAAAATAATTAGTCATTTTATTTTAAAATAATAAATCGAAAATAAGAAAAAATGAGTAAATAATTATAAAAGCATAAAAGTGAGGAGCTAACTAAAATTTTACTTAATTTTAAAACAAAGACTCGCTTATGTCATAGGCTTTTTTGTCAACTAAATGTTCTCGGCTCTTCACGATTTAACTTTTTTACTCTTATTAATAATAATATGAAAAAAAATGCATAGCTTATAAATAACAATGGATTTATTGAAAGAGTAAATGCCAAACTCAATGTAGAGGAGTCAAAAAAGCGCACGGAAAAAGTGCGCACGAAAAAGGAAAAAATTAAAAAGATTTTTGTTTGAATTCTTAAAAAAAACGTCTAGAGAAATATTTGTAAAAAACCTTGTTTGTGAAATAAGAAAAATATAGATTATAAATATTATGGATTATTTAATCTCTTAACAATACAAATTAAAAAATAAGCACTGTAAAAAAATTTTCTATCAAAAAAATAATCAAAAATATTGTTGATGTTTCAAAAAAAATGTACTTGTAAAGCTAATATGTAAAAAAAATGATTGGGACTAAAAAAAATTGTTATAATATAATATAAAAAACGAAAAGAACAACACGTATAACTTGACAAACAAATAAAAGCCTAACTTTCAAGAAAATGTAAGCGTCAAAAATCATTGGAGAAAATTTTCAAAATAAACTCATTGTTATATATTATTATTTTCACGGCCATTTTCTTTGAAATTTTGCCACATAAAGAGGCAGTTTAAAATAAATATTAAATATTAGAATAACTTTCGATGATTCGATTAAACTCGCTGTCGATTTGTTTGCCATTTCCATTTTCTTTATAAAAATTATCAAATAACTTTTTTTTAATGGTTAGTCCAACAAATTTAACATCTCTAATTTCAAGCTTTTTTTAAATACAAGTCAAAGATTACGCCCATTTTGGATATTAAAGGCATTTATTATATATAAAGGAAAAAATAATTTGGTCATTTTATCATAGCAATACGCTTTATTATATTAAATTAGCTCCTCTCTCTTGTAATTCTAAGAGATTTTTTTATTGAATGTTTTCAACAATTTTCGATTTTCTCTAAATTAATTTTGGTATTTAGGTAACCATTATTTTGTCAATATTTTTGCCTCTCCGACCTTCAAGGACAGTTGTTTGACAATTTTATTTGTTAATTATAAATATTTTATTGCGTTGAAAACCAATTAGTTTTTGAAATTTTGTTACAGATCGGGCAATTCCCTTGATGTCCTGTATTAGCCATTCCTTCCGCATTTCGATGGGGGACCACCTTTTCGCTGCGACTTTTATATAATTTTCTTTTGGTCATTCACTTATTTAAGATAATTAAGACTATATAAAAGCCTGTTTAAAAATTTAATATTTATTATAACTTATCATTTATTGACTATTTTTTTTTTGTTTGTTTCTTAGATTTTTGATTTTATTGTGATATAAATTTACATGGTTGAAAAATTTTTCGATGTCATCATTTTTTTTTTGGAGAGAGCGTCCTCTAGTTATGGGAACTTCATCTGAAAGGAAAATATATGAAACAATATGGCATTACTTTACCATAAAATTAATTTGTGTTTTTCATATAATGACGAATAAAGAAAGATTTTTTAGTTAAAAATTGATAACATTGCATTTGTAAAAGTTTTTTATAATTTTTTGCTTATTCAAATATAAAATTCATCGACTTATTACCCAATTTGCCAATTATAAATTTATGCAATGCTTATTATTATATTGGTTCAGAATATTGATAAGAAACCAAAAACCCACATTTGCCGGACAATTATTAAAATCAAACAACAATTTTAATATATTTTGATTATTGCATTTATTTATGGAGAAATTCAATTTATTGATAAATAGATTTGTTAATTTTAATTTAAAAAATCAGAAAGTTCAGTGAAATATATTTTTGAAATTATAATGTAAATATTTCTTATTGTTTAAGCCTGCCCTCCTTCGCCCATCGGGTCGCTACCAGAATAGCCAGGCTGATTGGCGTCGGTTTTTACTCGCTCAATCGCGATGCGGAGCTGCTTCTCAGTCAGCTTAGGCGTAGACGGAGGTGCCAGCAAATCAGATAGTATATTTATTTATAAAACAGCGATTTTCAATTTCTATTTTGGCATTTTATGGACATTTTGGCAAGCAACCCGCTAAATTAATTAAAATTTTATCATTCTTTGATGAATATTTTTGCCAAAATCTTATAAATTCAATTTATGCGAATATGTTGTGAAGCCCAATTGAACTTTAATTAATTTTGCAATTTTTTATGCCTAGCATATATAATGTTTTGAAAAATATTTTTATTATTTATAGGCAATACTTATTGTTTATTTAATATTTGTTCTTGCAGAGTTCACTTTATTTTATACAGTTTTACTGAGTCGATCATCCATTGACCTATGTTATTTTATTTATATTGAAGTAATTATAAAAACACCATAACAATGATAACCATTAAAGGAGGTTCAAGAATTTAATTGTTATAAATGAGGTGACTGTTATCTTTCGAAAGTCGCGTTCATTGGCGCGTGGCAATTCACTTATTTTATTTATTTGATGATTATCATACATTTTATTTTTTTTGTCATTTATTTTAAAATTTCTTTGTACAACTGTTTTTGTTGCTTCTCCAACCCGTATTCATTTTTCATTGTCCTTATGGGGGACAAATATAAAATAAGAACATTCAAATTTGTTAATTCAAATATTAATTTCAGTTAATGTTTTTAACATCATCTTTTGTTTTTTTATTTTTTCATACCAAGGCAATATTTATTTTGTATGCTAATAGATTTATAATTTATAAAATAAATTAATTGCGATGTTCCTCTCGTCATTTTTTGATATCATTTTTTCACTCAGTTTGTGTTTGTTTATTTATTTGTTTTAGTGAATTTGGGGTTTTAATCCTTTTAGCTTGAATTTCCTTTTTGCTACCGTAGCTACATTTGTGCAACTTTTCAACTTTATATTTTGTTTTCTATACTTTAAGAAACATTGCGAAAGCCGAAACAAAATAATCTTTGTAATTTAAACTTTGTTCTCGACTTTCCAAAAAATGGGCGGTGAACCCAGCTTTTTGGTATTTATTATGCATTTAACTCTTGACGAGTAGGTTCTTTGGTTTCCGCTTCGTAGTATTGACGAGTCGCTATTGTTACTTGCACCCCTTTATTTTTGTAAAAAAATATAAATATTATTGTTATCAAAAAAGTCCAAAGTTAATAAATTTTATAACATTATAAATAAAATTCTAAGTATAAAACTATCAGCGCACTGGCGTTCGATTGATCAAAACATTAACGTGTACAACCGTTTTTTTAATGGGTTTAATTTAATTGCTGGAAAAGTTTTTTTAAATTAAACAATTTTCTTTACAATACTTAAATTGAATGATAAAATATTCTTTTTTGAAAATACAATCAAAATAATCTGCATTAATGCTAAAAAAAGATGTCAAATTTCAAAAAATTGTTGGAAAATGGTAAGGTTTGTTTAAAAATAATTGCAATGTAAATAATTCTAGTACCAAAGTTTTAACCCATGAATACGCGCTTTTCTCGGAATCTTCAAAATTAAAAAATTTTAAATTACACAAAATTTCGCAAACATTATTAATAACAATGCTAAATGGATGCTTTTGTCAAAGGCCTTGCTTGATTCATGCTTCAAACAATCTGGCAAAAAAATGAACTTTTTGTTTTGATAATACCAACGAAGACCTTAAAATTTTTGAATATTTAAATCAAAAATAATTAAAAATCCCATTAACTAAAAATTTTTTACTAATCAATGAGCAGCATATTGCATAAACTCTTAGTTTGTTTCAAATGTCAGTGCAAGCTGAAACTTCGGAATAAAACTGTAATTAAAATTGTAATTATTATAACTTTTTTGGTTGATTGTTATCATAAGAAAAGTGTTACTGTATTGACAAAAGGTACAAATGCAGATTTTCTCCATCTTTATCATTTATTTAAATTTTTATATAATTTCAATAAAATTTAAAATAATAATTTTAAACATAATATTAGTCACTGGCTAAACACCACATTGTGTTTATTTCTTTACGCAGTAAAAAAGCATGGGTATACCGTAACGAACTAAAGTTCAATAAATGCAAATTGTTTTACTAAAAATACCTATGTATGCTATATATATACTGTCAGGCAAAATGTTCATTGTTTAATTTTCTAATACATTTTTAGTTGAAGCTGTTTCATTAAAAACATTTACACAAAATTATAAGTTTTAGATTCTTTTTGTGTTTTCCATAAATTTCATTTATTTTACAATAATTCTTTGTAGAAATGCATCCAAATTGTCTGAATTATTGAAAATAATCGTCGACTGAATTTTTAGAACAATTTATAAAACAACACCGCAATTTTCGAGAATTCAATCTTAAATTTTCTCATTCAAATTTATATTATTATTTTAACGTTTATATTAATGATATTTTTATCAAACTGTTTTAATACATAATTTATCTTTTATTTTATTAAAAATGTAATGAGAATTCTGTATTTTTGCTGAAACAATCAATAGTATTTTAAATTATTTTATTGAGTTACTATTTAGATGTTTCTTCAAAATTTAAGTTCTATTTATTGTTCAATTGTTTTTAATAAGCAATTAACTTTTTTGCATCAATTTATGAACTTGAGCAAAGTATTCTGCTTTCTTCACACTATCATACTTCTCTTTATCGATCATCATTGTCCTATTGCTAAATAGAGTTTTTGAAATATTTTATGTTTTTAGTTAATTGTTTAGGCCTTTAATTGTACCAGCTGAAGAATGTCTTGTAAATTAATCTATATATAAAATTTTCAAAATAGTATTTACACCTTTTTGCTTCGCATCTTAGAAAATATGTTCTTGAAGGTTTGTAAGTAATTACTATCGCATTTAATAAAAATAATAAATTAATTAAATATAGGTATAAAAATTGACATAAATAAAGTGAAATGATTTCCACGTATTTTGTTGAACAATTAACATCAGCTTTAAAAACACTTTTAAATATGAGCATGAATTCAAGCTAAACGGATGCGTTGCAAATTGCAAATTGTTGGCTATTAGACATACCTAAAATTATAACATTTGACTTGATATAAAAGAAAAAAATAAAATAGATGCTTAAAATAACACAAAAATAAAAAATTCATTTGCATAAATTGTGAAAAAAAAGTATTTATTGCTTGATAGCGAAAAGATTAAAATCAATTGAATAAACAAAATAAAAGCTATAAATCAAAAAAAACCGACTAATAAAAACAAATGGTAATAAATGAAATAAAATATACGCAGTTCCGGTGAAGGGAAGAGAAATAAGATTACTAATTTGGGTTACGGCACACTTTTTTTCAAAAACCAAACTAAATCAACTAGTTAATCGCTTTATTTTTAAATCATTGTGTTTTCTACGCTTCTGGCTTTTACATATATTCATTTGGCATGCCTCTTTGAATTGTCATTTTATTAATCGTTAAGCTAATTCATTGTTTTCCAATTTAATTAGACATAATGAGTTATAATCATTCGAAAATTTGAGAGATCGGGTGCGCTCAGGGTAGCCAGATTGACGTGCACGCCGGCGTCTTTCTCGATCACTTCCAGTCCCGGCTTCTCCCGACTGATCAATAGGAATTTTGAATTTATATCTTTTGGCATATTTATAATTTGAACAGTTAAACTTTTTTCTTGTCTAACTTATTTACGTGATTCAAATAAATTTACTTTGGTTATTGAATTCATTGTATTACAAACCGAATAATAAACTCAATATATATACATATTGTAATAAGATTTAAATAATTTATAGATAATTATTAAAATAACTTCTTTTAATTGCTGCATAGTACACGATTAATCAACATTTTTTGGACACATTTTGGCTTTAAGCGCTTTTACTTTTTTGTTTCAGAATTAACATTTATAAATAATTACCTAAAGTATTTTTGTATAAATTTTAGAATAAGAAATTTTATTTTTGAATTTTAATGCTTTATGCTTAAGTTATTTATAAGTAAATTATTATTGCTTTTCATAGATTTGCTTGTATTTTAATTAATTTTAATTTGATTGATTTTTTCTGGGATTCTTTACAAAGGCATTCATTCAATTACGGATTTTAATTATTTTAATATTCTCAATGTTTTTATAATAATTTACAATATTCAATTGATTGTTATATTTTCAATATTAAGATAGGAACTTTAAATAAATAATTTAATGCGCAAGAAAATGCCTCTGAATAAAGCGAGAATATATTTTTTTGTTTTTATTATCGGCATTCCTTGGATGCCCATGATATCTTGTATCCATGCCTTAATCTCGGTGTTGTTATTCTGAGGCGACATATGTTTATCGATTACAGACTTTTGTCATTACTGAATTATAGGTGTTTTTATTTTTTTTATAAAAAAAAATTTTGAAACGAATAATTAATTATTCATGCAGTTTATTGCAAATTATTTCTGTTGGTTTTTGGAAAAAATATTTTACCACCGAATAAAATTGCTATTTTTAAGGTTTCTTTTTACGGTTGACACGAGCAAGACAAGCTGCGCCCTGTCCAGATAACTTTTCAAAAGTGCTCGGTGTTGTGCAACTCATCGGGCGATGTGCATGAGTACCAGGGATGTGCTCTGTTCTGTTCTGATTTTCTGATTTACCAGAATTTCTGGTCATTTTGGGCACCAGAATTCTGTTTTCTGATTTCTGGTTTTTAAAAAGGCGACCAGAATTCTGTTTTCTGATTTCTGATTTTTTAGAGAAAAACCCAGAAAAAATCAGAAATTTATACATTTCATTATCAAATTTGGCATAAACATTATGCCATTTTTTGATCAAATTTTCTTAAGAAAACGGTTAGTTTTGGAAGAAATTGTTTGATTTTTTTAATATTTTCAGACTTTTTCAATGGAAACCGGCCAAATTACGAAATTTTGGACCAATTTTCTTAACTAATCTTGTTAAATTTTCAAAAAAAATTTCCGCCGCCGGCCCCTCCCATTCCTAAAAACCTTCAAAAAAAGTACCATATTTAGTAAATTTTGGTTGCAAATCTCTTAACAAATTGAGTCTAAAATTTCAAAATTTTCTCGTGGCGCCTATCGGCACCGCCGACACTCACCCCAGCAGAAGTGAAGCAGTTTTTCAAAAAAATTCGAAAATCGAAAAAAAAAAACTATAAAAATCGACGTTTTTGGCTTACCCTCCCACCCAAATTTTTTTTTTGCTAAGATATTTATTATTGCTCCAAACTTAAAGATTTTGAAAAAAAAATTTTTGTAGAATTTAAAAAAAAATTCTGTTCTGGTTTTCTGATTTACCAGAATTTCTGGTCGTTTTGGGCACCAGAATTCTGTTTTCTGGTTTCTGGTTTTTAAAATGGGGACCAGAATTCTGTTTTCTGATTTCTGATTTTTTTTTATGCAACCAGAATTCTGATTTCTGGTTTCTGGTTTTTAAAAAGGCGACCAGAGCACATCCCTGATGAGTACAGCTGCTGCAAAACGAAGCGTACCTTTTTCTCCTCCCACTTATAAAATATGTTAATTTTTTTAAAAGTTGCGTTATTTAATTGGTGATTTGTATAAGAAATTGCATACCGGACTTTTGTACGATATTCAGAATAAGCACTAATTTGTTATTTTGTACATACATGTAATATTTGTGTTTTTTGTTTTTTAATATAATATTATTTTTTAAATAGTTATTTAAATAAAATTAATATTTTTATTATTTATTTTTCTTCCTTTTGTTTTATACTTATTTTAATATAATTAATTTTAATTAAAATGTTTTGAAAACATTTAACTATTAAATTTTTTAATGAAAATGTTTAAAACCACAAAATTATTTTAGTAAAATTGACCAAATGTCCGGGCCAGTTCGCTCACGGTAGAGCTGGGCTATGCGTTTTTTTAAATTTTTAACTTTTCTTTTTTTAGCATTCTAATATAATTTAAAATAAAATAGTTATAAAATCAACATATTATTTTATTTGTAACTAGTGACAAAATTGTTCAATATTAATATTTTTTAAAACTGTTTATTTATTTTTCATCTATTAGAAGTTATTAATAGTATAATATCTCCAATTTTATGATAATAAAATTGGGCTAGCATTTATATGTAACTTTTTTTTTAAATAACGATCTCAGTTAAAAAATTGTTCGGTATTCACAAATTAATTTTGTTAATTTAAACTATAAACTTTATTATACAGCATTTTAGCATTTAATTATTAATAAAATAATAATTTTCTCAATGAAAATTCCCCATTAATACACCATCCATCACGAGTTATTATATAATTTAATTTGTAATACAATTGCATTAATCACGAGCGTTTCCATAACCACAAGTATAATTTAAATTAATTAGTAATTTAGTAAACTTTAGTTTGTAGATTTTTATTGAATCGAAATTGCAGCATTACAATGGTAGTCAATATAAATTGTAAATTTTAATAAATGTTGTTTTATTTTTTCTGACAAATATTTAGATTTTTTATATCTTTTGGTTAATAATTCAATCTTATTTTTAGATACCTTTAATGTTGGTTTTATTAGCATAATTATAATTTTAAACGATTACGAAAAAAGGATTATCATATCGTTTTTTTTGCCATTTGGTGTTTGTTTCAAGAGAAACAAATTTTGGTCACAGCCATTATTAATGCTTGATTTGCAGAATGCATATTCAATATTAATTTTATTTTTTAATAACAATATCAATTTATTATAATTATAATAATTTAAGTTTATAACGGGCTAGTTGTCAATTCTTTTAAATTTTTTTTTGTTTCACAAAAATTACTTGGCAACTTTATTTTAAGAGAAATAGTTATTTGCAAAATGGCATGTTTTTCTGCACTGGCCTTGGTTTATGTTATGATGATGACGAATGTCTTAAAAATTAAGTTATTATAGTAAAAAGCAGAGTTTGAGCCCGTGCGCCTTAACTCCTTTCTTAAACCCGTATTTCTTTTGTTTTAATGAGGGAAATTTTAATTGTAATTAAATTGAAAGGTTTATTTTAAGATCAGTCAAAAATAAAATTGTTAATTAAAGACACTTAATTTTAGTTTGAAAGATTTAAAACATTAGTTGGTGATTAATTCATTAACACTGATAAATATTTTAAATTGCTTTGAATGTTAGCCAAACAAATAAGAAAATTATTAAATTTGTGATTGTAAAGCCTAAACATTGAATTTATTTTATGATTGAATGTTGAAATTTTTTAATGCTCATTCAATTAAAAAGTTAAAATGTTTGAAAAACCCAAAAACCATGTAAAACTGATCCTAGTGTACTCGTCTAACCTTCTACTAAAAACCCTGGCTTTTGAATAAAAGTGATGTCAAATTTCTGATTTTATAAGATCCCAAATTACCAATGAAAACACTATTCGGGACTAACCAAAATGTTGCGCGGGTTTGGTAAGGTTTGTACAAAAAAGCCCTTGACTAATGCCCTTTTATTGCGTCATCTTATCGCCCCTAAAACTTTTGGAATGTTAGAATTTTACCATTAAAATAAAAAAAACTTGCTATCGTCAAATGAAATAATTAAATCACTTAAAGTTATCAGAGCAATTACACTAACCACTTTTTATGCTACAGATGCATTAATTACGCAAAACAAATTTAAAAAAAGAAACGACTCGGCTAAATCATCACATCATTAAAATTAAATTTGAAACTTTTAAAAAGAGCTTAATGATAATAAAACAACACTATTTTGATTTAATGTGGAAATTAATTTAATTCGTTGATTGATTTGTTGTTTTAATCTACTTCATGCATTTATAATAATAAATTGGCATCAATTTAAATATATAATGTTAAACTCAATTGATTAAATATACTAGTAAAAATGCAGCAAGTTTTACTGTAATTTTCAATAAAAAACTTTATTCTATCATGAACAACTCAAAATGTAGCAACGAATTAATTTAAATTTGCAATAAAAACAAAAAAATATTTATAGCATTTGTCGGACAAACGAACGGAGGAAATTCATTTGATTTAAACTGCAAGATGCACGGACATTTTAGCTTGATGCGTTGCATTCCAATCATTCGGAAGGAAAGTCGGCGAATAAATGCTTAATGCAAAACATTGCACGTGATTAGTGTAGTATAAATAAATATCTTTTCAATCGCAGAATTCAAATGGACCCGCCAATCAGCGATAGGAATCCACGCGTCTTGCATTTCCATAAATAATCAGCAGATGACAGTACTCTAAAACAAATTAATATAAAAGGATTAAATAAACTCAAGAAACTATTTCGGCAAACTATTGTGTATAAAGGCATTACGAGAGAACTGGAAGTATTCGCCTGTAAAATAAAAACAAATTAAGATTGCTGCTAAACCGTAGTATTTAATTTTTAATGAAATAAAATTAATACCGTATTTCCTCTATTAGAACCCCCCTCTCAAATAGACCCCCCCTCTAATAGAACCCCCCCCCCCCCCCAAATAGAACCCCCCCCCCAATTTTTTACTTCTTGGATTTTTCAAAATTGTGAAAATAACTCTAGGACTTTGATGTACCCGGAAAGATTTTTATGTGCGTAGTTTTCAAAAAAAATCGAGGTTTTTGAAAAAGAATCTGTCAAACCGGTTTTTGCACCGGTTTAAATCTTGAAAGTATAGAAGGACCCTATATTATTTTAAGATTCACTTATTCATCAAAAATTCCAATCTTAGGCCTAAGCCTAAGAGGGACGGGGGACCTACAATTCCGAAACCGCCGATGTCGACACTGTACGTTAAATCTTGCCAAGATCACATTTCATACTAATGTTTTAAATTTAAAAAATATCCAGAACAATTCAAGTTTCAAAGTAAAAAAAACTTTATCAGAAAAAATGGTTTTAAATTCATGGTTGAATAAAGCAGTAAATAAGGTTTTACAAATTGAATTAAAAAATCAATTATTGTTCTCTTTAAAAATATCGTTTATTAGTCAAGGTTACCTAATTGACAAGAACCTTAAATGATCGTTTTTTAATTTAACATTTAAAAAAAATTATTACTTATCATTTCAACGACTTTTTAATTGGGTTTATTTAAAAATTTTAAGTTTCATATTTTTTCTCATATAAAATTTTGATTCTTGATTAGTTTGATTTGATATGTTGTTGCGCCTGCGCCATTGCTTCAATAACTTGCTTTTATAAACCTCTATTCTATTACTGTTAAAATCTATAAAATATGATGCAAAAGTTTTTTGCTTATTATAAAATTAAAATAGCTAAATATTCAAATAAATAAATTTTACTCATGAGCATCTTATTACTTATGAATTATAACTAGGGCCGCTAGATCAGCAGTGCGCAACTGGATCGCAGGCATAATGGGCCATTCAGCGATAATGCAGGACAAGGCTTACACAAATGAGAAACAAAAGCAATGACCAATGGACGCGTGGATTTATCTGCGTATCAAAATTGAAAGTATTTTTAGTTTGTCAATATAAAAGAATTTATAATTTAATATCAATATTTCTTTTATTGAAGCCTCGCTGCATGCTCAAAAAAGAATTAAGTTTTTAACAATTAAAAATAGGGTGCTAAATCGCTAAATCTCAAACTTTATACGGTTAAACCAAAAAGGTAGAAATGTCACGTTGGTAATTTTTTTGTTGTTGCAATTACTAGTTTATAAACAGGTGCCAATAAACTTTAAAGTCGGAACATGTAATTAAAATGAAAAACTTCATAAATAAATATTATCTTGGCACCCACTGAGAGCTCTACAAATTAGTAAAAGATGTAGAGTATTTAAAATACCTAGATACTAATCCATAATTGTGAAAATTAGAGAGAACATGAATGAATGATTCGTGTATTAAATTTCTAAAAATAACACCAAAAAAAAGACAAATTCATTGGCTTAAGTTTGTGCTATAGCGACTTCTTGCTCCAAATTTAAAAAGTTAACAAAAATAAATTAAAAAACTAATGAGTTAAATAAAACTTTTATAAAGACCACATGCCTCATTTTTAAAAAATTATAAATGATGAATAAATATAAAAATTCAAATATAAAGTTGTTCTACTTATTACAAGGAAAACAAAAAGATGAATGTAGCTTAATTTTATTCTTCCCCAAAATAAAACAATAATTAAAAAATGTTTTAATGCATGTTGCTAAATAAAATTTTGAAAATTTTAATTTGAACCTGGAACAGGAAGACTGAAAGTATTTTGTTGAATTACTCAATTATTAGTAACAATCGATGCCAAAAATCAATTCAGTAACAATGAAATTTATCTCAAAAACATTACATATTCTGAAACTGTAAAATTGTTGTTAAGTAAAAACCATAAATAACAATTAAATTTTAACGATAAAATCATTTTCAACGAAATAAAACAAATAACAAAAGAACAAAAACGAAACCGATAAAAACTATTTTTAAAAAAAATTTAAAATTTCATTAACCAAGATTCGTTTCTTTGTTCTGTGTTTCCCGAAATGTATCTGCCTGGCACTTTGGTTGTCAAGTTCAGTAAATAAGTAATTGTGCAAAAAGTGTTGTTTCAATGGTTGTATTGCATCATTAATTGTTCAATAATAAAATATTTTTATGTACAATTTTGTTATATTTTAACAGCTTACAAGGAAGGTACTGTAACTATTAAGAACTTTATTTCATATTATAAATGATATTTTAACATAAATTAATTTTATTCATATTTTTACATTTATTAATTTCGGTAATGTATTTGAAATAATATTTTTTATTTTTCTAGCATTTTTATATCTTACCAAAAAACTCTTAATTTGAAAAGATATTACAAAGAATTGCCATTAAAAAATGTTACAATGCTTTCTTAATAGTGTTGTTAAAGAGCTAATGAAAAATTTATTTTTTAATGATTTGCAGATATAAAATAAATTGGTAACTTTTACATTTAATAAATGAAGCGCAAACAAAATTAACAACTGAGAACGATATCCAAGTGCTGAATGTGCAAGCCACGCCACGCCCATGCGCCTTCAACTAGTCTTGTTGCATGACCTTGTTTTAACTTAAAATTATTTAAAGATTGTTTTGACTTAAAATTATTTAAATATTGTTTTGACTTAAAATTATTTTAAGATTGTCTTAACAATATAATTATTTTAATGATTGCTGTCCGAAACTTGTCGGGTTTGATGTAGCGCTGTATGCCGAGTTGAGGCACCTCCGGGTTATACGAGTGAATTAATTGTTTTTTACTTAGAATCTCGCCGATATTTTGGCATATATGGTTAAAAATATTTTATGGCGCTGCTCCGCCTTTGTATTCAATGGCAATTGCTTCTGGCAAGTTCAACAGTAAATAGGCCAAGATTTTATGTTATATTTACAATAATTGTTATTAAAAAATGTTCCTGAATTGAATCATATTATTAATATGTGTTTTTTATTTAAATATACTTTTTTTATATACCTATTTTGTGATATAAATAGATTTTATATGAGTTTGCTAATTACATTTATTTTGTGATTTTGATTAGCATAATAAGTGTCCGTTGACCATGAGCAGGCACAGAAAAGATGCACACGCTAAAATAGTAGAAAATCAAAAATTCGGTATAAAATTGTTCAATATTTATATTCGTATTAACTATTAACTATATTTGGTCATATTTTTCATTTTAGGAAATCTTAATTTTTGATAATAAAATGTTTGCATAGATACTGTTTATTAACATATTTAAGAATACGTAGCTTAAATAAATTTTTCGATGTATATTTAGCATTTATAAAATTTTAAATATATAATTGTCTCTTACAATCCCGCCCATTGTCTTGGCAAGACTTTGAAATTAAATACATTCGCAATGTTTATTTTGTATTTTATGAACTATAATTTAGACAATTTTGCGTTTAGATTATTATATGGTCGTAATATTTTTAACAGGCACTATTAATAGTTTGGTATAGCTATCGGACATTTGGCACACTGACATTTTGCACACTAATGAAAAAACGGACGTTTGGCACATCGCTCGCCTACTGAATGGTTCAGACTCGAATAAAAATACTACCAATCGATTCCTCTCATCGCGTTGAGTACGAATGCACAAAAAGTTTGCACCGGAAACTACTATGAAGAAAGTTATGAGCAACCAAAAGTTGACCAAAATGTGTTGACATTGTGTTTTTTGAGTTTGTTTTGATAATTTATTGAAAATTTGAGTGCAATTTTAACCAAATTGTTCAACTTTGGCTTAATTTCAAATTTATCCATTTTTATTGAATGTGTGCGAAATTTATTTGTGAAATGTCTTTTTTGCCCTCAGTGTGCGAACCGTCCGTTTTACTAGTGTGCAAAATGACCGTGTGCCAAATGCCCATGTGTGCAACGTCCCCCCTCCCCCCCCCCCCCCCCCCCCCAGTGTGCCAAATGTCCGGACATTACATTTGCAAAATCTTCTAGTCGTTGGTCTCACAAGGGGTCCCAAGAGTCGGGCCTCTTTTTTGGTGCTGGCCCATATAAAATTTTAGTTTACTCAACATTTAAATTAAATATTAATCATCTTTTCAACGAGTAATTACACCAACAGCAGATGGAATAGGTGCAAATAAATAGCAAAAATTGCGGAAGAATTGCACTTACAGTATTCATAAATATTACAAAAGCTTGAGATCCGGAGCCACCAGCTGTTACCTCAGTATTTTATTCAAATATACATTAATCTAGAAGGTTCTTTTTTACAAATGACATGACAACGGGTGCCCGCGTTATGAAATTGATACCATTTTTAAATATAAGTCTTATAGTCAGCAAATGATATCACTTCGTTAATTTATTCCGCTGTAAATTTTATTTTAATATATGTAATATCAAAATTATTATACAAATGTAAATATAATTTTAAGCTTTAAATGCATGAATTTACAAACAATTTTTAATTTATAAATAAAAAATCGTATATCGCTCGCTTTGTGCGTGTAGAGAAAAATAATTTGACGGTGCCCAAGGTGTATTGTTTGTTTTCAAATTTGATTTTTATTAAATATTTTAATTTTAAATAATAAAAGTTTTATATAATAACAATAACATATATTAATTATCTATATTGCTTTTAATATAATATTTTGGCTTATGCGCACGGCCAGCATTTTATGTAAGAATTTGCTCAATTTTATAACGACACCCTCCCAAGAGCTTTAATCATATAATTTTATTTACATATTTTTACTTTACGGTATTTTGGATTGAACAATGGGCGAATAGCGTTTACGGCTCATTTTATTACGTTACTTGTCACAAATTTGTCGGTTTTCCCGTCATAAATTTAAAAATTATTTTATTATTTCTATATATTTTTTTCTTGAAGCTGATTTTTCTGACTTATTAATCGTTTTTTTTTCTTTTCGTCAATACTCAGTTTTTGAGGGAATTCGCAAACCGTTGTAAATTTTCTATTATATATTGTTATATTTTTTGTAAAATTTTTAGCAAAAGGCTAACTACAATTAAACCCATTAAAAGCCATTTTAAAACAAATGTTTTTGAGTAGATTTGAAGATGAAGTCAACATCGCATTAGTGAATTTTATATTATGGGTTTAATAAATCCATTTTTAATTGGCAAATAGGGGTTGTGGTTAGCGAAGCGTAGAAGAAAAAAATAAAAGTATTGTTAATTTTAAGTTTTTGTTTAAGTTTTTAATTCATTAATATTTTAGTTTCAACAAAATGAATTTATATTGTATATTTAAATAAAAAACATTTTGAATATAAAAGGCGTGTATTTTGCATATTCTAGTAAATTTGGTAAAAGTTTGATTTTTTTACACAAATATTTAAGTAATCAAAAATATTTAATTTTTGAATAAGAAATAATTCATACTTTGCTTAAGGCTACCACCAACAAGATAATATGCTTTATTCTGATTTGACCTTATCAAATGCACATAACATAATATATAATTATTATTAGTAACATTAAACAATAAATATTTGTCACAACGCAAAATTCAAATTACAACTTAACATGCTAAAAAACTTTTATTTATTTTTAAATCTTAAATTTAAATAGGTAAGTCGAAATGATTTTTTTTGAATAAATATTTTAGTCAAATAATAGTATTATTTCAATTATATTTATATAAACAAATAGTGCTGTGTTTGCTATTGAATTAAAAAATTATATATGTTTGGCCAAAAATGGTTAAGCATTTGACTTCAAACGCATACGAGCGACTAAGATAAATAAGAATTGTTTTAAATTTGTATATTTTATTATAAAAAATTAGTTAACATTACTTATTTGTTTTGTTTACGGTTATAATTTTCTTTTTAATTAATGTAAATTTTAGCAAAAAAAATTATATTTTACTTTATAAAATATTATAAGCTTTTTAAAGGCAACTATTAACACTTGTCTGTTGGTATATTAAAAGCCGCAGAAAAGGCACAAAGTTCCAAAAGGAACTTAGAGTGTTTTATTACTATGGCAATGAAAGGACTCGATTTGTCATTTTAGCCATCAAATGTATCATATAAAATTTTATTGCGATTACACACAAGCAATTATTAATATAACATTAAAATGTATTAAATTCGATCTTTATTTATTTAATTTTTTAAAAAGAAGACAAAATCCCAAAATAAATATTTGATTAAAGAAATTAGAACAATGAGGATTTTAAAAAAATACCAAATTATCAATCCTTTGTTTGACTGACAGGATGAACATGGTAATTGCCAGTGTACAAGCGCGTTTCTTTATTGGTGATGGAAGTAGCATTTTATTATTGAATGCATGAGATTTTAGTTATCATATAAAGATTAACACAAGTAGATCCTCTGTGAAATGCCGTTAACTCTCTCGTTGCCAATCTATAATATATTTACATAGTTTATTATTTGGTAATTTTTCAGTTTCTATTTAGGCATTAACCAAATTACATAATTTTTCTTACATAGCTTTTTGATTGTGTTATTTGTTATCGCAGGCACAATTAACTTTAATAAATTAATTTTTTTTAAAGGGGACTGTTCAGTAGGTTTAATAGCAATGGTAAATTAAATTTTTTTTTAAATTTTGATTTGTTAATTTTATATGCTTGTGTATAAAAGTATAGTTTGTTTTTCTTTAGTTAAATTACAGTAATTATTTTTTAATTGATGTAAATTTAACCAAGTTTTTAATTAAAAATATTTCCTAATTAATGCATATTAATGTTAACGTTTTTTTTATTTTTATTTAGAGTTTGTTTTAATTCAAAATATGTGTACATAAAGAGGACATAACGTTGCGGTTATCCGTCAACTTCATTATGCCAATAAAAATTGCCTCTGTTCAGGAATTGAAAATAGTTTTTGCTAAATATAAATTTATTTTTTATATTATATTATCTTTGAATCAAAAAAGTATCCCTTTGATTTACGCTAAGTTGAAATGATCAATTGGCTTCGGGATCGTCCACGGCATTGGTTCAACTCATTGAATATTGTTTTTATTTTACGATAAAGAATCGTTTTAAATATTTTTTCCTGTAAATTATTTTCTTTTAATATATTTTATGCAATTTGAAATAAAAATCAATTTTTTCGTATTAACGGTAGTAAAAAATGCTGTTGATTTCCAACTACATAACAGGCTTACGCTCAAGTAAACTCAAAAGATTTCTCCAATCGCGGTGTCGCTGGGGCCGCCGAAAAAATTTTGGATATTAGACTTCAATTTGTTAAGTGGTTTGTAACCTAAATTTGAAGCTGTTTAGGAATGGAAAGGGTCCGCGGTACCAATAAGCGCCGCCGGGAGAAATTATTAGAAAGTTGTTAAAGAAATGAACAAAAATATGCTTGGAAATAGCAAATAGAAATAATCAAAAGATCCAATGGTTTCAGAGAGCGCTTTTGGATAAATGCGCATTTTTTATTGAAAATTTATCCAATGTCAAATCGTGAGCTCCTTTGTTAAAAATTCCAAATTTTTCGACCTCACGCCAAATTCTCGCATGCATTCAGACAAATAAAGACATATTCCATTAAGACATTTACTGAAAAACAAAATATTTTAACAATTTATAGATAATATATACGCTTAAATTGAATTTAGATTTATGTTTTAACGTTTAAAAATTTGTTATCCACCCAAGGCTCTTTAATTTGTTACGTAATTGGATTGTTTTTTTTTGGTGTTGTAGGCTTTTTATATTTTGTTTAGCTGTTTTGAATTTTGGGCAAACAGAAAAGAATTTGTATTGGACATTAGTCTTCCTATTTAATTGTTGAATAAGGTCCGTTGCGCTGCAGAAGCAGATTAGAAAATTTTGGGCTTACACTTTGATGCTGCTTCGACCCCTGATCAATTAGATTTTTTCATTTCTCTTTATGATTAAATTCCATTTTGTAGATCTGACTAAATATATTCCTTTAGCATTATAATTTTTTTATTTGTATTCTAGGAGTTTAGTTTTTATGGTATTATTATGTGCAGCGCAATACATTAATTTTCTTGCTTTTATTTATTCCAATTAGCATTTTCAAAACCCATTAAAAATTTATTTGTTCTAATTTTATCATCCGCTAACACAATAAAGCTTTATTAATTAATAAAAAACAAGCAAATTTATCATGGAAATGTTTATCAATATATTGATTAGCGGGACTTAAAAAAATTAATAGTACTAAATAAATTAAAATGACCAAATTTAAACTTGATAAAAGAATTTGTATTTAATTATAATTATAAATTTAAAAAAGCTGAATTCAAATTTTTTTATTTCTATGCACAGCCAAAGTCAAGACGGGTCGCTTAGTGCATATATTTAATAATTTAATTTTAGTAAATACATAAGATTAATGCTTTGGTCGAAAAACCCAGAAACCCCACGTGAACCCGACGTGATTTCCTAATCTAATGTTAAACTAATATTTAAATTAATAAAAAATCTAGAAATGTAAATATTAGCAAGATGATAATTTGAAATTAACAGTGCTTACAAAAGCATTCACAAAAATGTTATTGCTTTTATAATTTTATAACAGACAAGACAATTATTAATATAATAATTAGATCTTTCAGAGTAAAAAACACATTTCTAAACCAATGGACTGCAACTTTTTAACAACAGAAAACTTAAAATTATTAATAAATTTTTATTTAAAAAATGTAAACAATCTTTATTTAATGGTTAAATGTAAAACTTCATTATTTAACTTTGACAGATATACTCCCATCCCGTCCTTATTGTTATTTGCCCGAAATTTAAAGTCAACATATCCACAGAATTTTAAACTATACGTTTTCTTCTTGGCACTTTTACCTGTTTATTTGATTTATTTACATAAATATAGATATTTAATTAAATTTTATGTCAGAACACAAATTATTTATTAATTTAGCTTACGTTATTAAATTAATTTAAAGTATATTCTTTTCAATACTTTCTAAGAAATCGTTGATTTAATTAAAGTGGGTAACAAAGAATGATTTTTTGAGAGGAAATTTGAGACGGTTAACGATCAAGTTAAAACAATAATCAAAAATTTGTGGAGCGTGAGCTCTTCGCATTTTTCTTTTTTATCTATAGAATTATAAATAATTTTTGAAAGTTTGTAATAATACCCCGGCATTTAGTATAAATTTATTTTTAATGAATTCAAATCATTATTTATAATCATCAGATTATTAGAATTTAAAGTTAATGGAATATTTCAATTTAAATAATCATATTGCGTTTTAAAAAATAATGGCTTTAGAGATTTAAGAAAATATAGATTTTAATGTTGAGTTTATAATGTTAGAGACGGACGATGAAATTAACTACTTTAAAGCTAAGCCTTTCGATCATCAGGAAATGATATATTTTTTCAGATTGTATAATAATAAAATAAATAAACGTTATTTTCTATGTCGGCAGCAGTATGGCACGCCAGTTGGACGCAGGTCGGCGAGGCTCTTCTGGGGGGTGGACGAACTTTGCCGTTGCCATCGCCTTAAGTGCTTTCGAACGCGCCGCTGCCTGCGCGCGGACGTCCGCGACACGCTTAAGAGTTGGAGTCGAAGGGGGCGGCATTTTAATTATATCAAAAGATAATACACATAATTGTTTATTTTAATTGCGTAAAGAGTTCGTTCTCTTTTCGGTTCTTCTATCCAAACAGTCCAGTTTTATAACGAAGGTACAACTTTCCACTTTAAATCTTGTATTTTTATGCTTTGGAGGCATTATTTCGTTTTAAAAAACAGTTTAAAGCATTTTTAGTCATTTTTAAAATTTCTTTTTAAGCGGTGCCTAAACCACTGAACCTTATTACACAATTATCGACATATTAAATTAAATTTTCAAAAGTGCTATTATTTTTACGACGTTTTTTGTAAAGCTGTCGGCAAATGACTTGACTTGAAAACGAGCCCACGCAATTCTGCCATTTGTTCTGGCGTTCATTCATATGTATATATTCTATAATTTTATAAATTGCGTCAACTTTAACCCTTTAATCAAATATACTATTTTTAATAAGAATTAACAATTATTCTATTGAATAAAAATACCCGACCCTTAAAGTGTCTCGAAAATTTTTGGGTCCACAATTGAATCTAAGACTCCTCGAAATTAAAAAAAAATATTATGCTTATGTTCCCATGTATTTATTTTTAATTTTTAAAAATAATATTTTGTTTTCCAATGAAGTCGAATTTTGTATGAATTACTGCTTAATATATTAATTCATTAGCTTGGGCGGAGAATCCAAATCTAACCTTCCTTGCGTGCGCATCTTTGAGAGCTTCATTTATACCATTGACTTGATCGTAGTCAATACCCAGCTTTTGTTTGGCTTCTTATGGTTTGGCATTTGGTTATGCTTTTTTAAATGAATTTATGATTTTTAAGTTTGTATGTTTCTAATATTTTGGAGGTGTGATTCCAGCTGTATCTTTGTCCAAATTTAGCACCCCACTTTGTTTGTAAAAAATTATTAAATAACTAACAATTTCCTCGGCGCTTTGAATCTGCTTACTTTGTTTCAGTATATAATTAAGATTTATTTATTCAAAATTTAAATGTTCATTGTATTTTGGGGCTGCGGTCAGAAAAATATAGCCATAGTTTGGATTAATTCTCGGAATTTTTTGGCGTATAATTTACATTTTAGCTCAGTTTTTAAATGATCCATTTTGTATATTTGTAATCGATCTTTGTTAATGAGTGCCGCTTTTTCGTCGATATTCATTACCTTTATGAAAACATTAAATTTGTCTTACTTTTCATTAAAAGAATTATTTCTGTAAATTATATTTTGAAAACAAAACTTTGCTTCTTCTATTTATTTATTAAAAATTATTGAATTTAAAATATTGTAGGTCTTTGGTTATTTACTTTATCATGGTATCACTTTGTTTTATAAAATTTCTAACATTTTTTATAAGTCTTCCAATATTGAAGCAGACCCAATTTATTCGGGTTATTTTCATTTTAAATACTTAATAACACTGAAACAATTCTATGTAAAGGATAAAATTCAATCAGCTCAGAAAGATATTGCTTTATTGAAGTTAGCCTACTATTTAATTTTATTTGTTTTATTTTTGATATAATATTTAACGAAAATAATATTTTTCTTCGTTGTTTTCTTCTAGTTTATAAGGATTCGCCCACTTTAAGCACAGATATGAATTTTTAAAAAATTCATTTTTTAAAGAATGCTCAACCATTTTAATTCTAACAGCAAAACCGGCAATGAATATTTTAAAATGTTTTTATATTTAAAAAATAGTTTAATTACTTATATTTGTTTTTTGGTATTTAAAAAAATTGTAGATTTTTATATAATTTGACATACTTAATTTGATAATATTATTAGTTGTAATAAAATTTGATTTATACGTTTAATTTATTTTAATTTTGAATTAAAATTAATATTTGTTTGTTTTTTTTCAGTGAAGTCTGAATTTGGTTGAACTTTGAATTGGTTGTGCACGCTACGCCGTATTCAAAATCTTTACGTTTTAAATAGATGAGATTTTGTATCTTATGGTTTCGTTATATTTTATAATTATTTCTTATAAATTTTATTTTATTGAAATTTTACCTTTAATTGAATTTCAGGATTAGTAAGTTGTATTTGGCGGGCGCCTCGACTTCTTCTCTCATCCATCTCTTTACATATTTTTTTTCTATTGATATTCAACTAGACGCCTGCGGGGGGCTTGCTTTTAATTAAAATATAGGGGGGCTTTGCTTTTGGCTTCTGTTCCTAGGGTTTCTCAATTTTTGTTCATTTGATTTTTAATTTATTTTTTAATTAATTTTTGCTCTTTTTCTTGTCAATATATGGTGCTGGCAAGCCTTTTTTGGGGCAGCGCCCGCCTTTTGTGGGGGCTGGGCAAGCCTTTCTGGGGCTGGCAAGCTTTTTTTGGGGCTTGGCAAGCTTTTTTGGGGCTTGGCAAGTAGTGCTGTAAGAGAGTCTCTATATCGAGTATCGACTCAAGAAAAGTCTCGAGTTTTTTGGGTCTCGGGTTCGGGCTCGAGTCTCGCATATTTAGTCTCGATTTTCGAGACTTTTTTACACCCCTAGAGATGGCCTTTTTGGTTAGCAAATATTTGAAAAATGCATAATTAATATCTTTGCGCAACGGTACCCGTAAATCTTCTGTGGCTTAGTGGTTAAACTCTGTTTCGTTTTTCCTTATCAGAGGTTCAATCCCCGAGTGGAACACCCTTTTTATTCTTTTAATTAAATACCTAATTACTCTTTTTTACAGATTCTTAGTCAAAAAACAACATACATCACGCAGAAACGTTATATGGTTATTTTTTTGCTTTTTTTTGGAAATTTAGGCACTTATAAAGATGGTGTGAGACCCCCATTTTTCAAAAAAAAGTACCGTGTTTGTAAAATTTTGGTTGACAATTTCTTAACAAATCAAGTCAAAAATTCAAATTTCTCGGCGGCGCCTATCGGCACCGCCCACCCCCCCCCCCCCCCCCCCCCCCCCTCAAAAGTAAAGCAGAATTCTCAAAAAAATTTGCATTTTGGTTGCTTAAACGCAATAAAAAGGGAAAAAAACACCTCCTAAAAACAAAAATTTTTCGGAAAAATTGCTTAAGAAAAATGCAATAAAACCCAAAATACAACCCTAAAAATCGACTTTTTTAATTCAGGTAAGGTCAAATCTTTTAAACCGATTATTTTTAGTCAAAATCATGATAACAATCATTAGATTTGGTCTAAAAATGACTTTATCTTAGAAAATTATGGCATTTTTGAAGTAATTAAAAATTTTAGGAAAAAAAGTTTCGAATATCGACTCGAGAAAAGTCACGGATTTTTTGGGTCTAGGGCTCGAGGTAAAGTATCGGGCTCGGGCCCGAGTCTCGAGATAAAGTATTGGGGTCTGTCTAGGGTCTCGAGTATCGAGAAATTTTGGGTCTCGTTGAGCACTATTGTCAAGCCCTTTCCTGGTTGGCAAGCCCTTTTTCGATTTTGTAAAACTTTAAGAGATTTTTATTTTTTCGTATTTAATGATTTTTCTTTTAATTGGATTAATTTGCTCTACCCTTAATATTTCCCTTGAACAATTGTTTTATGGGGTGCACAACTGGTGGGTTACACCAGCAGAAAGGTGCTCTTTCTCTCGTTACTCTTGTATCTCTACCCACAATCACTTCTTTTTGCACACTATTTCTCTTCCTCCTTGATCTGGCCATATCTCGATCAGTTTTGATCAGAACTAAACAATCTTTTTTGGGTTTAGCTCTGTTTTTTACGCTGAATTTTATTATATAAATTATATTTTTAAAAATTTTAAATTTCGAAATTTAATTTTTTAAATTTTTGCTTAAAATTGATCATACCGTACCTTGATCAGTTTTGATCAGAACTGGGGAACCTTTTTTTTTGTTTGACTCAGCTCTTTGCGCTGAGTCTATATGCATATGAATTCACTGCCTAAGGCAAAATTTGAACTTTTCATTTTTTGACTCCAAGCCAAATATAGGCATAAATTAGTCAGACCCCCAATATCTCTTCTCAACCCGAACCAAACAGGGCAAGTCGTATATATTTTTGTAGCCCAAACCTTGGCGCATCGCCTACCACAAAATCAAGCCGTTCATCAACCAAAAAATTTTCAACATAAAAGTTGAAGCAAAAAAAAATTATTTTTTCCAACTTTGACTACCCATTCCGACCTCAAGTCGAACTTTACAGACCCGACCTAGAATCATTTTTTAAGCTTATTATGACCCCAACTTATAATTAACCACACCCAACCCGATCCGAGCAAACCCCATCGTTTTTGTGAATTTCTCCCAAAAGTCCCCCAAAAAAGTGTGATTTTTCGACATTTTGTGATTCGAATAACTCTTACGCTGTAAGACCTACACACACACAACATATACCATTCGAAGCCAAATTTAGTCTAGTTGTGCCCTTTCTCCAAACCCAAAGCGCGCAATGCATGCTTTAAACCACTTTTGCCCCTCCAACCCCAACATGGTACTCAAAAAGGAGCTCATCTTTTTGGGCGGTTAGACCGTTCGACCCTTGGCAGGTCGAAATTGAAAATTCTTTCAACATACTTTTTTGCTACCCCTGTTACTTTATTTTGGTGCAAATTTTCAGCCAAATCGAAACACACATCTCCAAAATTATAGACTTCCCAAATCCTTTCAAAACAGACTTTTCTTATAATTAGATTTTGCCATCTCTTTTTATTGCCTTTCCGGATCCGTTTTCGAATGTCCAAGTTGCGCCGGATACTCATCTTGAGATCGTTTTTAGTGGCACAATTCTGCAACTTCGTCGATGGATTCCTTTTCCCACCGTTTAATTTCATTTATTTACTTTTTTAATTTTATAAAATTATATTTACATTAAAACAATAGGGGTTTTATTTATTTTTATAGTTTATTGCGAAGTTGGCTTGATCAATGTTGATAATATTTTAGTTAAATACATATAGCGCTTTCTTTGCTCGCTTAGCGGCCTTCTGCCTTCTTTACCATCCCGCTGCTTCTGCATTGTATATGCTAAATTCTGATTAAGTTATTTTTTATTGTTATTAAATTTAAAAAATATTTTTGCTTAATTTGTTCTTCCATAAATTTTTTAGTTATTTAAATTTTTTTAATTAATGTGTCAGCGTACCAATAATATTTTTATATGATTTTTAATTTTTAAATTATCTTAATGCAAAACTGCAGTTTTTATTTTCTACTAAGCAATTTATAAATATCGTACAAAATACTAAACCACTCAGCATAATTTTTTGGATTGTAAAAATTTAGTATAGCGATAAATTTAGTACAATAAATATTTTAAAAAATGTGGTATATTCTCTTATTTTTACAAAGCACGCATATATTATTAATTTAAAATAAATTAGAGCCAATAGGTATTATTGTATCGTTTTAAAGTTAAACCATTGCTTATAATGTAATCCAGTTAAAAATTTCGCAATGTGTTAGTTAACCAACCATGTGATTAAAAAAACAATTTTTAATTTATTTTCTAGCTAGCAATTAAACATCCGTAAAACACCAATATATTATAAAAAAGCAACTACTAAAAGCAAACAATTATAAACAACAATTTTGAAATAAATTGATTTAAATTATAACATTGAAAATAAACGTGAGTTACTTATAAAAATAAATATTTAAAAACGTAAAAAACTGAATAACCCTGAGACTTCAATAAAAGTACAAACCAAAAATCTAGAATTATAAACAACAATAAAATTTTCAAAAAATACAAAAATTAATTTAAAATAATAAATAAAAAAGAAGCCTATAGATGTAGAGGCCAAGCCAGAAAATTTTGGAGTTTATCAATGGGAAATTAAAAAGTTGTTAGAATATCAAATAGTAAATCAAAAATGTAATTTTAAATAAATTTTAAACGTTTGAACTTGTTCAATTTTAAATTTAGAAAAGGCTGCAAACCAACGATAGTAAAAATCAAAGGAGCCACCACAACTTGAAATTAATTTTAAACCCCCCAATTTACATCAATTTAAAAAATAATTGGATTAAAAATTAAATTAAAAATAAATAAATATGCTAAGTATGTAAAACTATATCCCATACAAGAAAACTTAATGATTTGTTAAAAAAATATTACATAACAAAAAAAGTTATATTACTGTAAAGGGCTATATAAAATATAAAAGCCAATTTATTACGATAATTGATTTTATTTAAAATATACACATCACTTAAAATTATAAAATCTATGCGTGCTTAGTATTACTATAGCCGCACCGACGATCAATTTTTTTAAAATTAAACATAAACAGTTTTTAAATAATTTGCACGAATAGATCCTAAATAAAGTGAATAATAAAAATTTTACTTGAAAGTTGCAAAATTGCATGGATGGATAACAAGAACCTTCAATCGTTTTTTAATAAAAACTAACCAACGCTTCTTTCTAGAAAGAGTCATAATCATTTATATATTTGTATAAATTTGGAAATTGCCAAAATTGTATTCACTACGTTAAAAAGATCAATATAAGTTGAAAAATACACTACAAAGGAGAATAAGAAAAATACAAAAGGTTTAAATATAATAAATTCTAAATAATTAAAGAAACGACACCTAAACATTGATAAAAAATTTGTTAATTTATTTTAAGCAATTATTTTGCGCGCGCGTTGGAGGATGCATGCCTTAACATAAAATATATTTGACATAATTAGTGTTTAAAAATTAAAAATAAAATCAGAAAACTTCAAAAAATATTATAACATATTTATAATTAAATTTTGTCATGAGTTCAACAAGAAGTTTTAATATAATGATTTTATAAAAAATCCAAATATAAACTGTAGTATTCGCTTGAATTAACAAAAACGTATTAAAATAAAGACTTAATAGCTAAGAAACATTAATTAAAATAAAGTTTAAAAATTATTTATATTTATTTAGTTTTTCTAATTTTACACTTTGTGAGAACTTTTGGTTTAGAATTTTTCTAGAACTTTATTGGATTTGAAAATAAAAGTTTCGTTAGCATTTTGGCCATTTTTACTCATTTATTATTTTTCTTTTATCGAATAACTTTTGTTATTAGTTAAATATAATTTAATTTTATGTATCTATTAGTCCATTGGTTGATGGATATTTTTTTTTAAATTCATGACGCCCAGCATTAAAAAGTGGCTATTGCATATCTTCCCGGGCTAAATCAGCATGGCTTTGAGCTGGTCACGAGTGTGCCCTCTGAGGTAGTTTGTTTGTTATCTTCAGAGCATTACATTTGTCTTAAGTAGACTCTTGTTAACTTAAGAATTCGGGAGGAGACCGAATGTTTTTTTTGTTATTGTTTTTAAATTTATTTTTGCTATTTTTTATTTAGCATATATAATTCTGTGTAAAATTTAAAAGCAATAATTTGCCCAAATCCCGCACCGCACTCGAGAATTCAAGACTCACAATGTTTACAGCCTCTCGGCAAAGTCACAAATGCTTGATAAATCAATTTAAAAGCTCTAACAGATTATTTCGGTGGTTTGTGTGAGACTATAAACATTCAAATAGGTTGATTCCAATTTTCAAACTCTTTGTATAAAGAAAGTGGCCTTTTTGATAATTTTTATTTTTTATAACTTTTTAATCTATTTTTACTGTATTGATTAGTGATCGGCCAGAAGGTTCGAACTTTTTTGAATCTGCTTAACAATAAATGTATTTTATTTTGTGTTAATTACAGTTGCAAAATACTGTTAATTGTTTATTTGTTTAATATTGATAATTTACCCATTTTTTACTTTTAGCATATACATAATAGTATTGTTAACCTCCATCCTGTTGGGTAATCTTCTTGCCCGCTTGACCTCGCTGTGTTTTTATTTTTATTTAAAAAAATTATTATGTTCATTCATATTTTATCTATAATTTTTTTTACACATTGCGTCAAATTGTTATTAATCAGTTTTGGAATAATTTTTTGCTTTACATAATAGCACGTCTCATTACACTGTTTAGCTTAATAAATGTTTTATTTATTTTAGAAAAAATTGCGAGGCACAATAATTCAAAGCGATCATGCGAGCGCATTGTATTTAAAAACAAATTTTTTAATATTTTTTAACAAAAGTTTGTTTATTATATGACATTTATTTTTTAGCCGCAAACTCGACGCAGAGTTATCAAATTGTATGTCAGTTGAAAATATATTATGATAATTTTCTGTTGAGATAGCAAATCAATACGTAATAAATAAGTTTTCTTATTCGATTTCTTAATAACACGTTTTTATTAAATTTTACATTCTTATTTTTTAATTTAGTTTGCATCTTTATTACATTCTATTTTGTATTTTTTAGCATCAAACTGTTCATTTTTTAAAAGCTGATAGCATATAAGTTAAGTAACTCACAAAGGGTCATTCAGAAACTTATTTTCAACTTATCAATTAGTTTTAAAAACTGTTCATTTAATCATGATAACGGTTTTTTATTAATCAAAAAGGATGAATTAGATATTCTATAATAAATCTTTAAAATATTATTTTACTTTTTTTGAACGAATTGAGATTTTGTTTACATTTTAAAAGTTTTATGTTGTTTTATTCCTTTTATTATGTTGTAATGTCCATATTCAATAATGGTTGTTAATTTAAGTTAAATATTGTTTTTTTTTAAAATGCTCTTGTAGTCCTAGCGTGTCTAATCGAGAATCCACAAAATTTTTGTTCTGCGATTTAGCGCCATAAAAGCCGAAATATGTGTCATCAATTTTCCGCCTTCGATAGTTTTTGTTTAAAATTAATCTGGATGTAACTAACTATTCGTTTAAATTTATCGCTTGATTAGAAGTCTTCTTGACTTACTTTTCAAAAATAAATTTTGATGCAATTATATTCAGTTAATTAATTTAGCATTTTTAAGACAATATTTGATGAAATAATTTAGTTGTATGTCGTTATTAAATTTTCCAATTCAACATTATATAAATGTTTATATTTTTTGTTTTAAATTGGCATTGGTCTTTCGGCCATAAGTAGGTAGGTGGTAGTTGCACCGAAATGACAAGCGCCTTCTGGTGCCGCGGTGTGGTGTCTTCTTTGTTTTCTGCTATGCAAATTGGGGTGATTGTTTTAATCATTTTTAAGTAGGTTATGGTAATGCGTAAAGAATTAAAATTTTGTTATAGCAAACATAATTAATTTAATCAAATAAAAAATTGTTAAATTTAAAATCGAATTCAATGCAGTATATCATTTTTAGCGAAATTGTAAAAAAATTGTTTCGATTATGTATTGTGATATTTTATAAATTTATAGTACTTTTAACAAAATTTGGTTTATTAAGTGTTTTTAAATTTACATCTCGGATAATTAAAAACGACGGTATGTCAGCTTCCCGAACTGACGGCAGCAAATTTTTCTGGCATGTCTGTAGTGGCAGAACTCAAATACCCGCACTTATCGACAACCTCTTTAATTGATAATCAACAGGTAAAATTTTAATTGGTTTCATTGTTAATATAAATAAACTGTTTTAATAATTAAACATAAATAATTTTATCAGATATTTAAATTTACAATCATATTTCTTGTTGTGATAGCGTCTTGGATGTTTCATAAAAGTTACTGACAAAGCATTTATTAAAATTCATTTATTATTATTATAATTGGTGCGCTGCCTTTATTACTTGAGCTACTTGACAGGATATTATTTTTTTATGTGCATACGGAATTATTGTTTTGAAGTACAGTACAGACTCCCGTTAAATGTGCGATGCATTCCGTATTCGTTTTGAGCGTATAAATATATTATTTTTACGTTCTAGACGATTTAAATTTTTTAGCTTATTTACAAAATTTATTAAATCATTTTTTAATTATTATTGCATCAAATTTTAACTATGTTTTATGAGTATTTCATTTTTTAAATAATAAACTAAAACTTATTTGAGATTTTAATTTACGAATTGATAAAAATAAATGGATTTGTCTTACTATTTTTTCCTGAAATATTCGTGGCTCATATTTACTTGTGATCTTTCTGTTTTACTGATTATTACATTATTTTTATTTAGTGAATTGCCATTTAAATATAATTAGAATTTGCTAATCAAGATCATAGTTTTTTATTTTATCACAGTTAAGTAGAGCTCACTTATTATAAGCTGAGGAACACAAATTCTATTTCTGTAATTCTTTTTCTTGTACGCGTTTTTTTGAAAATTTTTTCCCTTTCTAAATTTTAACACAAAATTTGGAATCGTTTATTTTATTTTGATGGCTACGGTCATCGTAGGTGGTGCTTAAATTTAACGATGCTCGCACAAAATTGTTTAAATAAATTTTGCTGCAAAATATAAATATAATATGTAACAATTTTTTAAAAACTATTCTAGTGGGTTACAAAAAATGGTATAATTTTTTGCAAAATGTTTAATAAATTAGTAAAAAAAATAAAGTAAAATGCTCGACTTTAAACCAGGGGTGCCATTTGGTCTTATTTATAAGATTTGTCCTTATTTGAGGGGTGCCAATCTTATAAATTGAAAATGTTCTTATTTCTAAGATTTGCCCTTATTTGAGGCCTCCGTCCTTATTTTGTCCTTATTTCGGGTTCCGGCTACGTTTTTCGAATTTAGTTGAATTTTGAAGGGTTGGCGTAATTTTTTTCAGACTAAAAACAAGTTTTCGTGCATAATTCGTAATTTCAGTACCAATTTTCTTAACAATGTTTAAAATTTTCAAAAAAATTCCCGGCGGCGCCTATCGGTACCGCCACTTCAAAAAATTGCCTCATTTTTAAATTTGGTTGCAAATCTCTTAACAAATTGAGTCGAAAATTCTAAAATTTTCTCGGCTGCGCCTATCGGCACTGAGCAAAGCAGAATTCGCAAAAAAATTTTGAACATTTTGTAAAGTGTCCTTATTTTTGCAAGCAAAATGCCAGCAAAATCTTATTTTTGACCTTCATTTCCTTATTTTGAAAAATTTTAGTTACGCACCCTGCTTTAAACCAATATTTAAAAATTATGATTAGCACGATTGAATTAAATAATTAGCTATCTGCTATTTTTTGATATGATTAATATCAATGTCTTTCGTTTCACATTTATTTCCTAAATGCATTTTATGACATTGTTCAAATTAATCTTTTAGCTCAAATGCTTAGCTCAACTCTGTGTTGCCTATTGGCGTCGATCCCCCCCCCCCCCCCGCCTCCAAAAGTGAAACAGAATTCGCAATTAAAAAAACAACAAAAAAGCAATTAACAGAAAAATTCACGGGAAACTATTCGAATGTTTTTCGCCCGATGCACGCTCGTAAAATAATATTAAAAAATCTAATTGGCCGTCCCGTATTCCGGTAGTTTTTCTAGAAAAATAATTTTACTTTGACACGGACGGCATCCCTGGTACACGAGTATCAGGAAATACTTTGTCCATATTACTCGCTTCGTGTGACATTAGGTAAACAATTTAACACACACTTTCTGAAAGTTGATTTAGGAGTTCAATTTTTGCTTATTTTTTAAATTGTTTTATTGTTCTAGCTTCAACTTAATTACGCTTTATAAAATTTTATATATTATGTAAGTTATACTGACGGATCATATTTTTGATTTGTAACAAAATGTATCCACTTATATTATGAATAGCTTGTAAAGGTAAAAAATTTTATATTTATAAAACAATTAGTCATCAAACTTTTATTTTGATTTAGTTTTGTGTTAATTAATCTGGTCATATTTATTAATAAATAATTACTTTTAGTTCATTGTTTTAAGCATAAATCAATATAGAATTATAAATTATATTGTTTACGACAATCTATTAAGCATTTAGTATAATATTTATAAGACTTGTGACTTTCCTCTTGTTTTTCAAAAAAATGTTTAACCATTCCGATATAAAGAACAATTCGATTTATCAAATTAAACATGCTACTTACATCATTATGAACCGAGGTTTTAGGTATTTAAAGTTTTATTATAATAATTAGCAAAATTTTAGCTAAAGATTTGTTATAATAAGACTCATTTGGAAGGTTATTAAGTTTTTTATAAAAAAATGTATCTTATTGACTCAATTCAATTTTTTATACATTTATAGATATAACAAGGTTTTGAAGTCCAAACGTATTTTAGTAATATTAAATCAAAAGCACGAAAAAGCATTTCGATTTGATTTACAGTAAATTGCATCACGTGTATCTTTCTTTGGTTGCCCACATTTAAGTTAAAACAATTTGTTTTTTATAACTTTAATCAATAAACTTTCCTTTTGGCAAAAATTTATTTTATTTTTAGTTTTTGAATAATGGCTACGAAAGACAAAAAAGGTGTTATGTTTCAGTGTCCATCACATTATTTCTTCGGCGTCTTTTGTGAAGCTTGTCTAAAAAATCATATTTTAAAGCTTTTTTGAATTAATTTAATAATTATTTTTGCTCTTTATTAGTTCATTCATACTGGCGATTTGTATTTGGCAACATAAATTAAGTTTCTATTATATTCTTTTTTTGTTTTTCTTCGTGTTTTATTGACATTAAATAACGCAAATTAACATATTAATTTTTAGATTTTTAAAAACTTTTTGTTTTTTTTAATTTTTTTTTCTTAATTATTATAATAGTTAAGTTGAAACCATAAGTTGAAATTTAATTTCCATTATTTTTTTTAATTTGATGTAATTTTTTGTTCTTAGTTTGCCAGCCGTGGGCCACCATCGAACAATTAAAAAAAATTTAATTTTTATGTGAATGTCTTATTTAAACCAACTAAAAATATGTTATTAATCAGAGATAAAAAATGTTTAAATTTTTAACAATAATTTTACAATATATAATATATTAAAAAAATGTATTGATGATAAAATATATTAAACAAAATAATATGTAATTTTTCAGTAAACAAGGCTCATCAATTTTTTCGTCAACATAAAGTTTATAATGTTTTATTGTCATTTTTTATTTAATTAAACTTTTTTTATTTAATCAGTAGAAAAATTCGATACAAAGATAAACAATAATCGTTTTGTGGTTTATGGTTTATGCAGAATGTTGGATTCATGTTAATCATTATTTTAAATTTCTAATTTTTATAGTGTTTTTAGTAAGTAATTTGACCAGAATATTACATTTCAAAATCTGATCACTTAATTTTGCATTGATAACTCCAATTCATGCTTATAATTCTCAAACCAAACAAATCATATCAACGTCTGTGTTTGTAAAGTCAACGCACGAAGCGGACAACATTTCTGGTTGAAGAACCCAAAACAAGCGGAAACTGCGCCGCGAAGTTGAATATTGTTGATGTGAGACTTGTCTACATATTCACATTGATACTTATGTAAGCAATTTTTTTATTGATTTAAATAAACTTTTTTTTCACTACAAAACAATTTGGCTTCGTATGGCGTGCCGAATACATAATTTGGTTAAAATTTTAAAAAAATAATGTTCACTTTCTGCCGTTTTTTTGCTGTTTTGTCTGTTTTACACAGTAAAATTTTTATTTTTCATCTTTAACAATAAATTTTTATCATATTATAATTTCTTTATTCAATATTTATTGAACATAAGTTGTTATTATGTTTTAAGCATAGTTACCCAATTTAATCCAAATTAATATTCGATAGGCTGAAACTATTTACTTAATATCGATATGGCCCTTTATGTAATAAGCCCCTTAATATAAATTTAGTACTGATTCTAGGTTAGAGTTATTGTCTATGTGGATTTATAATCGTCACAATTAGCGAAACTGAAGTTTACCAGTAAAACATGCAATGTTTGTTAAACAATAGTCATGAAAGTTTAAAGGTGTCAATTTATAGCGTATTAAATTATGCCGTTCTTTCAATAATTATAACTTAACAAATATTACAATAGCATAATTTATAATAATTTATTTATTTTATTTAAAAATATTTAAATCACTTGAAATAATTTGCTTATGTGTACAAATTGATTTTATATATTAGCATTAATTATTTTAGTGGATTTTAAATTTTCATTTTTCTGTTTAATCGTCCTATTGTGAGCTTTAATAATTAAAATGCAATTTTTTATAAATGTTCGCATTAAGATATTTATTAATTTACACCGCTAGGAATTTACCGTTTGCAATGAGTCTTATTTTGTCTTATTATTAAATGCGAAAATGTTGCGAGAATGTCTTCAAGAATGCGCGTAGAACTGGCCTAGTCTGTTTTATAATTAGTCCATATTTTTTAAATGTTTAATAATAATATTTTGTGAACGAATGCATATTTAATCTGCGGCCAAACACGACCAAGAATCTGTCAAACATTTAGTAAATGGCTCGTCTTCGTCATAGTTAATAATTATTTTTAAATTACATTTTCATTTAGTCTTTAGTCTTTAATCTTTATATTTATACTTACTTTAAGGGGTTTTATTAAAATCGTTTGTTCCCGTTTATTTAAAATACTCAACGTATGGATATTCAAATTACTTCTTTGTTTTAAATTTTTTGTTTAAGTTTAAAATAATATTTATAACACTCAAACAGCTCTCTAAAAGCAGAAGCTTTTTTTGCAATTGTTTCATCTATTTTACTTATGTAAAATTAATTTAATTGGGTTTGTCGGCTTATAAATTTTACTGCTTAATTTGAATTTATGGTTTTTTTAAAGAAATAACCGCGTCAATGTATAAAATGGGATACCCCTCAAAATACGGGCAGCCAATACGGCAGAGACTTCGTAATGACCAACGAATGACAAACCGACCTGTTTTCTGCGCCATTTTTAAAAAAAATAGATTAAGCCTAAGTCAAGAATTATTTATTATATTGGCTTGTATATTTCATGGATTTGTTTTTTTATTATCCATTTAATTATAAGTGATATTTAAAAAAAAAAAATTAATTCGTTAACTTTAATGACATTTTTGGTTCAATGAATGCAATTTCCGCCTCACTTGTGTTAGTTATTCAATGTTGAAGGATTAAAGAACATTTAATTGTTGTTTTGATTTTGATTTTAGTTTACTTATTACGCATTACGTATTACTTTTTAGAACCCCTGTCGCATCTTCTTGTGTAATACTGAACGGATTTCACAAGAGTGCCTATAAATATCCATAATATATATATTCTTTAATTGATTAAATATCTAAAATTAAGTTTATACAAGTTCTAGTCTCCCTTTGTCTCGAGGCCGATCATTGCGTGTGCGCTTGTAAGGTCAAAAAATTAGGTTTTATATTTGTACTTTTTTCTATTTGGGGTGAAAAATTATACGATTATTTTTGATTTTGTTATAAACAATTATTGCACGATGTTTAATTATTGTTTATTTATTTTCAAATAAATAAGAAAAGGAATGAGATTATATTAATGTAATTACATAAAATATAATATTATTAGCCAGTTGGTGTTTTTTTGTATTTTAAAAACAAAAAACATTTGTCGCTAGAATTTAAAATTGATTTAATATTTTAATGTGTGTTTAATATTTAAAAATAATAATCGCCCGTTTAACTACATTAATAATGCAATATCCTCAAAGTTAGCGGTTATTATTATTTTTAAAGAAATTGTATAGATGGATTTGTATTTAATTGCACTAATTTAATTATTTCTCCCATACTCATCGCGTTTTTGTGGTCCATTTTTAACAAACCAACAAATTGATTGGGGCATTCATATTTTTTTCAAATTCTTCACTGGTTTTGTTGTGATTTACTGACAACTGATCAAAAGAACTTTTTTTTTTAAATATTTGCTAATTTTAGTTATTATACGAGATAAAAATCGTAGGCGGTATCGACGTTGTGGAAATTGCTACCGACTGATTTCCGCTTTTGAACTTTCTTTGTCCCTTATCGATAACTCGAAAACTTCTTTAACCATCTTTACACTGCCCGGCACTCACTTCTCTCGCAAGTAAAATTCGGATTTGGTTTAATGAAAATTTTTTTCGTTTAAGATTAATATACTTGAATTTATTGCCTACAAATTACATAAATATTATCCAAAATTTTTTTAGGGGATATTTTTTAAATAATTTTTTTTAATATTTTCAAGTCTTTATTTTATTTAATTAATTGATTTTACATTTTGATAACTTTATTTGTTCATGCTTGAACCTAAGTTTTAACAAGGCCATAAAAGGATAATTTGGTTATTTAGTTTTCCATTTAAAAGGCTAGTTTATAAATTTTTTTTCCTGTTAAAAAATTTCAGCTTTCATATATAGATTTTTTTAAATGAATTTAATAAAAGGATTAAAATTTTAAATATTAGAAATTTTATTTTATCATTATCATATTGCTAGCAAAATGTTTATAACTCTAAAGCCTATCATTTTTTATCACTTAACCCAATTTTAGAGATAACAAATAAATCAATTTATTACAATAATTTTAATGAAACAAAAACTTTGTTTTTTTTTACCATGGAATTAATTTTTTATTCCCACTTATATTTCTTTTGTATTAATCGCCAGAAGAACCTGGGTAACATTCCTAGAAATTATTTTTTGTAAAAACCTCTGTAGAATCAAGGAAACTTCAATTACCTCACTCTAAAGAATTTTAAATTAGACTATTCAACATGTTCACATTTAATTTTTCTCCCGGTGAAGAGCGAACGCCGAAGTACCAACAGGAGCTGCTAGATTTTGTACTTTAAAAAGATAGTCATGTCTTTCAAACATTTTGAAATTGGCTCGCCTTCGTCAAATTTACAATTAATTTGTTATTTTATTTAAATAATCTAACTTGTTTTCCGACGCATGCATTTTCTTGAAACTAATGAAGGAAGCAATTTAGTCGTTAATCTTTTTATTTATACTTACTTTAAGGGGTTTTATTAAAATTGTTTTTCCAATTTATTTAAAATACTCAACGTATGGATATTCCATTACTTCTTTGTTTCGATATTCTAGCAAATTGGTTTTTATTATTGAATATTAAATGTTTCTTTAAACATATCAATTTGTTTTCTATTTTAGCATTTTAACATTTATAAAACTGTAGTTGCTTTAAATAAATAAACTTTTATTCAATAGAGGTTTGTATTTTAAGTAATTAAGGTGTTATAAATTTTATCCATATTTTTCCTCATTAAAAATGTTTTTTATTTATTTTGTCCGATAGCGACGCTGTATAGTAATTATTAAATTATATAAAATATGATTTGATGATCGCTGAAAACACTAGGGTAGTACGGGACCACGACCCAGTACTAAACTGCAGTTGGCTTTAAATAAATAAACTTAGTTTCAATGGACGTTTGTATTTCAAGTAATTAATGTTTTATTAAATTATCTATATTTTCCCTCATTAAAATAGTTTAAGTGGTGTATTTTTATATATCGTTTATGAATTATCTAATTTTTTGTGACAATTCTCACCTCGTGGATTGCAAAATTTTGTAGTATCCATTGTAATACGTGTTTATTATTTTTGGCAACTTTTTAAATATTTTTACTCTTCGATAATTTATAAATTTTGAATGATGTATACTTCTGTTTATCTTATCGTTCAAATTTCAGGCATGATACAATGAGTTTAACTCCTATTTTAGAAATTTTTTTATTATTTCAACCAAACTATACCATTTAAGGTCTAAATTTCTTCTTCTTGGTGGCACATTAATTTAAGATCTTGTCAAAGTGAATGATTAATAGCATCTGAATAAAAGTTTATTTAGGGTTGTTTAACATTTAAAAAAGCAAATAATTTAATGGTTTGTTTAGATTTTATTAAAAATGTATTGTTAGTCATTATGTGTGATTGCTTGTTTATATTTAATTAGTTTTTATATCGTAATTTTAATATGGTACTTAATTAATTAATAATTAAACCCGTATATTCTCAAAAACACTTCTTTTTGAAGAATCCGGAAATCAGCAACAAAAAAATCTGTCGATCATCTCACATTTTTGTTGAAAGAATGCTTTTTATAGTAGTAGTATATTGTCTTCATATTAATTATTTTTGTTAATTTCTATTTTCTTGTTTGTATCTCTCTAACATTATTTATTAAATTCCCTGAATTTATCGAGCAGAATGTCGCACTGATCATAGGCCGTGTCTTCTTGGTCACATATTAAGTTAATTAATATAAAATAATATTGTTGTTTTTTTAACATTGGACTCAATGAAGATGATACGGCATACGTTTACGATGCACCTGAGCGTTTTGCATGGGAACAACCGTGGTACTCCTCCTCAATGCTTTAAATGAATTTTCATTGAATTTTTATAGATATTTATTAGATTTAAGTTTGCCTATAAAATTAAATAATGTCTGTAATAAGGCATCTAAAAGATATCTTTTTTAAAGTAAGTATAAATCAGAAGATAATTAAAAAGCTTAGGTTGATATTTAAAAAATTAAAAATTAATTTAGATTGTATTAAATTTAAAATTGAATGTAAATTTTGTTTTTTTTAAATCCACGAATTCGCTTATTAATAATTCACGAATATTTAATGTTTAATTGTTCCCGTTGTTGCTCCAGCCCGAGGAAGGGTTCCACGACATTTGGAAAAATATAGATTGAAGGTAGAGCACGAAGAAGTTTTATTAAACTCAAAAAACTCTGTGGCAGGCCCACGACGCAACATTTTACAAAATATAATTTGACAATTAATTTTGAAAAAATCAATTTTATTACACTTTTATATTTTAAAATGATTTATTTTGTCGATTTTAATATTTATAAAAAATTCTTTTTTTGACTTTTGATTATCATGGGGTGTTTCTTCTAGTCTGTCAATTTGCTTTTTGTTGCTTCTTTTGGTCGCTGTCATGGAATTGCCCTCTCCCGAATCAAACTGGTCTATTGATGCAGAAACTTAAAAGTTGGCGACAAAAAACCAGTCTAATTAAATTCTTTACACTAAAAAATAAATTAAATACTAAATTTATGGTTATGTGTATTCAAATTAAACCCAAATATTTAAATTTTATTTTAGAATTATATTGATTTTGTTCGCGAACTCATTATTCAACTCTTTTTTGCGACAACATTTAATAGCAATAAATTATTGTTTTACATTTTATTTTGATTCATGTGCTCAAAAGATTTCTTCATTAGTTTATTTTTTTATATTTAAAATTAAAACATTTATTTTGCAATTGCTTTCCGTAAGTTTTTTTACGCATTCAAAGAACATGCATTTTTATTTACATATTCGTCACAAATCATTCATTGTTCCTTCCATGGAATTGCATAGCAATTCTGCTTCTTGCTCTAGACTTAATGATGGTAAGAAGAAAACGTTAACCATTAATTATTGAATAGATAATAAAATTTATATATTTTAGTTGCTTATTGATGTATAATTAAAAATAATATTGTCTCTACATTTTTCAATTTATTATTTTATAGATTAAATTTGTTTGATTTACAATATTTGATTATTATTATTATCCATACATGGTGTGTAAAATTAATCCTCACAATTGTATTTAATACCGAAATATTGCCAAAGCTTACGGATGTGAAAGCATTTTTTATTCAATTAATTCGATAGGCAGGTAAACTATGTATGTATATCTTTAACTAATTTAGTTTTGTTGATTCAAAAATTTTAAAATAAACTTTAATAAATGTGTTTTGTGCATTTATGTTTCAAAAATTGTGTGTAATTCGGTGCCAGTACTTCTATAGGCATAGCTTTTGTGGGCGTGGTGTTTAATAATATTTATGTATTTGTTTATTTTGAGTTTAATCATTATTTTTTGTAATATTGTTTAAAGGTTAAGAGTTCCAGGCCCAGGAGGCTGGTTTGAGACGCGAAAAACAAACATAAATTGTTTGTCTAATGACTATTTGACCAAAGATGCTGTGCACTGTTCGCATTCCCCCTCCCTCGGAAAAATCGATGATTTGGTTTGTCAGCGTATGGAGGTGAGCACACAAATTTATAAGAATTTTGCAGATTCATACGTGAATATTTATTAAGTTTTAAATTTTGCATTTTAACGAGATACCTAATAATAACTTAGCAATTATTTTTTAATGTAAACAGAACTGTAATTTTTATTTATTGAATTAATAATTTTGTAATTTAATGTTTTTTATCCAATTTTTTTCCTTTAATATCATTTTGCGTAGTCAAACTTGTTCAAAATAGATTGGTGGATAATATTTTCGCTTTAAGCAAAATTAATTAATTTCCAGATTGAATTTCATAGGAATCTTGGTGGATATTTAGTTTTTTTAAATATTCTGATATGCTTAAAATTCATGAATTATATGTATGCCCAGAAAATTTGTTGGATTAAAATAAAATATCGACTCTTTATATTTTTACCGATCTTAGTTTCAGAATTTTATTTTATTTTTTTAAAGAAAATTTCCAGGCGTGGGCACGGATACAAATTTTTGTATCCGTATCCGTCCGCCCCCAAAATCTCTCTCATATCCGTTACCGACCGAGTTGTATTGTCTGATTAAAATTAAACCGGAATTGAAATGTATTGAGTTAACAAGAAAATATTATTAGATTTTTCAATGAATAAATTTTATCTCTCATATCAATGATTAAACTGAACAAAATGCGGCTGATTAGAAATTTTCCTGTTTTTTTTGCGCATTAGTTTCCTAAAACGTTTTTAAAAGAGGGGGTGGGGGTTTGGTGGTGCCGATTGGCGCCGCCCGCCGAGAAAATTATTGGGCTTTTTGACTAAATCTGTTAAGAGAATTGGTCAAAAATTACGAATTTTCTTCTTAAATTTTTTCTGCGATGTTATTTTTCTCTTTTTTATCCTTACGCTAAGAAAAAATTCATTTTCAAAGTGTTGGGGTTTTGGTGCGAGTTAGTATAGTGGGTAGGTTGCCCGGTGCGGCGTGGTGAGGAATGGGGGGGGGGAGTCTGACCCCCTCCTTGCGCATGTATGAAAAGCTGTAAGAATACTAACTACAACATTAATGAATAAATATATAAATAAAAATGACTCCCGAGAGGGGCTAAAACCTTACTATTAGACCCAAAATAGAATACCATAAAAGTTTAAACACTCGGCCATATGCGCATCGTTAATTTCTTCTTGAAAATCAATTTAAGAAAGTCATCAACAAATTTTCTTTCAGCAGTCAAAAAACAACGGGTACGACGGATCCGCGGATATTAGGGTCATATCCATCATCCGTCCGTATCCGGATATATCCGCGGATATCCGGATGCCCATGCCCACGCCTGAAAATTTCTATAAAATAGCCACGCGAAAATGGCAATAAAACCTAAATATTCTTAAATTCAAAAATTTCGATAATAAATATTATTTTGGGGCTTTTCTCTAACTTAATGGATAATTGATTTTGCTTTTTTAAAACATGCATTGATGTTTATTTTTAAATTGCTTATTGTTATGCATTTTATTATTTTTTAAATTGTTAAAAAAGCATTTACTTATATCATCATAAATTGTCAAGATAAAATATCTACTTTTATTAATTTTATTTTAAAAATTAAGTTGGTATAAGGAAAGCATTAATAGTTTAGTAAATATTGCACTTCGGAAAGTATGCTTATCCTTCCCGATATGAAGCTGCTCTTGATACTTAGTATTTAACTTACATCTTTAAATTTGTCACTTTTATAACGTATCTATTAAATTTTATTTGCTAGTTTTTCATTGACATATTTAAGTCTAACTTTTAGAGGGCTATACTTGGTTTTAATATTTTATTAAGCAATAAATGTTCGCTTCTGGCATGCCCAGTTGTGCGTTTGCCGTTGAAGTTTTGCCTATTTTTATTTTGTTTATTTATGCAGTTACTTGTAAATCTTCCAAATTGCATATTTACGAATATAAGTAATCTTCAGAATCCAACATTTTTGAACAAAATTTGAGTTGATTTTTTAAAAATTAAAGTTTTTTAATTATTTTCGTTTGTTAAAAAAATTATTTTTTACTAAATTTTTAATTACTTGTAAACGTATAAAAATGTTCATATTAGTTAATCAAATATCCGTTGCAAAAAGCTGTCGATTAAACATAGCACAATGTGAATTTTGTAATTAATCGTTAATCAATCTATTTTATTCATAATTTTATAAAGGGTGATTTAAATTATCGTCTATTTAGTGAACGGATCTTATTTATAATTTCGCTGATAATTTTGACTAACAATGTAATAAGCAATATTTACACGGTTTTTAATAATGATTTTATCTGTTATTTGATAAGTATAATTAATAAATAAATATCAAATTTAATCATTTTTAAAGTTGTCAAACCAAATACAAAAAAATTTGTTGTTATAAATTTTACCATTAATGCATGATCAAACTTTTAGATCAACAAAATAAACATTAAAATAAAGCAAATTTGTAAATGATAGGTTTATTAATAGTGCATGTGTTTACACTCCCCGCTGTCAGGACGGCATTAGAATTCACATTTCGGAGATCTTCCAGTTTTGCCTGTTTCGATGCTCCGTCACGATTTACGCTTTCAAATAAAACAATAGATTGAATAACAGCAGAAACCTTTATGAATAAATATTGAATATTTTTGCTAATATTATAGAGATAATGCTGTTGAAAAAATATTATCAAAATTTTCATTAAAATTGTTCTTTTCATATAATCAAGCTCTTCCATCTGATGCATGCTTCAAGGTTGGTTTAAGATTGACAATGCTCCATAAGAGGATACATTATTTTTTTAGATTATTTTGAGATTTTCTATAGAATGTATAACAAATAAATATAATTAAACAATATAAGTAATATTATGGCTGGAAGTTTGATTTTCTATTCATTTGTTTTAATAATTCAAATACTTATAGAATCGGCTTTAGTAATCAGCCGAATCTATTAATAAGTTATATTACAAGCTTTGAATTATTTGTTTAAATTAATTTTACACCATAATTACGGATCATAAAAAATTCGGTTTATACATTTTTTCTTCGAGAATTAAGGTTGAGAGAACTAGATGGTTAAAGTCTAAGTTACTATTTTATATAAACATTAAGTAAATTTTATATTGATTTAATTATTTAATAATTTATAGTTAATAAAAGCGTCCTTAAAATATAATTTTTTATATTAATTCGTTGCCTGATAATGGTTTTGTTTTTAAGCAACTTGAAAAAGATTCTGGGAATTTTGTTATTATATGAATTTGAATTTTTTATAGAAAATTAAATTAAATTAAAGTTAATTCTTAATTTTATTTTTGATGCAAAAAACAACATTATAAATTTTTTCATGATTTTTTAACGCAAAAAAACCATTTCTTTACTAGGTTTATTGAATCTCTCTGAATTATCGTTATTACTTATTATATTTTTACAAAATTTGCAGAATGTTAAAATTTTAAAAGTTGTCGTCGTCATATCTATTACTTTGGTAATAATGCAAAAACATAAGGGTTTAATTTGTAAGAGCCAATTTCGCAACCTTGACTGATGACGCCATAACAGCCAACCCTTGACGGTCAATTGAGTCTACGGAAAAAGGTCATCTATTCTTTTATTATACTTCATTACCAGTCAACATTTTTTCGCTCTAAGAATTTGCGAGGTTTTCTTTTTTTTATTGAGTAGATATTTTGTTTTTTTTTATATTTAAAAATAGTGCACTCAGATCATTATTTCAATGTTATTTTCCAATTTGTGATTATTATTTGTTTTGTCTTTAACTCTGTATGTTTTAAGTGTGCGCCCCAGTTTGCGGGTCCTTAAAGTTTAATCGATGGTTCTAAAAAATTTATCGTTGAATAAGGAAATATCACTAGGCTGGCTGTATTGACAGCGTGATACACGGATGTAGTTCGTCACCGTATCTCACAAATAAATTAACGGCCTCTTGAAAAAATTTATATTCTTATATGAAAGGCTGTAAAAGATGTCAGTATAGTAATAATTTTTTATAAAATGTAACCAATTTTGCAAATTAAACAAATTTACGCTTTGCAAACAAAATTTGATAAAAAATTTGATGTATTTATAATTTTTTACTTTGAAATATGTCGAATTTTTTTTGTTAGCTCCACTCTCCAATTTATAGTTGCGGCTATCACCCGATTTACTTTTATTCAATTATAAAGTTTTTCAAATGGTTATATTCATTTAGATATACAAATAATCCATTATGACTGACTTTATTTATTTTTAACTTATAATGTAATTTTTTTTTAATTTATTAGCATAAGCTAATTTTTCTTGCCGCTGAGTTCGAGGCATTTTATTTTTTACCGAGCAAATGATCACATCACAAGTATGTTGTCTACGTGGCATCATGTTTTAATTATGGTTTCACTCTTCATTTTTATGAAATGTCATATTAAATTTTTTTTTTTTAATTTTATGATTTTTCATATTTCTGTAAATGCTCAAGATTAACACGACTCATGACATGATCACAATAAAAGTTGTCAAACAAAACGTCTCTAAGTTCTTTTCGCCAATAATAAATAATAATCAACTTATTTTATTTGAACAAAAAATCAATTATTCGTATCAAAATATTTTTGTTATTTAATATTGCCCAGATAAATGAAAACTTTATAAATTTAAGATCAAATACACGTGTGTTTTTTAAGTTACACTGTTTAACATATTTGTTTCTTTGGAATTTTTCGTTTGCGCGCCAATAATTCTCTCATATATGCCGTTCAACAAGTTGCTAATCCGATTTTTTATTTTTATAATATTGGTGATTTACATTATTTTTCACCATAAATCTATTTGACTTGTCTTTAAATATTTGAGCAATAATATTTAAATAATAACTTTCTCAATATCTGAAAGTACACACATAATGAAGTCCTTTTGAATGGTGAATGCAGTTGAAAATATTTCTATTTTTATATATATTTTGTAATATTAAGTCTAGACTAATAATGAGTAAAACAATTTACAAAAAAATGATCTACCCTTAATGGATTTTTGTAAACAGGATATACATAATATTAGAAGTTTTTAATATGGAAAGATTAATATATATCCAAAGTAAATCATCGATTTTAATAGTTAATATTTATATAGTTGAGCATTTAAATGAACACATTTTTTATGTATTTTTTTAGTGTTTTGTCTTTGCTTGACTTTGTTTATTTTAATATGTTACAGAGAAAAGTAGAATAAAGTTTATTGTAAAGAAATTTATTGATAGACATATTTATATTGGTGTTTAATTATTTACATTTATTACAAGCTAAATGTTAAGCTTGCGATGAGGCGTCTCATACAATTTATCGCAGCAAATAGAAATTTAACAAGTGGCGAACAAGAATCCAATCATTTTTTTAAATGCTATTAAACTTAAATTTTAACAATTATTTGTACTCTTAATAGATAATTATTTTAATAATGTTTTTATATTACAGTCTGCCAAAAATGGGTTATTCAAATATTAAGCGTAAATTTTTAATATTTTTTTTAGACTAGAACGGTTTTGAATTTAGTAATACCTCATCTGGTTGGCCATTCTGTGCATTCTTGGCTGGAACGTTTCAGGCCATCGCGAGCGCGTCCCAAACACCAGTCCCGTGCAGGTGTGAGCATTAATCAGTTTTATTGTACTATTTATTTTTTATATTGCAGCTCGAGCTCAAATAAATCGTCTTCATAAATAGTATATCTTCTCACATTTTGTTTTAAAATTACAAATATGGAATTAAATAAAGATTTTAACATGAATTCTTTCGGTATTTTGATGATTTTTTTTTCTTTCAAGCTATTAATAGTTTTTCAATTTGGCATGACAGTTTAATTTAATTATATTTTTCTTTAATTTTCTTATAAAAATGACGTTAACTAAAGTCGTTGTTTTTTTTGACGTACAAAGTTTTAAAAATAATTTAAAATGGTAAAACTAAAAATAAATCAAAAACATTATACATTAGAATTTAAAAAATCCATAAAAGTCCTGAAATCAAAAACATTTAAAAAATAATTGTCATTATGATCATACCAAAAATTATAGAATATTTAATACCTTATTAAATAAAAAAGCAAATTAAAAATAATTTGATCTCTACCGAAAATTTTTGAGGATGAACATAGTAAGAAATTCAAAAAACGGAGTTATTAGAAATATGCTATATTGCTACGGCACCGCAACGCGTTTGGCGCAAACGGACGAAGAGCGCGTTTTGCATGTTTACCCTCTAAATAAAATCAAGCAAACATAACAAAAAAAAATTTATAAATAAACCCGGGTTTAGAAGCAAAAATAGAAGTAGAAAATAATAATATAAATGGCCTAAAACTTGTTGTTTACATAAGCAATTAATTAAATCAGAACCTTAAATAATATCTAAAACAAATTCAAGTTAAAATATTCAAATAAAAACATATACCAAATTCCATTAATAAAATGATAAAAAAAAGATATTATATTTGCAATTTTGCAAGAAATTAAACATGTCAAAAATATTATTGAATCTCAAAGGAAATCATTGATTATACCTGCTTTAACATAAGCACTTTAAAATATCAATTATATAAATAATTAAAAAATAAAAAAATAAAATTAAGCTTTAATAAAATTACCAAATTGAAAGTAAGTATAAATTAATTTTATAAAGAATAAATTTCAAATATTTGTTTAGCTATAATCTTAACTGTATAAGATATGTGAAAACAACAATAAATTATTGATGATAACTTTATTAAAAACTCGAACATTTTTCGAAATTTTGAGTAGGGCAACTTTTGCAATTATTTCCGTTTTTCGAAATTTTTTAAAAACAAAGCATAAAGTAAAAGGCCATCTTTACCTGAAATTAGAACTTGAACTTTTCCTGTTTTTTTTTAATTTTTATTTTTAGCTGTATAAAAGTTTTTAGCAATGACAATATAAATTCCACATAGATAATAAACTGTGATCTACAAGATCAATTATCAAACACAATCATTATAAGTTGAGAAAACGTTCACTTTAAATTTACAATTTGTATTTAATTTAATTTTGAAATTTACATAGTTAATAACTATTAAACTGCGCAATAAATGCAAAATACCTTCTTTTGTCAATGAATATTGCATCAAATCCTTTCTCCATTTATCTTCATAGAATCAGTTTAATTAATGTATTTAAATTGGTGACTTCTATCGATATTTTTTTGTTTCATTTTTGTAACGTTTCAAATTTTGTCAATATACATATTAGTTTAAAAATTGGAATTTTTGATGAAAAATTTTTTTAACTGCATATTTTTGTTGTTTTATTATAATTGAATTTCAAATCCACTCGTCCCGCGGAGGGCAATATGACAAAACCATGGGCGAAGTAATTTTATTTTAGCTATATTTTTGTCATATGCGTTTTTATATTTGTAACTAATAATGTTTTTTGACGACCATCAGTGGCCCAGTAATTAAGCTTGTAAAATATTTAAAAATTTAGCTTTTATAAAAACCAGCAGAAGAACATCTAACAGCCAGCATGACAATGAAGATTATTACGCTCACTGCAACAAACCAAAGCTATAGTCAAGGTGGATTTTTTTAATATAAAATTTATCTTTTTTTTTGACATACATTTTTTTAAAAATAAATAAACATTTTAATTCTCATTAAAAATTACTTGGCGTTTATACTAAATAAATATATTATTTGAATGTTTCCAATTATATTTTCATTTATAAATTTTTTGAAATCAACAAATAGTATTTAAAACATTCCCTATATCTGATGCTTTGCATTTATAAAAAACTTATTTCTAGATTAAAATTTTACCATACATTTAATTATTGTTTTTTATATGTGCCTTTACCATTTTTTAAATATAATATTTAAAAAACAAGTAATATTTTTAACTCATTTTATTATTGTAAATCTTTTGCACGTTGGTAATGAGTTTTATTCATTATTTTAATTTTTATTTATTATTTCCAAGCGAAAACATTGAATTTTATTTTATGAAAGAAAATAAATGATATTATTATTTGTCTTGAGTAAGAAAAACTTATTTATATAATTAATTTGAATATTAAAGATGAGGGGCCTTTCCGCATTAAAAATAACTTTTGAATAAGATTTTCTTTGAATTTAGAATTATTTCAATGCTAAGTTACTTTTAAATAACATAATTTATAAAAGCCTGGCACGTCGTCCGTTTGCGTCCCCAAAAGGATGAATACACACACACCTAATAATTTATTTATATTTTATGGAATTAAAGATTTATAGCTTTTTTGCCAAAGGCTGCACTGTTAATTATTTCAAAAATTTTTTTTTTGAAAATAAAGAATTTTCTAAACATCAACGATTTATTTTGAAATCAATAAATTATTAGGTTAGTCAGATGTTTTTTTCTTTTTAAATTATATTATTATTAAATATGCAGATGGTATTTTTAAATATTTTTTTTCATTTACTTGATAATATGTATTTTTCTTTTGGTCTTTTTTCGCACTGGTGCCAACATTTTTTCTTGTGTTTAATGAATTAAAAGAACCAAAAAACGACAAAAAATAACAAAGGCATGAATCTTTTTTATTTTAATACAAATCTTACGTTATTGGTATATTAAATTATTATTACATCTTTATTATTCATAATGCAAGAAAATTACTAATGAAGATTTTTTAAAATAAAATTTTGTTTAATTATGATCTTCAGCTTCAAAGGCGTATTAAACGTTTTCCTATCTTTTGAAATTCCGGATCTTTAGTTTCAAGTCCAAATGTGTTGTCATCTGTTGGATTGTGTTTTTACACTTAACAAAGGATAGATTCATTTTTTTAATATGAAACACTAATGAAATAAATAATCAGACTACTCTGATGGTGAAGACTTTGTTGTTCATAGTAGGATTGTCACCCCGCCCTCGCAAATTAAGCCCTTTTTTTGGCTTTTTGCGACCCCGTCCCCGACACTTCCAACCCCGCAAACCCCGACCCCCGAACCCCGAACCCTAACCCCGACTCGGGTTCGGGGTTAACATTTCCCCTAAAGATGGCATCATCGAGTGACAAAAGATTTTTGCCGAGGTGGCTGTTATTTTCATTAACTTTTACAAAATTTACAAATTAAAGAACTTTTGTTCACAGTATAAAAAGTTAACCAAAAGATTTTTTGTTAATAAATTTATTAAATTTTTTGTTATTCTGAATTGCGACGCTAAGTTTGTATAAACATAAGCACTAACACGACATCCGGTCGATAAAATCGGTGTAAAATTTGCATAATTTATTTGCATTAAGATTTAAGTAATAATTCTTTTTTAATGTAATAATTTACAGTTTAAAAATAAAAAAGATAATTTTATAACAAGAAAAGTTTTAGCGTATAAAGATAAAATTGGGCTTTTGCTTTTTGCGCTGTGCTTTCAGAATAGTTTTGCAGTTGGCGAAAAATTGTTTATTTAGTAAGTAACACTACACTTTTACAAATGTTATTACTTTTAAAAAGCTTTTTGCAATCACTTCACTTGCCCTCTTTTCTTTTTTTCTCAACCGTCACTAAAATTATGTAAAAAGCTGGCTTGTTTTAATTTGGTTAAATATTCGTTATTAAATAATATTTTATTTGTTTTTCAAATGATATATATGTTCAGATATAAAAATTAAATATTTTTTTTGGATAGAATCAGCAAGGTCACACTGCTTTAATTTACTTATATTTAGAAAATAATTACATTTTTTGAAATCTTTTTTGTAATCATTATATTTTTTACACATCTTGACTAACTTAATCATTCTTCTTATATTTTTATAGAGTATTTATTTAGCTTCCTTATGGGCTTTATATTATTTTTATAAACAAATATTTTAATATAACAAAACATCAAAGTTTAACATTTAATCTTAAAGCATATAATATTAAATATTATTATTACTACACTTTTTTTTAGCAAAACATTGAAAATAAATTAATTGTGTTTGTGAAGGACACTATTTTTATAAATAGTTATAGCTTTTTAATTTTAATTTTAATATCTATTAATAACTATGTTGAAATATATAGCAATATGACAAAAGTTGCAAATATCTATTACAATAAAGTTTTTTTGGGTTTTATGTAAAATATTTCGGCCCGTACTACTTTATCCAACACCCGTGGGCAAAAGAAAAATAAGCACTTGCCCTTCAACAATCAGTGTCAAAACAGTAATGAAGGCTTCCAACTAATGTTACAGCCGGGCGGGGACGGGGAAAACCGGGTGTTGCCAGTTAATTTTAAAAAACATATTGAAATATGAATAATTTAATCTCTTTTCTTTGGAACGAATAAAAGTGCTATTACCAACTAAAATTTAAAGTTTATCAATAAAATTTTTATGAACCTAATTTTATGTTAAATGGTTAGCATAAAATGATAAAAGAAAACTAAAACCATGTTACGTAATATTATTAATTAATTAAAAGATTAATTCATTAAATATATCCAAAATTTTACAACGACAGTGTCATTAACGTCAAAATACAAAAGTGCTAATGATCGATATTTGGGAGCTGTCATCCACATGCTCTGGCTGGTCTGTAAAAGCATTGGGTATAATAATTTTTATTATATATTTTTTAGTATAAAAACCGCCACATTTCTTTACAATAATTTAATATTTTTTGATATGAATAAAGCTGACAATATAATATTTTGGTATAATATATATATATTTATAATATTTTGGTAGAATAAAGACGTCGTCGCACACATCTCGTTACAATATTAATCTTTTTGGAATAATATTTATGTTTGTATAATATTTTTGTATAATAAAACCTAGTCGCACACATCTTGTTACAATAAAGAATAAGTTTTTGTATAATATATATATCTATTTTTATAAATTAGCCGTCGATGCCTAAAATAAACCCGCCGCCCCACACATCTAGTTTTTATAATGTAATAATTTTATAATATTTTTGGTATGATATTAATTTTTTTTTAAAGTTTTTGTTAGATAAAGTCGTCAAACTACAATGCAGGTACAACCCCAGACAAAGTTTATCAGGAATAGCACAGGCTCCATCATGGGTAAGGTAATTAGAGAATACATTTTGTCATACCAAAAAAGCAATAGCTCCAGAAGACACATATATATAATGAAGGAATAGATCAGAATTAAATCTTTTTTTTTAATTTAAAAAGGATTTTAGTTCTCGTTATACAATATAATAATTTATAATATTTTTGGTTTTTTGAACAAATTTAAAATATTTTTTAGCTAAACGCTTTTTCTTTTGCTTTATATCTGATGATTTTTGACCAGTCTTTTTTTGTGTTATTTTAATTTTAGAAACTTTTTTATTATTTAATATCATTTTATTTGTCCTATATTAAAAAATTATACATTTATATGGTAGCATACCAGCTCTTTTTTATGACCGCCATCATACCTGTCTATCAATTACTTTAAAAAACTAGGTCATAAATTTTGAGATCGTGCTTTTTTTAAAGTTATTTATTAATAAATGTTTGTTTTTCATTTAGTTTACAAAAAATTGATTCAGATGTGCCAATCGCAACGTGTAATTGTCTCGTGCGAGATCAATGTTGTCGTAATGCTCGTAGTAAACGTTGTCATTGATAAAGCGCCTTTTAAATGTGCTTCTTTTTTTGCTTAATATATTATATATTTTCACATTATTTGATTATTAATATTTTTTATCTATCTATTAAAATTATAAAATATTTCGTATAATCATGGGCTCTTTCGTTTAATATAATTTTTTTAAAGACTTAAACACTTAGGCAAACACAAACATTACTGCTTTTATTATTTAATTAACGATTTCTTTCGTTGCATCCTTTAAAAAAACATGTTCATTGATTAATCGTTTTATAAAAAAATATTAATAAGTTGTTTTTTTTAATTTTAGCAAAATTCAAATTTTTTTATCGTGAATAAGTGATATTTGGTTTTTAAATTCATCCCATCTTTTTATTAGATGTAAAAACTGTGTGTAAAGTGTAAAGCGCTAGCGCTGCGGATTCGTTGCGGAGTTACATGGTTTCCTCTAGCGTTATATATAAATTTTAAATTTTTTAAAATTAAATTTCAAAGATTTTAATCTATTTTTTAGTTTATTGTAAGTCTTTCTAACTTCAGTTTACTATATTAGACAAAATTGATCCCGCCGCGCTGCAATTAGTTAAGAATAAAATAATAAATTTTTTAATGTAATTCAGTTTTATTTTATTACGTTAAAAGTCTAAAATATTTTACTTATCAATTGAATGAAAAATTTAATATTAAATTTTTAATAAAATATTTTCAACATTAACAACAAACACATACAGAAAAAAAATTTAAAACTTTAATTATTAACTGATTTTTGTATTTCCTTTTTTATTTGATTGTTAAAAAATTCTTTATTATTTTTTTTTAGTTATACACATTTGGGGTTTCAGAAAAGTTTTTAATTTTAAAACTATTTATATTTTTTAACCCATTTAGAATTTTTGGAGGCGGGCAGCATTGTATTTTTTCGCATAATTTTTTTGCTGATTTTTATCATAATTTTGTGAGTGATATTTTATATAAAATAGTTTAACATCCAAATTTTTTGCCTTTTTGGTATTGTCTCGGCTAAAAAAAATTAATTGATTTTTATTGCTTACATATGATTATGTTATTATTTTGTGTTGAAATTATTTCAGTACCAACCCTAACCTTAAATGTTAAAAATATTTAAATTTTATTTTAAATTATTATCGTCATTCAATAACTATGCGCATGCCGTGTTTTAATCGTTTCGATGGCATGTTTCACAGCGAAAACATTTTAGCTAATACTTTGAAAGAGATTTTAATTGGTTGTTTATGCCCATAAATAACGGGTTTCTTGCCCCGCGGAATTTTCTGATTTTACTTTATTTAACTTTTATTTTATTCGATTTTTCATTATTTAATTACAACTTTAAGATGCAAAAATAACTTATTAAAGGGTTGTTGAAATTAATTCAAATAAATTTTTACTTATTTAACAAACATTCAAATCTAATTGTTTAACAGAAATAACATTGCATAACTACTATGCTTCAAAACATATTCGTTGAAAATTTCCTAACTTATTTTAATATTTTATTACTTTATATAAATTTATTTGTCGGTAAGCGGGGGCTCAATGCCAAGCATTAGCGACATGCTCAATTTCGATATACAAGCTCAGATATACCCCAAATTAAACTTTTTTTCTACTTGCCTAATTAATTAATAACACATAAAGTTTAATCTAATTTCACAAATGGAGACCCTGGCTAGAAGTAAAATAAAAAATTTCTAGTAAAATTAGACAATAAAGAAACCTTCCAAGAAAAAGAATTCAAAATTCTAAAATTTTTATACTTTTTTAAATAAGAAAATGAATAAATTAAAATAAGCCACCCTAAAAGGAGGATGGAAAATGGCCAGGTTCTCTGCTGGGAAAAATGTGCAACATTAGATAGCACATAAAAAACAATTAAATTAGGAAATACTTACGAGAAGGGGCCACGAATTTAAATGCATTAAATGAATATATCAAAATGTCTAAAAATGTCATTGATTAATAAAAACAAATTATAAAATATTATTTAAAAAGAAAGAATAGCAAAAAATAAATTTGAAATAATTTACATAAATATTAATATTTTGCCTAGAAATTTAAAAATGTCTTTAATACTTGAGCCTAGTTATGCGAGTGAGACAAAAGCACGCGTTCAACATGTTTATGAATTAATTGGATTAAATTTTCTTCAAATGCGAAAATAATTTGCTTCAAATATTTAAATGTATAAACAAATCAGCAACCCGATTAACGTTTACTTACTTGAACAAGTTACATATTTAAGTAAAGAATATTCAAGAAGCCCAAAATTAAAGCCGACATTTAATTTTACATATGTTACGAGTAACTGGCGCCTTTGAACGTGAATTTGCGTTTCTCAGATTGTTCTATATTTAAAAAAATGAATTCTATAAAACATAAAACAAAAAGAAGTAGCGCTGCGCGATTCTGGGGTTTAACGTCCTATCGAACCAACTATTTATAAAAAAAATAGCATGTGTTAGAAATTTATAAGGCTCAGTCATAAATATATGACTAATAATTTTAAATTATTAAAATACTGATGTCTCGGGTTTTTCGCGTTGCAAACATTTTTTTAAAACTTTGTTAGGAGAATTATAAAACTTCATTTTTACAAATATGATATTTTTGTTTAAAAGGTTTCGGACTCACGGGTGCAGCTTTTTGCTTCTTTAGTTGAACACTTGTCGAACCATTTCCAAATTTCAGACATAATAAAATAACAATTCGAGATTTTTGCTAATTAAAATTAATATATTTGTAATTTTTAATGGTTAATTTTAAAGATTATTTTAATTCATTAATAGCTGAGCGAATGTTTATTCAATCAATAATCAAAAATGAATTGTTGCATTGTTTTATTTATCATTTAACAATATACCAATTATTATAACAGACATAATTAATGCAGAAATCGAGTCGAATTTTATCTGCATCAAGAATTTTATTGTTTAATTTAAAAATTTTAGCGTCTAGTTACATATTTATTTAATATTTTAGCATTAAAATGATATTTAATTTCAAAAAATGTTGTACTCTTCAATCATTTCAAGCATAATATCAATGGCAAAGATTATAGTACATTTTGTTTATATTATTTTTTAACATCAATAATTATTATTATGTACATTTTGTTCAAAGTTTGTGCTGGAAATTTAGTTTTAATTATTTAGTAAACAATCCCACGGCAAGGACTTTTGAGTCTTGTATTTCTTCTTATTAAGAGTTTTGAATCGCATCTTTGTTTGTTTGGTTTAGTTGCGAAAACAAAGATGTTCCTGCACGTGGTTTGCAATTAAGCCCAACAATAATTAATTCGCTCCAAATTTCAGGCTAACATAATGGATTTCATTATTTATCTTATGGAATTTAAAGATCTTATATTAGTATAATCAATCTAAATATTTAAATTATATGATAAAATTAGAATTTTTCAAGATCAAAAAAACAAACGAATAGTAATTTGTGTCCGTCCGCCAAACAAAGGAATGGACTGATAAATAGATATTCAAACCTGTTTCTATAAAAAATAAATTTTATAATTAATTATTAAACATGAAATAATTTGGAGAGCTTATTGCAAAGTCAATTTATCATTAACAAAAGTTGTTTCTAATTACTCACCAATTCATTAACCATATCTCCGAGGAATAATTACTAAATAAAATTTTTAACAAAAATTTGATTGCTTTAATGTAATGTAATTTAATTAATAAAAAAAACTCTTAAACTAAATTGAGCAATGTAAACGAAACAAGTCGAGATTTTGCGATTAAATATTTCATTTACTTTTATGCAGTGCCTATTATTAATGTTGTTATTTTATTACTTTTTTGATTCAAAATTTTGCAAATAAATGTATAAATAATAATAAAAACTTTTTACAATCGGTAGATTTGTTAAATTTTCTTTATAAATTTATGCCAATATTTCTTAAATACTTAGATAGTTATATAACTTATTATTTCAAACATATTTCCCACTGCCATGGACTTCATGTCCTTTTAAAAAGTGAATTAACAAAATGAACTAAATGGTGTGCTAATTAAACCAAAAGTATTTTATCTAAAATAGATGAATTAATTAGCATGATGGTGCAAATGACGGGTGGTATTTGCCTAAAAAACCTAGCCCTGAAATGTCAACATTTTTTTATCAAATTTTTATTCATAGCCCTGTATATGTTTATTTCGCATATGTAATGTAATTATTTTACAATTTAGATGCAAAAAATGATTTGTTGAATCAATGTGTCAAGTGACAGAAGAAGCTGCCGTGCTGGCGTCCCCTCCCCCCCGGGAAAAATCGACGATTGATTTTTCTGCTTGGCGAAGAGCATTCGCTCGCTCTTTTTGATGGGCAATTGTTCCAATTTCGCCCCATTTTCATTTTTTTATCCGATAATTCTTGTTCACCAAGTTAAAAAAAACACTGAATGTAATCTTAAAATCAACTTAAACAAATGAAATTTAACTCAAAATTAGTAAACCACCTGTTCATATTTCCATACATCATAACATTTTTATATTTAATTTATTTTAAAAGGATAAATTTCGGTTGTGGCACAAATTATTCGTGCATGGGATAAATAGTCGACAAAGTTGAAACGATTAAAGAATTTAGCACAATAAAATTCAAACTTGATTAAAAATGAACGTTGGATCAGAAATTTTTTATATAAATGTTAATATAAAAATTACAGCTTCAATTAACAACAAACATAAACAAGAGTTATATTAAATTCGTAATCGACGAAGCAAGCTGCTCACTAAATTTAATAACCGTGCCTTTGAGTTCGTAATTGATTTGACAGAATGTTTTTTGATGTTTGCGTTATACGGTATTTATTATAAAATCCGCAGAAAAGGAAGAGGTGTTGTATAACGTTGTTCTGCACGGCCGAACGAAAGAAAGTGGAATTAAGCACAGATGAACAAAAAGTAATTTATTAATTAATAAATATTATAAAACAGCTAACTTAAAAATAATTAAATTTATTATGGTAAACTTTTTGCAGCGGCTTTCTAAAAACACTTAAATATAATTAACATATAAATGTAAAGCGTTTTCTTTTCGTAATTGATGATTCAAGAAACAAAATCAATATCGTCTTGACCCAAATGGTTCAAAATAAAAATAATTAAAATTTGTAAAACAATTCATAGTTAAAATAAGATAAATATAAGTAAAGTTGGCTCCCAACCAAAATATGTTTTCTACTTGCTGGATTGACATCAACCAAAATATGTTTTCTACTTGCTGGTACGACATCGACATTTGATAATGAAGTTCATTAAGAACAAATATTCAAGAATAATACAACAAATATTCTAATTTATTTAAATCTTTATCATCGAAAGCCATTGAAGTCTCAAAAAGTTCGCCGGGGTCAAACTTAGAAATGCCCAACATTAATAAACATCGCAAAGACCATTTAATATTTTCTATTTTAAGTTTCCAATTTTTCCAGCGAAATATATTATGAATATAAAAAGTCTGTACAATTAGAAATTATTAACATATTTGAATATTTTGTCAACCAAACGCATGAAGTTGTTGAACTCCATCCAAACTCATGTAATCAAATTAATCGAACAATTGATTCTAAAAAAAATTATAATACGGTATTTTGTAAATCTTAAAATGAGTGTTTGTTGCACATTTAACTTTTATTTATTATTAAATACCAAATCAAAATGTAATCAATCGATCAATTGTTATGAGAAAAGCTGGATTTTTGAACCCTGGCGCTCAACAGGCGGCCCCATGTCATAGACAGGCAACAAGACGAGAAAGGAAACTGTTTTAGATTGACTTATGAACTTTACATATAGTTCATAAAAATTGTATGTGTATTTAACTTGTTTGTGGCCATAATCTAAGTGGAAAAATTAAATTGGATTAAAAAAAAGGCGCGTCAAGCACTGAGATTAATAAAAAAAATGTTGATACAAATATTATGTGATAAAAATTTAATTATAAAAATAAAAACAATTTTAATTTGTTGGGTAACTTTAACATCAAATATTGGTATTATAATTGAAAATAACCAAATAAATTAAACTAAATTAAGTGAAATTGCTAAATATGTAAACTATAATAAATCTTATCAAAAGAAATACAAATTAAATTTAACTGTTATATTATGTAAATAAAAAATGTTACCCTGTGGAGCACTATTATTAATCCTCTACAATGTACGGTCGTGGGCAAAAAATTTTACGGTAATATTTAATTAAAAGATTTGACAGATTTATGTTGGATCTTCATGCAAGAAAAATGACAGCTATTGACATATTATATTTTAAATAATACAAACAATTAGTTAATTAATATAAAAATAGTTGTATCAATAAAAAGCCTGTTCGATGAGACATAGTTAGAATTTATTCAGCAATTAAAAATATTATAAAAGCTAACAAATAAATCAGATAAATTCATACCAACTATGAACCAAAAAAGACAAATTGTATGCCAGACTCTTTTACTGCAATAGATGGGCGCCAACTACGACGACAGTTTAAACTGACCAATGACCGCATATTTCATTTGGTATAAAATAAATGTAAATGCAGAAACACGCAAATTAGCAAGAATAAATTATTTGTAAATATTATTATTCAATTGATGCTCGACTTTTAATAATAAGTCGAATTACGCTAGAAGAAAAAATGCTTGCAACTTTTATAAATTGTTAAATTACAATAGAAAATGGTGATATTAAATTTGATTCAATAAAACGCATAAATAATAAAAAATCTTATAAAAAATTATCTTAAGATAAGAATAAAATTTAGTCATACATGTTGCAATTATTTTAAACCTAATTAAATAAAACAATTCAACCTTTAACAAAATTATTAACAATAATCAATTATCAGTCAATAAATTAAAAGTACCGGTTAAAACGAAAAATATTATTTATATTATTATCTATAATAAATTTACTAATGAAAATTAATAAAATGTGTAAACAAGCCAACCATAAAACATATTTTATTTTAAAAAAGAAATTATTTTCATTTTTTATAATTAATTAATTTCAGCTTATTCATATTTAACTTTAAAGATAAAAAAATAAAAAATAAAGTATTATAAAATAAGAATATATTAGCTCTAATTACATTGACAAAAGTAAAATATTAATATTTTTACAAAAAAAATAAAATATGAGTCGGTATATTTTTTTTTAAAACATATAAAAGAGCAAAGTTAACTTCAGCAAATCAATAAATCAAAATAATGACAATTACGCTTTTTGTCCCAGAAATGAGCTTTGAACAGCCAGTAAACGCCATGATACACAAAAAGAAACTTTGTTTATTATTAATTGAAAATAAATGCTGAATGATCTTATTAATATTTTATTTCAAAAAAAAATTTAAATTCCATTTTTTCTATTAATTTCAGCTATTCAATTCAACTTTAAAATTAATCACAATTTTTATAAATTTAAAAATTATTCTAATTTCAGAGACTTAAATATATTATATGTCAAGAACATGATTTAAAAAAAATAAAATGTGTCGGCCAATTAAAGATCAAAAAATCAAATCCTAAAAAATGAATATAAGTATAAATATTAATTTACTCCTAGACAATAAATAATAAATTATTTAATAAAAGAAATAAAATAATAATATAATAAAAAATATTGATATTATGAGAAATTAAGATATATCAAGAAAATATTTACATTTATTAATAACTTTTCAACATTGCTTTTGTAGTTATATTTTTAGTTAATTATGAGAATAACTTAAAATCCCGAAAATAATTTTTTGCAAAGTTTTATATTTTTTAAATTTCAGTTTGTTTAAATTATTTAAGATTATTTACCAATACAACCAGAAATGTTATCAGCAAATGCCAAAAACGTGGCACACGAGTTTAAAAACGTGGCAGAATTTTTCAAAAACGAGGACAAAAAACGTCCATAAATTAAAATTGGCAAATGAAGCGCAAAAAAATTAAGAAACGCGAAAAACCCGAGACATCAGTATTTTAATAATTTAAAATTATTAGTCATATATTTATGACTGAGCCTTATAAATTTCTAACACATGCTATTTTTTTTATAAATAGTTGGTTCGATAGGACGTTAAACCCCAGAATCGCGCAGCGCTACTTCTTTTTGTTTTATGTTTTATAGAATTCATTTTTTTAAATATAGAACAATCTGAGAAACGCAAATTCACGTTCAAAGGCGCCAGTTACTCGTAACATATGTAAAATTAAATGTCGGCTTTAATTTTGGGCTTCTTGAATATTCTTTACTTAAATATGTAACTTGTTCAAGTAAGTAAACGTTAATCGGGTTGCTGATTTGTTTATACATTTAAATATTTGAAGCAAATTATTTTCGCATTTGAAGAAAATTTAATCCAATTAATTCATAAACATGTTGAACGCGTGCTTTTGTCTCACTCGCATAACTAGGCTCAAGTATTAAAGACATTTTTAAATTTCTAGGCAAAATATTAATATTTATGTAAATTATTTCAAATTTATTTTTTGCTATTCTTTCTTTTTAAATAATATTTTATAATTTGTTTTTATTAATCAATGACATTTTTAGACATTTTGATATATTCATTTAATGCATTTAAATTCGTGGCCCCTTCTCGTAAGTATTTCCTAATTTAATTGTTTTTTATGTGCTATCTAATGTTGCACATTTTTCCCAGCAGAGAACCTGGCCATTTTCCATCCTCCTTTTAGGGTGGCTTATTTTAATTTATTCATTTTCTTATTTAAAAAAGTATAAAAATTTTAGAATTTTGAATTCTTTTTCTTGGAAGGTTTCTTTATTGTCTAATTTTACTAGAAATTTTTTATTTTACTTCTAGCCAGGGTCTCCATTTGTGAAATTAGATTAAACTTTATGTGTTATTAATTAATTAGGCAAGTAGAAAAAAAGTTTAATTTGGGGTATATCTGAGCTTGTATATCGAAATTGAGCATGTCGCTAATGCTTGGCATTGAGCCCCCGCTTACCGACAAATAAATTTATATAAAGTAATAAAATATTAAAATAAGTTAGGAAATTTTCAACGAATATGTTTTGAAGCATAGTAGTTATGCAATGTTATTTCTGTTAAACAATTAGATTTGAATGTTTGTTAAATAAGTAAAAATTTATTTGAATTAATTTCAACAACCCTTTAATAAGTTATTTTTGCATCTTAAAGTTGTAATTAAATAATGAAAAATCGAATAAAATAAAAGTTAAATAAAGTAAAATCAGAAAATTCCGCGGGGCAAGAAACCCGTTATTTATGGGCATAAACAACCAATTAAAATCTCTTTCAAAGTATTAGCTAAAATGTTTTCGCTGTGAAACATGCCATCGAAACGATTAAAACACGGCATGCGCATAGTTATTGAATGACGATAATAATTTAAAATAAAATTTAAATATTTTTAACATTTAAGGTTAGGGTTGGTACTGAAATAATTTCAACACAAAATAATAACATAATCATATGTAAGCAATAAAAATCAATTAATTTTTTTTAGCCGAGACAATACCAAAAAGGCAAAAAATTTGGATGTTAAACTATTTTATATAAAATATCACTCACAAAATTATGATAAAAATCAGCAAAAAAATTATGCGAAAAAATACAATGCTGCCCGCCTCCAAAAATTCTAAATGGGTTAAAAAATATAAATAGTTTTAAAATTAAAAACTTTTCTGAAACCCCAAATGTGTATAACTAAAAAAAAATAATAAAGAATTTTTTAACAATCAAATAAAAAAGGAAATACAAAAATCAGTTAATAATTAAAGTTTTAAATTTTTTTTCTGTATGTGTTTGTTGTTAATGTTGAAAATATTTTATTAAAAATTTAATATTAAATTTTTCATTCAATTGATAAGTAAAATATTTTAGACTTTTAACGTAATAAAATAAAACTGAATTACATTAAAAAATTTATTATTTTATTCTTAACTAATTGCAGCGCGGCGGGATCAATTTTGTCTAATATAGTAAACTGAAGTTAGAAAGACTTACAATAAACTAAAAAATAGATTAAAATCTTTGAAATTTAATTTTAAAAAATTTAAAATTTATATATAACGCTAGAGGAAACCATGTAACTCCGCAACGAATCCGCAGCGCTAGCGCTTTACACTTTACACACAGTTTTTACATCTAATAAAAAGATGGGATGAATTTAAAAACCAAATATCACTTATTCACGATAAAAAAATTTGAATTTTGCTAAAATTAAAAAAAACAACTTATTAATATTTTTTTATAAAACGATTAATCAATGAACATGTTTTTTTAAAGGATGCAACGAAAGAAATCGTTAATTAAATAATAAAAGCAGTAATGTTTGTGTTTGCCTAAGTGTTTAAGTCTTTAAAAAAATTATATTAAACGAAAGAGCCCATGATTATACGAAATATTTTATAATTTTAATAGATAGATAAAAAATATTAATAATCAAATAATGTGAAAATATATAATATATTAAGCAAAAAAAGAAGCACATTTAAAAGGCGCTTTATCAATGACAACGTTTACTACGAGCATTACGACAACATTGATCTCGCACGAGACAATTACACGTTGCGATTGGCACATCTGAATCAATTTTTTGTAAACTAAATGAAAAACAAACATTTATTAATAAATAACTTTAAAAAAAGCACGATCTCAAAATTTATGACCTAGTTTTTTAAAGTAATTGATAGACAGGTATGATGGCGGTCATAAAAAAGAGCTGGTATGCTACCATATAAATGTATAATTTTTTAATATAGGACAAATAAAATGATATTAAATAATAAAAAAGTTTCTAAAATTAAAATAACACAAAAAAAGACTGGTCAAAAATCATCAGATATAAAGCAAAAGAAAAAGCGTTTAGCTAAAAAATATTTTAAATTTGTTCAAAAAACCAAAAATATTATAAATTATTATATTGTATAACGAGAACTAAAATCCTTTTTAAATTAAAAAAAAAGATTTAATTCTGATCTATTCCTTCATTATATATATGTGTCTTCTGGAGCTATTGCTTTTTTGGTATGACAAAATGTATTCTCTAATTACCTTACCCATGATGGAGCCTGTGCTATTCCTGATAAACTTTGTCTGGGGTTGTACCTGCATTGTAGTTTGACGACTTTATCTAACAAAAACTTTAAAAAAAAATTAATATCATACCAAAAATATTATAAAATTATTACATTATAAAAACTAGATGTGTGGGGCGGCGGGTTTATTTTAGGCATCGACGGCTAATTTATAAAAATAGATATATATATTATACAAAAACTTATTCTTTATTGTAACAAGATGTGTGCGACTAGGTTTTATTATACAAAAATATTATACAAACATAAATATTATTCCAAAAAGATTAATATTGTAACGAGATGTGTGCGACGACGTCTTTATTCTACCAAAATATTATAAATATATATATATTATACCAAAATATTATATTGTCAGCTTTATTCATATCAAAAAATATTAAATTATTGTAAAGAAATGTGGCGGTTTTTATACTAAAAAATATATAATAAAAATTATTATACCCAATGCTTTTACAGACCAGCCAGAGCATGTGGATGACAGCTCCCAAATATCGATCATTAGCACTTTTGTATTTTGACGTTAATGACACTGTCGTTGTAAAATTTTGGATATATTTAATGAATTAATCTTTTAATTAATTAATAATATTACGTAACATGGTTTTAGTTTTCTTTTATCATTTTATGCTAACCATTTAACATAAAATTAGGTTCATAAAAATTTTATTGATAAACTTTAAATTTTAGTTGGTAATAGCACTTTTATTCGTTCCAAAGAAAAGAGATTAAATTATTCATATTTCAATATGTTTTTTAAAATTAACTGGCAACACCCGGTTTTCCCCGTCCCCGCCCGGCTGTAACATTAGTTGGAAGCCTTCATTACTGTTTTGACACTGATTGTTGAAGGGCAAGTGCTTATTTTTCTTTTGCCCACGGGTGTTGGATAAAGTAGTACGGGCCGAAATATTTTACATAAAACCCAAAAAAACTTTATTGTAATAGATATTTGCAACTTTTGTCATATTGCTATATATTTCAACATAGTTATTAATAGATATTAAAATTAAAATTAAAAAGCTATAACTATTTATAAAAATAGTGTCCTTCACAAACACAATTAATTTATTTTCAATGTTTTGCTAAAAAAAAGTGTAGTAATAATAATATTTAATATTATATGCTTTAAGATTAAATGTTAAACTTTGATGTTTTGTTATATTAAAATATTTGTTTATAAAAATAATATAAAGCCCATAAGGAAGCTAAATAAATACTCTATAAAAATATAAGAAGAATGATTAAGTTAGTCAAGATGTGTAAAAAATATAATGATTACAAAAAAGATTTCAAAAAATGTAATTATTTTCTAAATATAAGTAAATTAAAGCAGTGTGACCTTGCTGATTCTATCCAAAAAAAATATTTAATTTTTATATCTGAACATATATATCATTTGAAAAACAAATAAAATATTATTTAATAACGAATATTTAACCAAATTAAAACAAGCCAGCTTTTTACATAATTTTAGTGACGGTTGGTTTATTTTATATCAATAAAAGTGTTGAGTTACGTGCATTTAAGCTGGCGGATCTGTGATCTACGTTGAGTCGCGGAAGATTAACAAAAGATGTGGGAACCTTTAGTCACCTGAGGTTGCAAGTCTTAAAACAAAAGTAACATTATAAAAAACAGATAAAATAAAAATTAATACTGCTTTGGCTGGCACATACGCTAATCTTTCAATTAATTAACACATTATAGACTGGAGATGACAACAAAGTCTACAGCAATATGCGCATTAATAATTAAGCATATTAAAGTTGTAATTAAATAACGAAAATTTGGTAAAATAAACATTTACTTTTTACGTGTTTGTACATTAACAAAGCTAATAAAATATTGAAGCGGCCAGTAGTGCCATCGAAACGATTAAATATCATGATAAAAATAGACAAAGCGAAGCATTAATCCATAAATTAAAAAAAAACTATAATAATCAAGCCAAGCATTTATGATCATCGATTGGAGTAGATCATGGCAAAACACCGCCTGGCATGCCATAACAGATGCTGCAGTATTCAAAAATTATTTTTATTGCTTTTACTTTTTTAAACATCGTACACGCATATTTAAGATAATATGCAATGCAAAGGCGAATAGAGTTTTAACAAATTTATACATATAAAAACAAAAATATAGTAAAGACATATAAATAAATAAATAGCATAATATATAATTGAATTATGTATAATCATGTTTAAGCATGACATACGCCTTGACTATAAATTGGCAAAGCGCGTATGTACTGGGCCAGAAGAAGCTGACAAGCAAATTGAGTTTCGCGTGAAGCAAGATGTGATTAGCAGTTGCAACCATTTGCGGAAAAATTGTTAATTTCATTTTTTAAATCATTGTTCAAACTTCCAAAAAAATAAAACTTTTCATAAAAGGCAAAATATAATTACAACAAAATAAGCTAGAAAGCTCAATTAATCAGAATTTGCATGCCAATTAATTGTAATTTATTTAAAAATATAAATCTGTCGTTTTTGCACAAGTGAAATGGTTAAATGCTTTTAATTCTACTTAATTCCAGGGTAATTTACAGAAAATTGCAAAATATTTTGTTCGTCTTAAAATCCTAAAGTTTATATGAGTTAAAATTAATTAGAAATTAAGATGCTTTTCCATTTACATTGCGGATTTTATTTTTTCTTCAAGGTTAACTTTCAGCTTCATTTTACTAATAAATAGTATTATTTTTTATTGGTTCATTAGCCATGACTCGGCATAAAGCATACGAAGTAACCGCAGCTACCCTACATGTACTTTGCTTATATTAAAATAATTTAATATTAATAAATTCTCTTTAATAATTATTTCTTGTTTTTATTTGGGTTTCATTATTTTCTAACTTTTTTATGGTGATGTAAAACAATTTTTCAAATTATTGTTTAACTCTTTTCTCTAAATGAATTTTAATTTAATTAATTTTTGTTTTTCAGCAGTTTTATTTTTTATTCAAAAACATTTACTTTTTATTCATGTTGTTCTGATCGTGCTATGCCTGTAAAAAAATACGAATAATTTCGTTGATTCGCCATTTAAACAATGTATTGATTTCCAGCGTCCATGTACACGGATTGGCAGCGACACCTCTTTTTGACGACGTATGAAACGCATGAGTATTACCTGGCCAAATAGCAATAAACATTGTTATACTGCAAACATTTTAAATTATATGGACCATTACGAATTACAAAAAGCTAGCAAGAAATGGCATTTGTTGTCAATTAAAAATAAAGGTTAAAATTTATACAAAAAAAACCTCAAGCCTAGAAAGAATAAAAATGAATTGTAAAAGAACTAAATATTATGAAAAATTACAATATTATATATAACCAAAATAAATCTCATCAACGATTAAATTTAATACACCAAATGAAAATTTGTTTTTTAAAATTATAAAAATTTTAATAAAAAATATTTAAAGAAAAATGTAAGTTGGAAGTTCAACTTTACAATCATGAAATACAAATCAATTATTATTTCTTTTTTTAGCATCAAATAATATTATAAATTTCAAGCCGGCTCATAGCATAAAATTTAACCCAGAAATAAAGGATAAATTAAATATTATTATGTAAATCGAATTGATTGACTTTATATTATCTCTTAAAGAGGTTAAATAGAATATAATATTGAAGTTTATTTAGAGTTTGACATTGCACTACGACTCTTATTTAAAATAAACAAAATTAAAGATAAAAAATAATGAATTGAAACTGGCTTGGCCAGTACAAAGCGTGACGTTTCTTAAAAATTATAAACTGAAATTTCTTAAACGGACATATTAATAATTTTGCAAAACAGATGAACCATTATATTTAATTTTTTTAAATTGGAGGATTTTCTTTTATTTATAAAAAGTTCTTGATTCATGTTTCATAATAATATATTATTATTCCCATTTGTTCGTTTTGCGTGTAAATTGTAAATGTTTAAAAATACTGAAATAAAGCCACCGGAATATTTAAGATTTATTGGCAATATAGTGGTGTATGCTGTAATATTGAACTTCTGTTATTGCTTTAGAATAATCATGTTATTTAAAAATAATATCTTCTTACAATCATCATTTATCATTTACCAAAGTTCATTGCTTAATTAAATTTTAAAATTAAAAACTGATGCTAGTAAAAATTTTAATTGGCAGTCCATTAAATTTAATTTTTGTTTTATGTAAATTATGTATATGTTCTAACCAATTGGTTTAATATTTTTATTTAATAAATATGTTTAATTAGATCCATGAAATTTTGATTGAACTTGGTCCCCCCCCACCCCCAAAATGTTCCAAATTCCGTCACGAAAAAATCGCCGAGTTGGAGTTGAACTTGGCCCTCTCACTCCCCCAAAAGATAATTATATTCGAAAATCCTCCAAAAATTCTTTTAAGCGATTTTTTTTGCAAAAAGCTATAACGCGAATGAGATATAATTTATCATAATTAAAAATATTTAGATGAAAATTTGAAAAATTTTTAGCCATTTTATTCAAGAATTTTTGATAAAACTTTTGAGAAATTATACGCACTTTATTTCACGAACAAAAAAAAGATTTGCTAAAAAACAATAAACCACAAAATAAACTTATTCATATCCTTAACTTTCAGTATTACATACATACTTTTAAGTTGATTAAACATGAACTTTTTCTAAAAAAAACAATTAATTATAACGGTTTTCAAAGAAAAATAGTAAGATTAAAATTGCGGAATTGATCCGCAAACTAAGGCACGTCCAACAAATACAAAATAAAACTAAAAGCATTTATTTTATATGAAAAATAACCAATTAGTTGAACAACGTCCACTTAAACCATTCGGTTTACGCGAGGAGAGAACAATACGAGGTCGTTTATTGAAGTTTATTCATGAGCCCTACATAAACGTGTTTGAAGTGCAACTTTTAAAAATTAAATATTTAATTAATCCACCAAAATGCATTAATAACCAAGAATGACAAAAAACACAAATAAACAGATTACAATAGCAAAATTCTTTTTCTTTTCGGAATGTAAGGCAACATTAATAAATATATTTATTGAAAAAATAAAAACAAATAATGTAAATTAATTAAATAAAACGCATCATTCCCGTTAACTCCTAGACAAATTTTTGTGGCATGAAAGATGTCAAGTCACATATTTTACAATTTTTTTCAGACGAACCGCAAGGCGTCGGGCACAAATAAATAACTAAAATTTTAGTAACTTATAAATTATGTAAATCTATTTGATGATAATGAAATGTACACTTAAATTATAATGTTAAGGAGCAAGATGAATTTTAAAATATAAATAAAAAATTAAATAATTTGTCGAATACATATTAAAAAATAGCATAACTATTTAAAAAAAAGTATTATATTCACACAACGAAAATAAATGAAAATGTTACTGCTTTGAAAAATAGTTAAAAATTAACCAATTTAACTCACTAATGAAGGAAATAAATTTATCATAATTTATTTAAATTCCAAAAGAAATGTTAAAATGATCAAAGTTGAAAAAGTATTACAAATAAAAAAGTTATTCTGATTTATTCTGATTATGTCCAGAGTTGTTAAAAATAAAACTCAATGGACAGTAAAATAATAGCTCTAGAGCAGAAGAATTTCTAATCAATTCACTTGTCCAAAAACTAAAAATGCAATATAACATAAATAATTACACCTAACAATCACTTAAAAATGCTAGATAATTTAATAAAATTATATTTCAGACGTCACAAGATGAAAAGATAACAAATATTATTTCTAAATTTTTCCGTTCTTACGTTCGACCAGGGTTGACATCGCCCAAACATCAAAATTCCAACGCTGGCATTTAAAAATAAATATCTATAAATATAATTAATACATCAATAAAAAATCAAAATATAAAGCTTTTTAAAAAATTAATTAAAATATTGTAGATCAATTCAACAAAAATATTGTTTGAAGAAGCATAATGATTATTGGTATATTACATTGCAATTTTATCGTGTAGGGTATGATTATTTTTAAATACAAAACTTATAAAGAAATCATTCTTGAGAACTTAATGAAGAACTGTCTTACTAATGAAATAGTATATTCAACTATTATAATGCAATTTTTTAAATATTTAACAAAAAAAAAGAGCAATCCAATAAAATTGTTGTTACTTGTATTTTCTTCGTAAAAACTACAATAGAAGAAAAGAGGGCCGCAAATGTCTTATTTTGGCTGAGGCCTCAAAAGACCGGACGCAAATGTCCGAAAATGGGTCATAAAATTCCTTTACATTTTGGCCGCAAAGTCTGGTTAATATCAATGTTTATATTTTGTTTCTTATTCAATTTCCCATTTTTTAGCTATCCCCTAAAGTTATTTAGTTTAATAATAATTTATTTTTTCTCAAGTAACAATTTTTTTCCTTTTGCATTTTCTTATCTTTGCTATAACAGTAAAATTGCTACACAACTTGAGTTTATTTTTTGCTACTGATTTAAAATATTTATTTGTTTCCCATGGATAATTTTGTTTATTTATTCGAGAAATCAGAATGTTTTCTCTTGGGGGATTTTTGACTTGTTGTGACTACTTAATTTATATTATTAACTTAAAAAATAATTTTTATTTTTATATTTATTGGCTTTCAGAATCTAGAATAAATTTATTCTTGATAAGCTAGAACAACCTTTTGCAATGCTGGCTGAATATGATTTTTAAACACGATATTATAAAATGTATGACATTTTAATTATGCGTTTATTTGATAGAATTAAACCATTAAGGTTCTTAGCTTTTAAAGAATAATACTAAATAATTATTTTAATTTTTTTAAATATATATAAGTTTTTCATTGTTGTTTCATTTGCAAAAATCATTGTTTGTCAACATATCTTAGATCATTTTAATGCTGTTATCCCTCTTCAAATACTTTTAATATTTATTTATGATTAATTCCATATCTGATTTTTTTTTTCCTTTAATTTGCTCGTCTTGCACATCCCTGATCGATGCATGTCAGGTCTGCTTGCGCCTAAACGAAGCAAAAATGTGCTGGGTAATTACGCTTGCTTCTGTTTTTTTTTTTGGTAATTTTAGTTAATAATTAATATTAAAGTCTAGTTTGAATTGGAAGACACTAATATATTGCTAATATTAAAAAAAAGAAATTTGCTTTAAATAAATTTTTAAAAATTGAATAGTCTATAATAATCAAATAAATTATTTCAAAAAACTTAGATTATTTAAAATTGAATATCAGGGTACATTTTTTTGTTATATAAGAAGTATTTATTTTGTAGCTATTTTAAACACTCAAATGTAGCCAAAAACATGTTAATAAATTGACTGAAATTTAATTTTCATTGGGTTTTTTGTGATTTGCATGAAGGCACAAATGTATATATTTTTAAACTTATAATTTTAGGTTTTAAAAAAAAATTTAAACATATTATTTAGACATTAGAAGATGAATTTTTGATGAGCACTTATTGATTAAAATGTTACTAATTGCTTTTTAATTAAAGCATTTATACTTGATGTTTTGTGAAGAAATGTACTTCCTAATTATTCATATTTAATATAAATTAATATTTACGAATCTACCATTAAAGTTATTTTATCTGAATTGTGATTAAAAAATTGATATTTTTTTCATTTAATGCAAACACATATGAATTAAAAATATATTGCTATTTATTTTTTTGCTTTTAATAAATTGGATTTTATATATTAGGGTACTCTCTTTGGTTGCAGTAAGTGTGCAGGCGCGGCGACATTAAAATCACAATCAAAAAAATTATGTCCTATATATATTTAATATATTTTCTAGTTATATAAATGATTTTCGACTTCGGCGGTCACATTGTATACTGTCCATCAACTTTATTTTCGGAATTGATTATTAAATGAAACCTAAGTTTAATTATAATTTTTAATTTTTTAGTCTTAATGCTCAACCCTTATCGCATTTAAAATTCTTTATAACATTTTTTTATATAGTTTTTACTTAATATAAATTCGAGACAGTCCCAAATCGTTGGTGCCTTGCATTTTTTCATCGAGGCTGGTGACACCGAGGACTTAAATGATAAACAAAATTGCGTATGCCTTGCAATATTGAAATATTATTTATTACATATATTGGCGGTGCATTGTCATAACTTTGTAGTCTGTTTGGTTGTCATTTGTGATTAAGATTAATAACCATACTTAATTTTTTTTTAAAGTAAAATAAACGTTAATTTAAAACAATTTTAGCACAAACTAAACCTACAGTGAGGTTGAAACTGCAATGGTTATTAATTAAATTTTGATAGTTATTTAAAAGTTTTTTCTCTGCTTTAAAAGCAATATTTTAATAAAAATTTCTCGAAAATGACTTTTTCTTAAATACTTTTCTGACCTTTTTTGATTTTTATATATTCGAGATTAGTTTGTTATTCAAAACTTTAACTTAGTATTTATAAATGTCATGTCGATATAATTTTGTTTGCATCGCGTATGTCTCTTTATCTGTTCGTTCACCATCCTGTTAGCTCTGTAGAATTGGTTATTTGAATCCATTTTAAATGATTATTTGCATATGTTTAATTGAACAATTACTTTTTGGTCTTAGATCAAAATGTTTGTATTGAAGAAAATCTTTGACGTCTCATCAAAACAAGTAAAATTACTAAAGCCACTTTATATAACGAATATGAGGTCTTGATTAACATTTTTACGCAAAAAAACTTTTGTTTGAATTTTTTTTCAATAAGCAGCGACTCAGATTCCTATACATCTTAACTAATACTAAATAAATATTTATTTAAATACTGTAAATAAGCTTATTATCCATATATTTTTCAAGGTGCAGATTTTCAAATTTAAATATTAATTTTTAAATATACGTTATGCCAATATAAAATTTTAATTAAAAAAAACACTCAACACAAACAAAGAGAAACATTAAACTTAGCACTATGTAAATTGCTTACGAGAATGGATGCAGTTGTACAATATATTCATGAAAATAATACATAATTATTATTAACATCTGGAAAACATTTTAATTCAGATAAACTTCACAGCATCGAGAGGGTTTTTAACGAATAAACTAGTCTCGTATAATTCAGAAAATAAGAAGAAGAGAAAAATGATTTAAAGTTGAACATAACTAAAAATGAAAAATAATTGCATGAATTGCAGTTCAAAATCGATTTTGGCAATGAACCCATTTTTTTATTTTGTAATCTTTCATAATAACAAAGCGCGACCATGAGAAATGTTTTTTTTGCGCTTTAAATATATTAAATATTTTATATGGATACAGATATTTAAATTTAATGATAGTAATCACTTTAATCAGGTTTTAAACATATTTATTCATTTCTTAATTTTTACAAAATAGCATGGAAATTGTATCAAATTACGACAATAAACTGATGCGTACAAATAAATTTTAGCAGAATTTATAATAAATTAAAAAAACCTTTGATAATAAAAAAATAATATTTATTAATAATTACGGTGTAATACTTTTTTGCACAATAGCTCATCAAACTTGATGCTTTAGATGAAAGATCTTGGCCATATAAAAAGTGCGATTTTTTCACCAATTAGTGGGAATATTATTTATACGTTTATGAATAAACCTGCAATAAAAAATATCTTATAAATTCAACTCAATTTGCAGTATTCAATAATATGCAAAGGATATATATAATAAAATTTAAGAATTTGAATCACCGAGAAATGAAATGGGATACGGCCGGAAAAAGAACAGCCGTGCGGTAATTACGATATTAATTATTTCCAATGAGCAGCAATCGGTACGT
>JAIXHY010000024.1:670000-925322 GCA_020449905.1 Globodera pallida | reverse complement strand
GAAATTTTCCGGCTAGGATTGGGGCTGGTGCTTGGGAAACCGCGATGGGCGTTATGCTCAGCTTCTTCCATCGGAAGGTGATTCCGGTCTCAGGATCACTTCGGTTTCTCCAGCGAAATTTCCTCCAGATTCTGCTTTGAACTTCGTGCCGATTCGGTATTCCCATGTTGGGCAGGAGATCAGTTCATATGTTTTCTCCGATGCTGGAACCGCGTGCGGTCGAAAAAGATGCAGCTGGCCGTCGGCAATTTGCATCCGCAGTTCCAAAAGGAACATGCTTCTCGGCATCCGGTGAATCCTGGGGCCTCTTGGACTTTTTTCAGTTCTTCGACGAAGGTGCTTCCTCCCACTATCGAGTCTCCGTGCACCTTCCGGCAAAATTTTCCTACGCAACTTCCTTCTCTTGGGCAGCTCTTCACCGATGTTACCCTAACCTTGTAGGATCTCAGCCATCTTTCCGTGCGCGGGATGCACGTGATGCTGAGTGACTTCATCGTCATCTCGACGACTCCCAGCATTCGCTAGCAGCTTTATTCCGCACTAAATATTCACAGGACGAGAATATTGGGAGAGTGGTTGAGAAGGGAGAAATAAGGGATATTTTTCCGGGGTTACAATCGGGCTTAAATAGCTAAAATGGGATCAGACACAAGGGGAAAAATTGGGGGAACACAAAATTTACCTTAAGGAAAACAGAGGGAAAAAAGGGAAAACATATCACAAACAAGAGGGATCACGGGAAATCAAAGATCGGTCCTTCCGCTCGCTTCCCTCCGTCTTCTTCTCTCTCTGCTCGCTTCCTCTGTCCTCCCTTCACTTCTTTTCTCGTCCCTTTGCCACTGCACCAGTCGCCTCTGGCGACATATGCCTAAATATAAACCGATATCTCTATTGGTTTTTCCATTTTTCTAGCCTTTAATTATATTTCTTTGCTACCGGTTAAATTCTATAAAGAATCAACAATTATATGTTTCTGGTTGTATGCCTAAATATTAACCGATGTCTCTATCGGTTTTCCATTATTCTAGCATTTATTTATATTTCTTTGCTACCGGTTAAATTCTATAATGAATCAACAATTATATGTTTCTGGTTGTATGCCTAAATATTAACCGATATCTCTATCGGTTTTTCCATTTTCTAGCATTTATTTATATTTCTTTGCTACCGGTTTTCGTCGAACCCTCAGTTCGACATTCAGTAAGTCGGATTCTCAGTTCGACATTCAGGGGAAAGTTTAAAAGCCCATCCGGCAGCCGTCAAGTCGAATTTCTCGTTTCGACAGTCACAATTCGAACTCTCTGTTCGAAAATCACCAAATACGGCGTAGCCAGGGTTGCAGAAATGTGTTATCTCATAAATCGATAAACGCCGCTGCATAAAGGCAACTCCGTTTAAAATCATCTCTCTCTGTGCAGTGGTAACTACATAACCGCACAGTCTTTCTGTCTCAAGTATGACTACGAAAGAAGAGATTAAATTGATTTTGGAGGCGCAGAACCGCCAGTTTATGGACTTGTTATCAAAAGTCCTTCCCCAAAACACGGCTCCCAGTGCCGTCAGCAATTCGGATTTGTATTCGAAAATAAACGCCGCAAAGGTTGGGAGATGGGAAAAGCAAAAAGAAAGCAATTCCTTTTCAACGAAATAATGTGGGCCAGGGAAATCAACATGTTGAACAATCCAAATCAAAAAGATTTGCAGAGTATAAACCCCCGGAAATGGGCAGAAAACCCCCATGCAGTCGCTGTGGTCAATCGCATTTTGTACAGTGTTGTACCTATCCGCCGGATGTTCAGTGCTATGGCTGTGGACAGAAGGGGCATATTAAGCCTGCGTGTCGCCAGCGAGGGCAGAACAAGCCGAGCTATCGTTCTACGGCCCAGGCGCATGCGATTTTCTCCACATTCAGCGCAAATTCCACCTTTCGAGACTGGATTTTGGATGGAAACGTCAATGGAAAATTGATCCGGTTGGCAGCGGATTCGTGCTCGCACCTCACTGTCATTCAGCGTCCAGTCTGGATACAGTTGGGGAGCCCAAAACTGCTAATTCCAGGGAAGCGAGTTGGGTCATTTTCGGGGCGTTTATGCTGTTTCTTTGTATCACAATTGTTCTCCATTTTTAGGAATGAAAATTACACACTCTTCGTCTTCCTTAAATAGGCCAGTGCGCATGCGTAACACGGGGTCTGAGGAGGCGCTCATGTCAATCACCAGATAACCGTAGCGCTGATTGGTCGCTTGACGATACGCGTCAAGGAAGTAGCCAAGCTGCCGTGGGAAAAGCTGTACACCAAGATTGCGTACAGCAAGCACAGAGTTTGGTGAACGCATCAGCACCACATACTGCGCATTTTGACGAGCGACCTTGATTTTTCGTTCAAACAAATTCTGTGCCACAAAAACAACCGCAAAGTTCTGGTGGTGCGACTTTTTGGTGAACAATTCCGACAAGTATTTTTCGTCGATGGACATCCGCAGATCATCGAGGATAAGGAGAAGAGGTTTTGTCTGCCGACGAATCAGTTCTTCTGGGGGAACACCAGCATACACGGATATTCCGGCCTTCTGCAGAACCGGCACAGTGGTGCTCATCTCGCCGAAGCAATAGAAGATTGATGCGGGAGTGGGGTCGATCAGCTCTCTGTTTTCTGCCACAAGGTTGAGCAGAAAAGTCCTTTTTCCTGATGATGAAGGGCCCGAGATAATCATACCAAAGGGTAGTTTGAATTTTAGATCTTGGTCCGAGAAAGACGAAGTGTTGCTAATCATATTTACTTGCTTTATTTAACGTTTGAACGCAATGTGTATGTGTGTGTGTGTGAACAACGGTGAATTCATCCTTTAAATACCCCAACAATTACAATCATTCACTTAAATTGATATTTTGAGTCTGCTCATGGGTTTTCACCGCATCTTCCTCTTCTTTTTCCGCCTCTACGCTCGGCTTCCTCTCCCCAGGTTCTTCTTCTTCGCTACCTTTTGCTCCTGTTCCTTTGTGTATGACTCAACCGCTCGGGGTGGAGCTGTTCGAGTCTGAGAAGGAAGAATAGTGGTAGCCGCTGACAGTGCGTCAACAAAGCCTTGCATCTCCTCTACCTGTTGCTGTTGTGGTTGTTGCTGTTGTTGTTCAGTAGCGTTAAAATGTTGCTGTTGTTGCGAAGGAAGGAGTGTGGCTGCTGCTGCCATTGTGCTGACCAGCTCATCAAGCAGCTGCGTCGTTAAAGGTGCCTATGTTACCTGCGGCTGTTGTTCAGCCGAGGAATGTGGAAACATCCAATAAAGTGTTGCCAAAGTCTTGAAGCTGGCGCGGCTGCTGTTGCTGGTGATTAGCTTCTTGTACTGTGTGGGTGGGTGCCAATAAACAATTTGCGTTAGAGATAAATTATCCACCAGCATGGACTGTTCCACACTCTTGGGCTCAGGCGGTACAGTAAGCTGTACTGCAACCGGTGCGCAAACTGTTGGTGCGTGCTGAGCTTGTACATACTTCACATCAAACGCCCTTCCCTTGTTCTTTATTTTGAAGAAGGTGTGCCCCGGAAGATCGTAAACAAAGTCAAATGGTATAAACGCTGGTCCGTTGATGCGCGTGCACCAAACGGTCACACCCTCCTTTGTCACCATGTAATCCATGTCCCCCTCCGTTGACTTACAGTGACGACATTTTCCGGGAATGTCAAAGGGTACTACCCTCGGGGTTGACAGGCGTTCGCTGGACAATGTTATAGAGTTGGATGTGATTGAGAAATTAACACTGGGTATGATCGAGTCAAAGAGGGAACGTTTTCGTTAATATTAAAAGCCATTTGTATTGTGTTTTTTTTTGTAAAAATTGTGAAATGGTGAAACGATTAACAATTACCACCTTTTTATACTCGACTAATCTGAGATCAAAGTTTACACACACGCACACCCTTTTTACACACGCGAGCACCCCTTTTACACACGCGCGCACCCTTACACACACCTGCGTACATTTGATCTTTGTAACAATTTTTACAAATTGTGTCTTCTATTCACTAATTATTAGGGCCGCTAATTATATGGATAAAAAATCTCGAAATATGGCCATAAAATATGGATGAAAAATTGCAAAATATGGACCAAATATGGGCAAAATTGCAAAATATGGACGAAATATGGAGAAATTTTTTTTTATATATAGCAAAAATAGACAAGATTTTCCTAATAGAAGTAATAAGAGCAATAAAAATTTTTATATGCAAATTAACAGAAACAAATTTTGAAAATAAGAAGAATTTTAAAAATTTTAATTATTGTGGCAGAATTTTTTGTACGAAAAAGTCAATTTTAGGGGTGCATTTTTTGAAAATTGAAAAAGTCGATCCTCAGGGGTGTATTTTTCGTTTTTATTGCATTTTTGTTAAGGAATTTTTGAAAAATGGCGAAATATGGAAAAAATATCGAATATGGATAAAAATCGCAAAATATGGAAAAATATGGAAAATATGGATTATAAAATGGGCTCTTGAAGCCCCAACCAAAGCTAAAAACATCATTTATGGCATTTATACGCTGTTCCGAGTGCGCAAAAAAATATGGATTTCCATATAATTAGCGGCCCTACTAATTATGCACTTTTCCGCTGTAAAACAACACCTTCCACACATTAATTTTGCATCAGTTTTATCTTCTATTTTTTACTTTGTAATAAATATAATCCGGCTTTCTTATTTTGCTTGAACATCAAAGGAGTTTACCGATCGACCTCAATTTTTAATCCGTAATGTAAACAGAAGTGTGTAAATATTAAGGAGTTGACACCTGCTCCGAGAGACGTAGAAAATGGAAGAGAAATAACGGAAAGAGAGAGAGATGTAGAGGGATAGGGATGAAGGGAATAGCAAAGGAAGAGGGAGAGAGAGAGAAAGGAAAGAGGAAATGAGGGGAGAGAGCGAGAAAGGGACGGGGAGGAAAGAAGAACGACAACGGAGACGGAAGAGAAAAGGAGGGGAGAGAGAGAAAGAAAAGGAAGGGAGAGAGAGAGAGAAAAAAGAAAGAAGTGAGAAGTGACGGAGAAGGAGGTAAAAGGAAGTAAAGGGTAAATGAAGAGAAGGGGAAAAGAAAAGTCCACGATGGGACGGGAAACCCCCCAATAGGTTAACGATGGGACGGGAAACTGACTCGAACCAGAACCAAACCCTTTGGTTTGCGATCCAAAATCCCTCCAAACCCTTTGGTTTCAAAACCCAAACCACCCAAAAGCCTTTGGTTCAAAGCCAAGACCTTTGGGTCGAAACCCAAACCCTAACCCTTTGGCCCAACCCCAAAACCCTCTGATTCAAAACCAGTTCAATAGGCTCGCGATGGAACGGGAAAACCAGTCAATAGGTCCACGATGGGACGGGACTCAATAGGTCAACGATGGGGCGGGATCCCACGAGGAGGGGGGGGGGGGGGGGGGGGGGGGGGGGGGGGGGTGACTACCCATTTCCGCAGTGGACATTTCCGCAGTGCCATTTTTAAATTTTATCTATTTTTGGCCAATCTACAGTATTTAAATACTGAATAAGATTGAATATGCATTTTCAAATTCAAAACTATGCATTGAAGAAAATAAACAAAAAATTTACATTTTTATGTTACCTAAAATTTTACAGAAAAAACTTGGTCCTTGCGCCGGGCTAGGGTATAAGAAAAACCAGGAGTCCAGGCTTTTTATGGCATAAGATTTTTTGCAGTATAAAAAAAGGAAAATACTTCTTATTAAGAATTTTTGTACTTAGGCCTGCTATTTTTAGGTAAATTCCTATTTTTTCTGCAAGCTTATACTGTAGATTGGCAAAAAATAGATAAAAATTCAAAAATGGCACTGCGGAAGTGTCCTGAAGCAACAAATAATACTGACCGAGTTGAATTTCAGAAAAAAAAAAAATGACTTCAAAGAGAGTTCGTTTTGCGGAGGAACAAAATGAGCAGTTTTTGTCCTCATCAATGGAAAACAGAGTGAAGAGAAGCCGAATCGAAACGGAGGGCGAAGTTGTCAATGATGGGGAAGAAACGGCAGAAACTTCAATGAAACTGACGGACAAGAAGCACACACTGGACTCGGACGAGGAGGACGAGACGGACACGCACCAACGGCTGGACATGGACAAGGTTTGTGTGTCATCCAGGCGCGTATTTAGGGGGGGGGGGGGGGGGGGGAATTCCCCCCCCCCCTCCGAAATGAAATTTCACAACAAAAAAAACAAGAGGGGCAAGGGTACCCAGGAATTTTTTTCAGGGGGGGGGCTGATTCAAAAAAAATTCGATTCTTAGGGGTGCATTTTTGCTTTTATTGCTTTTTGTTAAGCAATTTTACCAACAAAAAAAATTGGTTTAAGGGGTGCATTTTTGGTTTTTATTGCATTTTTCTTAAACTCACTTTTTCTGGTCGGCAAATTTTTTAGAATTTTTAATTTTTGTTAAAAAATCGCCCAAAATTTGGTATTTGCCGATTTTCAAAACGAGTTTTTTTGTTGAGAATTCTGCTTTACCTCTCTCTGGTAGGGGTGGGTCGGCGGTGCCGATAGGCGCCGACGAGAAAAATTTTTGAGGAATTGTTAAGAAAATTGGCCCAAAAGTGATTAATTTTGTAAAACAAAAGGGTCCCCCATATGGTTTTTTTTTCCTCAAATTTAATTTCGGGGGGGGGGGGGGCTGCAGCCCCCTCACCCCCCCCCCTGGGTACGCCCTTGAAGAGGGGGGACCCTTTTGTTTTGCATTTTGAAAACTTTTTAATTTTTTTTAAATGGGAGGGGCATCTATACTTATTACCTTGACAATTTGCATGGCATGGGCGTTTCTGAGTTTAAAGTCGATGCCAAGTCCCCCGGCGTAAATTATATTTCAAATTTCTCCCGTTTTTTAGGTCGAAGGTCAAGAGGAGTCGACGCTCGAGTACGAGGGCCAAGTGAAGATCATGCCGTTCAACATGAAGGACGACTTGGAGGAAGGGCACTTCGACGCGAACGGCACTTTCATTTTCGACAAAAAGGAGGACGTGATCAAAGACGCATGGCTGGACAACATCGAATGGGACAATGTTAAAAATGCGGCCGGGAAGCATTGGGGCAAAGTGAGCGGCGGGCAAAAATAAATGACATTTTAACGATTTTTGTTGCGATAATTGACTAGAAATTTAAAAAAAGACGAATTTTCTTTTTGAGTCTGCTCTGTTGAAAAATTTCCGAATCCTTCGAACGGGAGATTCCCCACGCCGGGCCCTATTGTGTAATTTGAAGAAATGCGTCGCTTCGTTCAGCTGGACGACGAAGAGGACAAAAAGTCGGACGATGAGAAGGAAGTGGAGCCGAAGGACGTGTACCGGCGACTTTTGGAATTGCTCAATCAAAAGGAGACAATTGCGGGCGCTTTGAAGCGACTGAACAGCGAGAAGAGTAAGTCGATCGGTGGTGATCAGAAGCTAAAGTGATTTGGGGAAGGGTCCACATGCCGGGGAGGGCCGAAATAACTTGCCCTCTCTGTATACGGACCTTTTTACATTTTGAGCCTTCGATGACCGGGCGGCGCACTGATAAACCTAACTTCAAAAATGTTTTTTTCTCATTTGAAGTCAAAATTTTGAAGGAATGAACGCAGCGGAGGAGCGCAAGCGCCGCTGGGCAGCCAAAAAATCCGGCGCGAACGTGCAGGAGGACGAGAAGAGCAAGCAGGTCGCAGAACTGACGGCACTGGCCGACTCGCTCGTTTCACTGGGCAACATGGAGGCCTACCAATTGAACCAGGCAGGAAACCAATTTATTCTCCAAATGTTCAAATTCCTAAAACTTTAACTGAGAGAATTATCGTTTTTTAATTATTCGGCAATTTTAAAGGAGGCCATCAACGCACTGCTGAACGCTTTGGAGACGGCCAATCGAATACCGGGCGCCAAAAAGGCAACAATGGACATGTTCTCGGAGTAGTGCAGTGCAGAAAATTAAAAAAAAAACAAAATAAAGGTCTTTGATCAAAATATCATTTATTTGCAAACCAAATTAAACATTAAAATACGTCATTTTCCAGGTTTTCTTTTGTACAAATTCCATTTAAAAAACGGCACAAACGTTGTTTATTTTGTTAATGTTAAACGCATTACTCTGTTTTGCATGCACTTGTCGCATTTCTGAAAAATTATAAAAACATTTAATTGTTAATTGGAGATGAACCTGCCAAATGCTAACGTTTATGCATCTATTCGTTGGCGAGAGCAATCGTTAGTATATGTTTAATTTTGGTGGTCATTTTCTTTTCTTTCATTGCTTTTTATTTAATCCATTCTAAAATAAGTTGGCAATGTCTCAACAATTCGAAGAGGCGTTTCAAAAAGTCTTTTCGACTTCTGCTTTTGCGTTTCGTTTCGGCATTCAGTGGTGTTTCGTGCCGATGATCGTTTTTCTGGGTGAGTGCGTCGGGTGGAGTCGTTTAGGGGAAGTTTGATTAAGCATTAAAAATAAAATCGATTTTTAAAGATTCTCATTGGTATCGAATTTAGGCTTCTGCCGGGGCGCCGATCCGTTGCCGAACGGTGAACTTGTGCCGCTGTCGCTCTCATCGGTCTTTTGGGGCTGAATGAACTGCGCGCACATGCGACCTGAATTTGCTCATCAAATTGTTGATTTTTTGATAAATTTGTCCGTTGTTTTGTCTTTTGCATGGCCTAAACAACGTCTGATTTAGCCCTACTTTTTTTAAATTCGTTTTGTTTTCGCTTCTTCCTTTTCTAAGGTGTTAAAACGCCGACCCGAACTTGATGTATTTTCAGAGCACTTTTCGTTTGAACTAAAGAAATGCCGTCAATCGACAGATTGCGTGTCGAGTTGCGCAATGTGTACAGCGTCCACCATTTGCTGAACTTCGTCCTTTCGGTGGCGTTCCCTCTCAGTAAATTGCTCCCGCCGCTGCCCAATTTGCTGTACGGACAGCGACAGCCCGGGTTCGATTCGGTGCGATTCAAAAAAAACCAAAAAAAAAAGGGTAAAGAAGAGTTTTTTTTGTTCGCTTGTCGATGGTTTTAACTTAATCCTTTTTTTAAATTTTATGTTTGAATCAAAAAATGGGTGTTTAAATTAAAAAATATATTTTTATATATATAACTTCGTTCGTGTTTAGAGAGAACGTGAAGTGCTCATCTTTCTGGCGGTTGTCATTGTGTGGAAGAATCGAAAGGCATTTTTGGGGCCTTTTATTTATTTTTCAATTTATTGAATTCTTTAATTTAAACGCTTTTCATTAAAACATAAAAACTGAAATTTCTTTACATTTTATTCAAAAAATTAGGTCTGGAGCATTTTCAATTCGAAATTTTTCACAAAGCTAAAAGTGGTGACCAAAAATTGATCGAAATTAGCTTCAAAGATTACATATTTTAATTTATTTTTGCAAATTTATGCCACATTTTCTCTCTTTTTTTAGGCCATTAATAGCCTTCATTCGCTGTCAATCAGTTTTTTGTTTGCCAAATTGGCCGGCGCCGCGCTGTTTTTCCGCTGTTCGTCGTTCTTTGGGTTGGTCGCCTTTGCCTCAGGGGCGCGACGGGACGAAAAAAATCCTTCAAAATTTTTTGGAATTAATTGGAAACGAAAGTTTTCCATAATTTTTGAGTGGAAATACTAAGAAAAAAGGTTTCTAGAAAGACAATTTGCTTCTTTTTTCCAATTTCGATTTTTTGTTTTCAGTTTGCTTTACTCCGTTTTTGCCCTGCTCATTTTCGTTTTGGTGCCCGAACAGTTGCCCCCCGATTCGACAAACATTCGCTACTTTCGCGCAAACGAACTTCAGGTCAGGGCTGGGCGAAACTCGGCACACACCCGAAGCCGAAACTCGAAACGAAACAAAATTTTTTCCCGAACCTGAAAGACGAAACTCGAAACCACAAAATACCCGAAATTTCGGGTTTACCCGAAACCGAAACTTTTTTTTTTTAATTTTCAGTACTGTCCCCAATCCCGTGCAACCCTATTTGGCCAAATAAAAACACAATTCATATGTCGCATTAAAATCCATAAAGTGGTAAATTTTGATGAAGAAAAAGCAATTCTTTCAAGGTCTCATCCGTCAAACTTTTTCTCAGATCAGTTAAATCGATCAAACACAGTCAATTCTAAAGTACCAAAACTTTTGTTGATAATTGGTTAAGATGAAGCCAATCGGATAATCCTTTCTGTCAATTTTTGATTTGGGTGACGAGTCAGCACTTGTGCTCTGAGTCAAAACGTGCAAAGCTCGAGAAATTTCCCGACTCGAGAACTGAGAAATTTCGAATATTTTTTATTGAAATTCACTAAAAAAAAATTTGATTTTAAGTTGCACAAATTTTCAATATCGATTTTTAATGGTGCATTTTCCGTTTTTACTGCTATTTTGTTATGGAAATTTTAAAAAATACGATTTTTTTCGCAAATTCTTCTTCACTTTTAGGGGGGGGGGGGGGGGTCGGCGGTGCCGATAGGCGTCGCCGGAGAAAATTTTGAATTTTTACTCAATTCGTTAAAAGTTTTGCAACCAAAATTTTAAAAAATGTCCGGATTTTTTCAAGCTTTTTAGGAATAGGAGGGGTCCCGTCCGGTGGTGCCGATAGGCCCCGCCAGGGGAAAAAAGAGTTTAGTGAATTCAGTTAGGAAATGTGCCTAAATATAAGGTTTTCTAAGTGATTTTTTTGGTTTTTTGACTAAAAAATAAGAATCAATAAAAAGGAAACAATATTAATTTAAAAGAATAAAATAGGTTCTCAGTAGGGGAATAGAACCTCCGGTAAACAAACTATTAGACAGAATTTAACCACTGAGCCATTGTAATTTGGCGTACAGTTATAGCAACTTTCAAATATTTTTTGAGCACCTTTTAAAAATTCCTTCAGTCCAAATCCGATCTTTAGGGGTGCATTTTCCTCAAAATTTCGGGTAATTACCCGAAACACGAAACTCCAAAATACCCGAAATTTCGGGTGTCACCCAAAACCGAAATTTCGCCCAGCCCTTCAGGTGTGAAAATAAATAAGCAAATAATTTTGGAATTAAACCGAAATGTAGAGGACACAAATTGAAGCTTCTTTAGTTTTGTTTTTTAAACGATAATGCAAGGCGTTTTTTTGACATGAAACGGAAGTTCAGAGAACGCTGGAGGAGGACAAATCGGTGGTTTGGGTGATCGAATTCTTTACAACTTGGTCGCCTGGTGAGCACTCAAAGATTATTTGCGCGTTTTTTTTTTGTTGCAATTTTTCACATTTTTGTTATTTTTTTACAATATTTTTATTTTAATATTTCGTTTTCCACAGATTGTCGCTACGTGGCGCCAGTTTTCAATGCTCTTAGCGAAAAGTACGTTTTGTCAGCAGTTTTATATAATTCTCATTCCCCAACAAAAGGTATTCTCTGCCAAATTTGCGTTTTGGTAAGCATTTTTAATTTGGGTAATTGTATTCGAATTAAAGTGGGTGTAACTGAGAAACTGGTGTTTTGGAGAAAGCCGGGACCGGGAGTACAAAATTAAAAAAAAATTAAAATCTGTTTGTGTATGGAACGGAAATCCGGATTATCCGAATCAAATCCGGGATTTTTGGTCTTGGAAAAATTCTGGCTCGTCACGAATCTTTTAAATGTTAGAAACCAATATTTTTGTACCCTCTCCCCCGCCCCCAAAAAGGGAAATTGGACGTCGGCAAACATTCAAAAGACGGAGCGCACTTTCGCGTCAATACTCACGCCAGCAGCAAGCAGTTGCCCAGCGTCGCGCTGTTCAAGAACGGCGTGCAGGTGGAGAGGAGGCCGCTGGTGGAGCAGCGACGGGCCGTCCCGTTCCTTTTTAATGAGGTTGGTGGTGGTGTTCTCCCATATTAAGTCCAACCTTGGAGGAGCATATCGCACCACCAAAAGCTCCCCCCCCCCTCCCCCGAATCTCCATGTCTGGTGGCGGCTACAGCGCCATGCTTAAGTCTTCAGTTTTGCAATTCTCCATAACATTTATTGAATATTCACTGGATTTTCTTTTCTTTTTGGATATTTTTACTGTTCAGAATAACATCATTTTGGCGCTGGGTCTCAACGACATTTTCGCCGAGTGCAAATCCGTGCGAATTCGGCGGAAGGACGACTAAATGAGAAGGGACTTTTGATGGAATCTCAAAAAAAAGCGCCTTTTGACCATCGAATATACGCGCACATTTTGTCCTTTAGAGTAAACAATTTGAGGAGAAAGCTGATCACTTTAATAAAAACGCCACTTTTTATTGATCGGTTCATCGAATTTTCTGTTCTTTTGGAAGTTGGGAGAAAGAGGGAAGAAATATCATTTCATTTATCCATTTATTTCGACTTCCATTAGTCGTTGTTGCACTTCCTCATCCATCAGTCATTCTCCGGGTAGGGCCCGGCCAGCACTTTTTTGATGAACTCTGTGAAATGCGGGGGAAAATTGGTGGTGGTTTGACGGTTCTGTCGAATTTGAAGTGCTTGTACTGCTCGAGTGTCTGTTCGGGTCGCCAACTCTTTTTTCCCAAGTTGGCGATATGGTTCTAAAGCCGGGGCACTCTTTGCCGTTGAGACCTAGAGCTAAGAGTATAACTTCGGAATGCTTCAATCCCAAGCAGTAATGGAGTATCAAAAAGGGGCCGGAAATTTGCCCTAGGCTCTGTAAACGATGATATACGTCCATTAATTTCCATCCCCCCCCCCCACCCAACAAAAATAGTTACCGTCTGTGTAGGTTATAAAAGAGACTTCAACGCGCTTAATTCCAGACTTCAAGGTCAGCTTTGGCATGGCATCTTTTTTGTCTTTTGAAAGCTGCTCCTGGTGAAAGCCAGCCGAATGGCACATCGAGGCGACACACTGGCGAAGAATGCGCCTGAAACAATGAAATAAAACAGAGCGAATATTGGCCCCAAACACTGCTCAATTTGTTTAATTTAATGTGTTAAAACGACTGATTCGACCTGTACACTTGAAAGGGAGCAGAATAAACGACGGCATTGCCAAGGTGAGAGCCGGCGGAGTTGGAAACGTTTTGGTGCCGACCGGTGGACAGCTCCAAATTCGTTGGCAGTGCCATCACCACAGAAGAAAGAAATGCTTTTAATTATAAATTAAAAAATGCAACAAATATAGCGACTCGAAAGCACACATTGTTCAAGTCCCACAATCAGTAATTAATCTTAATATGTCCAAGTTGTTTTATCTAATCAGAACATTAATTAGAGCCCTCGCAAAGATCCCATCTTTTGGTCCACCGTGGGTCCAGCGGCAGGCTGTTGTAACGAACATATTCCATCAAACGCTCCCATGAACCGACATTGGCATTTTTGACTAAAAATCGGTCCGTCAATTCTTCACAAATGCTTTGGAAACCGAAACATACCCAAGAACTGAGGAGACTTACAAACAATTAATAAAGATTGTCGAATTTTGAAAGATTTCGCGGAAAAATTGACCGATAGTTTTAGCCCATTTTAAATCATTATTTTGGTACTTTTTAATCAATATTTTGGGGGGGGGGGGTTTTGGTTAATATTTTAAGTCAAAATTTCGCGTTTTTTAGTTAATATAAAATCCGGTCTCTACTAATCATAAAACAATATTTGTGTGACGCCCAATTCGGAGTTATATGCGCTTTTATTATTTGTGACAGTCAACCCAACTCACTTGCAATTGCCGCCCACACATCGACCAGTACATTTCCCAATTGGGCCATTTGTTTCGCGTCCACGCGATGCATTCGTTTGCTGCTGTTGAGCGGCTTCCGCGGTTTGAACGCGCCGACCTTCGCGTTACTCTCGTACCAATAACGGATCATTCGATTCGGCATCCAAATCATCAACAGTGACTGATAGCGACTGCTGGCAATCAACTTAACACCAGCAGAACAGTGATTGGAGGATAAAATAAATAAAGGATGGAAGATCCCCCTCCCCCCAAATAAAATGGAAGATTTAACTAAGTCGGGGACCAATTTTCATCATCAAAATGTCATCAATCCTTACGTCGCCTTCTTTTATTTGCAAATCGCCCGTACCAGTGAGTCAAAGCTTTGCTTCTTCCCGTCCGGCCCTGTCTCCGGTTGTTCCTTTGTTCGGTTACGCTTTGTCCCCGGCCCTTTGGCCTGCGCTTCCTGCACATCGAAATAGCACTCCTGGATAACTGCGGAAAGTTGTTCAACAACGCGTTGGGCAAGGCACAACTAAAAAAAGAGGAAAAAATTAATTTTCAAATTTATGAAATGGAAAAGCACTCTTTTTTTATTTCGCATAGTTTCTTCCACCTGATTCTGCGCCCAATTTTCGTCTTCGTTTTCCAAATTTTGACGGAATTTCTCTGCCAAAGTGTCATCATCAGTTACGGTGCGCCATTTCAGCAGTTTCAAGGGGCGTACAAAGGAAGAGCCGTTGATAGATAACTCAAAAAGTACGTTTAAAACTAAAAAGTCCAAATAATTTAGGCGTATTTAATTCCAAAACCAAAGAAAAAGGAGGGAAAAGCGCCATTTTCCGCTTACCAATTTCGCAAAAACTTTTGCTTCCTCCAACAGTTCACGTTCAATCATTTCCATGACCAAAAAGGCAAGAAAGTCGCTGCCTCGCATCGTATCTTTGACACATTCCCAAAGTGTTGCTAAAAAAGAATTAAAAAAGAATAAAAACAATTTTAATGCCCGGAAAAGTACCGATGCTGCCTTTTGTTGACCTGTCGATGGTTTGCTCTGTGTCGAGGCCGACTCGGACAAGAAGTCGAATTCCATGCACATTTAGAGTGGACTGGAGGACATTTGAATCCCACCAATGGACCAACTCAGAAAAGTGTCCGGGCGCACTCAACCCTTCCCTTAAAACAAAAGAATTAATTCACTAAAAATCAATCAGTTTTATGTAATTAGCAGGAATTGGCCGGGAGTATAGAAGGAACCAACGACCAAAAAGCTTCGGAATGCCGGTGATTTGGTACCTCAATTTGTGCTCTATCATTTTCTCCGCCCATTTCTCCATTTCAAAGTCACTGAGAAAGCGCCTTTGTTCATGCCCGTCACTGTAATGCGGCGTATTGGCTGTTCCCCTCCCAAAAAATGTTGAATATTTCAGACTTTGTCGAATTCTCAAAGCGCCCTTCCAGAAGACGCCCATTCCAATAATTGTACTCCCTTTCAATCTCTGGAATACACTACCAAATCATTCTTTGAAACAAAAAGCCCAAAAATATTCGCCAAAAAGGTTAAACTCCAATTCTGAGCTTGAAAGATTTGAAAAATACATAATGACAAATCAAATTTTAGAAATACTAATTTAATATCGTTTGCACGACGCGCTCAAATTCTAAAAACTTGTGTATTCCTGACCAAACGATCTTCTAATCGACGCACCAAGAAATGGACTGGACTAAACAAAATTTTTGGTTGAATTTTTTAAATACGATTTTATAATTTCCAAAATTTAAGAATGTTATACGTGTTGGAATAGCACTCGTATTTCGATCGATGGATAATGATTTAGTGTAAAACTATTTAAGAAAATTTGTTGAGTCTCGATCTCGGGGTCATTTCTCGGTCTCGCACCGTTTGAATCTCGCCGTGCACTCAAAGATGGACTCTCCAAGCCTTTGAGTCCAAAGTGATTTTGCCGCTGCACTGAAATGGCTTCTCCCATAAATTTGTGCAATTCCCTTCCCTCCAATTTCCGTAAAGCGTTGCGTGTATTGCCCTCTCCCTTCTTTCCTTCTCCTCGCGCTTTTCACACTTCGCAGTTCAATTGATTTGTGATGTGGAAATGAGAAGGAAGGGAAATGGAGAGGAATTTTGTTCAGGCGCAGACGGCTGACAAACACATTGACACGATTTTGCTGCTAGAGTTTGTTGGTTGTGTGACGGTGGTTTTTTTTTCCACAACGTGTCATCTTCTATATGTATGTGTATGCAGATCGAGCCTTTTTTGTCAAGAATTTCGATTAGTTTCCCAATGAAAACCATTGGATGGATGTGGATCGGTCAATACCTGATTTTTATTGATTCAAATCCGCGAGTGAACTTTTTCTCAAAACTCAATGTTTAGAGTTACGTCCATTGATATTCAATGTTTCAGTTTAAATGTTTGGCATTTCTTTGAATGTGTGCGCCGGAAATAATGGCGTTTTTTAATTTTTTTTTTGTTTTGGAAAAAGTGAAGGTAATTTTTACACAAAAGAGCAAAAAGGACAGCGATTCTAAGAGATTGTCAACTGTTTTTACGTTTTAAACGTTTTGCGCACAATTAATATGATTTGAACTTCAGATTTGTTAACGGTTATTTGCACATAACAACACAACAAAACATATTTCCGATTTAAAAATGGGCAATGTTTTCGCGAATCTGTTCAAGGGACTGTTCGGCAAGAAGGAAATGCGCATTCTGATGGTTGGGTTGGACGCTGCTGGAAAGACGACCATTCTGTACAAGTTAAAGCTCGGCGAAATTGTCACCACCATCCCAACAATTGGTTTGTGCTTGGGGTTATGGTAGTGGCGAACGTTGTGACATTTGAAAACAAACGATTTTCTCGTAACTAATGCCAAAAGTGGATTGGCCATGCGACGCCATTGAATGACCAAAATTAATACCGATTTGTGATCACTAAAAGGCTAGGCAATATGTAATAGTTATAAGTTGATTGGTTGAGCACAAAATTTGTTCTCTTAGGCTTCAACGTGGAAACCGTCGAATACAGAAACATCGTAAGCGGAGTCGGGAATTGCGAGATTCATTTTTCACATATTTTTTAGTCGTTCACTGTTTGGGACGTGGGTGGTCAAGACAAAATTCGTCCACTTTGGAGGCACTACTTCCAGAACACGCAAGGTTTGGTTTGTTAGAAACCTCTCCGGAACAGTATGTGGGGACAGTTGCGCTTTTTTTCAGAAATTTTGGCCAACATGCGTTTGGAATTTTTGAAAAATTGTTTGAATTCGGGTTTGGTCTTTGAAATAAGTCGAATTGGAGGTCAATTCCGAGATTAGAATCAGATGCCGCATTTACACATATACGAGAACGCCTTCAATTTCTTTTTTTATTTACCAATTTTTAATCCTTTTTTTGTTCAACGAAAAATCAGTATTTTGGTGTTCTACACATCTGACATCATTGTTTAATGGGAAAAATGTTTGGACCAGAACGATCCCCCCCCCCCCCCCCCCCCCCCCTCCTTGGGTTGGGTACGGTTTGTAGTTGGTTGGTGATGTTACAAATTCATGTTAACACTGTAGGACTGATCTTCGTCGTGGACAGCAACGATCGCGAGCGTGTGGGTGAGGCGCGTGAAGAGTTGATGCGAATGCTGGCGGAGGACGAATTGCGCGACGCGGTGCTGCTGGTGTTTGCCAACAAACAGGTCAGTCGGCGGCTGGCTTTGGTTTCGAGCAGTACATTTTGTCATTATTTCTGATGAAGTGCACTCCTTTTTTGTTGTGTTCATTTAGGTCGGGTTTATTTTTGTTCTCTTAAGGATTTGCCAAATGCGATGAACGCTGCAGAAGTGACGGACAGACTCGGACTGCACACCGTACGTGCAATTAAAAAGCGCACACAACAAATGTTTAGCTAATTTCCGAAACAATATTTGAATTTTATGGATTGCAAAATAGTCAGATATAATCAATACGGATCCGGCATTCTTAACAGAGAACCGATCACTTTTAACGATTGTTCTTTCAGTTGCGGAACCGCAACTGGTACATCCAGGCCACCTGCGCGACTTCGGGCGACGGACTCTACGAGGGGCTGGACTGGCTGAGCAACCAGCTCAAGAACAGAGGCTAAGCTGGGTTGGTGTCTGTTGCACTTGCCCACGGAATTGATGACGATTGAATTTATTTGTGTGTTGCGCGCGCAGCTCTTTTGTGGGACGTCCGATTAATTTTGATAATTATTTTATTCCGTGTTTTTTTTGTGGAGAATCCGTCGACGACAACTTGTGACATTCAATCCCCCAACCTTAAGGAAATTGTACTGATTTGATCGATTGGCTCCTTTAATTTTGATTATCAATTTTGATCAGGCGCCGAATGCTCGCCTTTGCGAGGCGGGGATCAGTCAGTCTTTTGTGAACTAAAAATAAAGCCAACCTTTGGATTCATGGACTCAAACTGTGCCCTAGCGAAAACATTTTGCGAGTTCATTATTGTGTGTTAAACATTTGTTCCCTTGGCCCCTGTTATTCTGCACCATTATATATTACAGAGGACGTCATTTAATGTTATTTTGTTTTTTTGGTTGGACTTAGTCGTTAAGATGACGGAAGCTTAAAAGCACGCACCGGTCCCGTATAGACACTTTGTCTATTTTTGGAACACTTCACTCCAAGGTAGACATTTTGTCCATTTTCGGAACATTTTGTCTCCCTACACACCAAAATAGACACTTTGTCTATTGGAACATTTTGTCTTACTATACTCCAAAATAGACATTTTGTCCATTACGTTGCCGCTTAAGCCTAAAAAGTCGGTAAAAGGTGTTTTCTAGGGATATCCCGGGGCGCAGAATCCGAATCTGACCTCCGTTTCGTCCCATGAACCCGAATTCGAAAAATTCTTCGAAAACTCAAAATTTCCCAAAAATTGATTTTGGCCTCAAAATCATTCCGGGGTTCGAATAAGTCAAATTAAGGTCAGATTCGGATTCTACGCCCCGGAAAAAGGTTCTCGATCGGTGAAAGTTTTTCGAGATTCTCGATCGGTCCTCAAGTCCTGGCTCTAGTTTCCATTACGCACGTAACATTTTGTCCAATGCTCTAGCGAATTGTTACTAATTCATAATGTGGCAATAGTTTCAGTCGGTGCACGGCGGCAAAAGCTTTTTGGGTTTACATTTACAACACCAATCATTCATTGTGTTACAATACAATGCTCAACACAGAGATGGAAATACCGGGAAACTCACAGCAATAAAAGTAAGCAGCACAGCTTTGGTGGATTGAAGAATTTTTTTTTTTGGCTTATTAAATCCAGGCCCAAAATCGACTTGAATTTCCATTTTTATGCAAAAAAAAGTAAGGCATAAGGGCCTGGATAAGGAAAAGCGGCACAGACATTTTGTTGGAGAGCGAAAATATTGCGCAAATTGCAAGGAAACATTTTGCATTTGTTGTCGGTGGAGCAATAAGACAGAGCAACAGGACTTCCAAAAACCTTTTTCAATTGGACTCCAATATCCCGAATGGGATAAATACAAGGATTTTTGACTCTACCAGAACCCTCAAAAATAAAGAAAAAGAAGAGAGAATTGTTGGGAGTCCTGAACAACAACAAAAAAAACGGGGACATCGAGGGAAAGAAAAAAGGAATAATGTCCGATTGAGATGACAATGTGCGATAACGGTAACGAATGCATATATATGCGCGCGCGAAGGATGGGTGGGTAATATTTGGCGCTTTACAATAATTGGGTCGAAAAAGCAAAAAAAAAATCATAAATTATGTGTGATCAGAACGAATGGATAAAATGAATGAATGAATGCCATTGTCTCGTTGCCGCCCCTTTCTCGTGTATGTGTGCCATTCCATCATTGTCCGCCTTATCGGCATTCCCACACTTTGACGGTGGAGTCCACAGAGCCGGTGACAACGAAGGCCAATTTGGAATGGAAATCTGAAAAAGAAAGATTAGATGTTGTCTATCATTTGACACCGAAAACCGCGACGAAATCTTCCGCCGGCGGGCGTCTTCCGGCTTCGAATAACCGAATACCGGACGTTTTTGAAATACCAAGACCTGGACCCCGTTGCAATGACTTATCATCCAAATGCCCCCCGGTTCTATTCGATTGTTTGGTGATTTTTACCCATCGATGTGACGAATTGGGGATGCGCCTGCAACGTTTTGATGCACCGCCGATGCTCAATGCTCCACACGCGCAGCGTTTTGTCGTCACTGACCGACACCTTTACAAAAGAACTTTTGATGTTGAAACATTACATTAATATTCCGGGTTGTGAGTGTAACAAATTCCGTTCGGGCGGAAGGGGGGGGGTTGGCCGACGGGTTAAAAATTTACGCGGCGCCAAAATCAATTTATTCCTTCTTTTGCCGCGAGCATTTAACCAGAAAACGTGAATTAGACGGCCCAAGATCATTCGGTGATCAAACGCTTTATCCCCCCCCCCCCTCACTCACCAGCTGTTTGCCGTTTGGGTGCAGTCGAATGGCGCGCACCCAATTGTCGTGGCCGGTCAAGTGGAACAGACAGCAGCCGGACAACACCTTAAAGGAGAATAATTGCAATTGTAAACCGTTGTAAAATTTGTTAAAATATGTCCAACCATTCCCCCCCCCCCACCTTTTTTAGATTTTGTGGAAGAATAGCGAAAAAGGCATTCAAAAAAATCTAAGCAAATTCCATTGTTATATATTAGGGTCAGGGACGTAGCCAGAGGGGGGGGTGGGGGGGGGGAATTCCCCCCCCCCCCCGAAATAAAATTTGAGAAAAAAAAAACAAGAGGGGGGACCCTATTGTTTTGCACTTTTACACTTTTTTTGACCAATTTTCTTAACAAATTCCAATTAAAATTCAAAAATTTCTCCGGCGGCGCCTATCGGCACCGCCGACCCCTCTCAGTCCTAAAAAAGTTCAAAAAAAGGGCCGATTTTTTAAATTTTGGCTTCAAAATCCTTAACAAATCAAGTCAAAAATTCAAATTTTCTCGGCGGCGCCTATCGGCACCGCCGAGCCACCCAAAAAATGGAGTAAAACGAAAATGCACCCCCAGAAATCGAGAAAAATTGCTTAACAAAAATGCAATAAAAAGGAAAAAACACACCCCTAAGAATCGACTTTTCCCCCCCCCCCCGAAAATTTTTTCTAGCTACGTCCCTGATTAGTAGGGTCCGGATTTTTAGGGACTAAAAAACGTGAAAAAGGGACATATAATAGGGACTAAAAAACCCCAAAATAGGGACAAAAACCCCCAAAAAGTGGCAAAATAGGGACTAAAAAAGGTGCTAAAACTGACTAAATCCAGTCAATTTTTGCGTTAAAACCTTTAAAATCCAAGAGTCTTTATTAATTTTCTTCTTGCAATTTTCACATGTTTTTGAAACTTTTATAAAAAATTTTAGGGAAAATGTTGATTTTTGAGGGTGGATTTTTTGTCAAAGAAAAAGTCTTTTTTTAGGGGTGCATTTTTAGTTTGGAAAAAATTTTGACTTTTAGGGGGATATTTTTCGTTTTTATTGCATTTTTCTTAAGAAATTTTTGGAAAAATGACTAAAATATTGCATTTTTCGTAAGAAATTTTGGGCAAAAGTGCCAAAAATAGGGTCTAAAAACGCAAAAACGGCGAAATAGGGATTTATTCTCAAAAAGGGCGAAATAGGGATTTTTAGGGACTAAAAAGTCGCTCTAATTCAAAAATTTTTCGAAATGAATGCTATTTCTGGGCTTCTCTCGTCAAACCCTATCCGCAAAAAAAAAAAAGGTTAAACCCTAAAAATCCGGTCCCTACTGATTAGGGTAGCCCAGGATCAGTTGACAGAAACGGATTTTTTTTTGAGGAAAAATCGGGAATTAACCAGGTACGTATTTAGGATTTTGCTTTGGAAGGGGTACAGAAAAAAAAAATCGATACAGGGGTGCATTTTTGGGGTTTATTGCATTTTTCTTAAGCTATTTTTTCAAAAAAAATTGTTTTTAAGGGGGCGATTCCCCCTTTGCAGTTTGTTAAGCAATTTTTAAGAATTCTGTTTTATTCTGGGGGCAGGGGGCTCGGCGGTGCCGATAGGCGCCGCCGAGAAATTTGTGAATTTTTTACTCAATTTGTTAAGAAATTGGTCCAAAAATTACGAATTTTGTAAATCAAAAGGGTCCCCCCTAATAGGGGGGACACCTTATGGTTTATTTTTTCTCACTTTCCCATTTTGGAGGGGGAGGGGGGGAGGTTCGTTTCCCCCCCCCCCCTAAATACGTTCCTGGAATTAACTGGGTGTCAACACCGGGCGCGGCGGTGCCGAGGCGCAACAGGGAGAGAATTTAAAAATTTTTTACGACTAATAGTCACCTCCCAGAAACGGATGGTTCTGTCGCGGGAGGCCGAGATGAGCATGGACATCTTCTGTTGTTGTTGCTGCTGTTGTTGCGGCTGCTCAATGTCCCCGTTGGTTTTGCCTGATCAGATAACGTGGAAGTTTTTTTACATTTATTTAAATTGTAATAAATAGAATTTTATCGTCGAAAATTTGTAAACAAAATTTTTTACCCTCGCGCGACGAGTCGTCAGAAAATGCCAAAATTTGAGCAGTGAATTTGTCCGGCACCCAAATGATTGTTTCAATGACATGTTCGTGGCCAAGCAGCGTCATCTTCGGCATTTTGGTGGCCAAACACCAGACGATGATTGACTGGAAAATATTCACAACGTCTGAACCACAAATTGGGACATTGCGCCTCACCCGGTCATTGCTGCACGAGGCAAAGCACGTGCCGTCCTCGTTGACCGTCACCGTTCGAACCCAATCGGTGTGCTTGGAGAAGTTCTGCACGCAATAACCGTTTGCAATGTCCCACAGTTTGATGAGTTTGTCCCGCGACGCGGACAGCACAAAGTCGCCGGAAGGGAGAAATGCCACGGAGGAGATGTTGTGTTCGTGCCTTAAAAAGGCAAAACATTCGTCAAACTGCAAAGTTCGGTTCCAATTGTTATAATATAATCAAAAAATGACCCTTTGAGCGTCTTCAGACATTCGTAGGTGTTAACAAAGTCCCAAATTTTGATAGTCATATCGGCAGAACAAGAAGCTGAAAAAAATTGTTAACTGAAAAATTACAACTCCCCTCCCCCCACTAATCATAAAATGCTAACTGACCAAGCAATTTTCCGGACGAGTTGAAGTTGATGTCCTGCACAGTGTCCGTGTGCCCCTTCAGCGTACGTTCGAATTCACCGCTCTCAAATTCCCAAATCTAAGCAACAAAAAAAAACACTGGTAAAAAAAAAAGTCAATTTTAGTAAAAAAAAGTCAATTTTATTTATGCAAATAAAATAAATGGGCACGGAGGCGGGCGGACCCGCGGTTTTTGATAGAAAATTGAATGGGAAAGGTGGAAGAACTCAAAAAATTAAAATCAAAGTGTCCCCCCCACCGCCGCCAGTTTTTCGTACGGAAAATGACTTTGTCGAAATTAATTTAATATTTTTTGCTTATTATCTCCAATTTCTCGCTCAAAATACCCACTTTAATTGTGCAGTCTTCGCTGGACGAGGCGATCAGATTGAACTGCGGGTGAAAGACCACTTTAGTAACCGGCATTCGGTGACCGGTCAGCTGAAATCGCTCGGGCGGCCGCGGAATCCACTCATCCGGCACTCTTTTCTCTCTGTAAATTAGAGGTTTTTTAAAGCAAGTAGGTCGAGACTAAAAAAAACTTAGGGACCGAACCGGGAGTAATGAACAAAAAAAACAAATATTTGTTAAAAAAATTGGAACCCGAAATCGGGTTCAACCCATTTCATCAATCAAGATCGGGGCGATACCTTGCTTCAACCTCAACCGATTCAGATAATTTTAAAAACCAATCAAAAGATCTCGAAAAGTTGGAGCTATCATTAAGCTAAAGCTTGGCGATTGGACAAGCAAAGATGTTACGGGGCAAACCCGCCAAAAAATCGGGATTTTTACTTTTTGTTGTTTTTTTTTTTTAATTTTTTGACCATAACTTTTTTGAGAATTGAGCAAGTTATTTCTCCGGGTTTATTGGTGAAGTTGGGGGAGACTCCCCGAAATTGTAATATTTCTCAAATACTGTTGTTAATGTGTAAATAAAAATGGTTGTTTCTCGAAATTTGGCATTTAATTTGACAAAATGGAGTCCAGAAAATTATTTTTATCTAACCAACGGCTCTTTTTGTTAAAAATTTTACGGATTTGAATTGTAAGTTCGAGGGGTGATAGGCACTGCTATTTTTTAAATAAAATTATAAAAAACTCAAAAAATTACAAAAATAACACGGATAGAACTAAAACCTCGAAGGTCCACTGAAGGCGACTTCCCGGTCTCGCTGTTTCAGCTGCTCCTCCAGGTTAAGCACTTTCGCCTGCAGTCGCGTGGTCAACACCCATTTCTTCTCCAACATGCCGGAGAGCTGCGCTTTGCGGGCCGGGTCCGCATTTTCATCCTGCTGGGAAATGCATTGAAAGTCGTTCAACCGGCACCAACCAACTCACAACGTTGGCTTCCTGGCGAAAAATGGACGCCGACTGAGCATGCCCATGGGACTCCAGATAATCAACAATGGCCAAATTTCTTAAACAAAAAGTTGGGTGACTAATGAAAAAATGACAATTTTTGAGAAAGGATTAACAGCTGAACAAATAACCGATTCGGTGCTCAAAGCCTTGTCAATTTGTCCAAAACTAAAGAAACTCCTAAATATTCAAGAAGCCGGGCCAAACGACCAATTTAAGAAATGTTCAGTGTGAATCCCATCTCAAATGTCCCATTTCCCTTACATATCATCGCGTTGTTTTGAGGACGACATAACCATTCCGAAAAGGATGAAATAATAAGTCGCGTTGTGCTCGCTTTAAGTAATATGCTTTTGTACTTGAAAAAGAAAACAATAAATGCGATTAAAGCGCGTTTTGAGTTCTGTAAGAGGACTGGATGTGAGTCATATCACCCGACCGAACCTTTCCTTTGACTTAAAAATTCCTTTCTTCACCCCACGGTCCTTTCAGGCTTTCAGAGAATGGTTGGTTTACAAAAACCTCAAAGTAATATGTACTAGAGACCGGGATTTTCTCGGGTGAGCCTTTTTAATTGTTCGGGAAACGGGATTAGCCCCATCCCGAAAAAGCGGTTTATCCGGTCTCTAGTACATATATGTCCATACATTTAATACATATGTACATAAATATAAAACAAAGACAATAGAGCAAATGAAAGGGAAGGGACGTCTCTTTGAATGGAGCAACCGATAACACTCTGATGACAACGAGCTGATAAAACAGCAGCAGAACCTCCGACAGTAGTGAGTGAGTGGAACAATAATTAGAAAAAAGCAGACAATGTGACAAAAAGTGAAATAGCAAGCAATTCGATGCTTTTTTGGTGCATAAAACGCCGACGGCGGCGTTAAATTCGGTCAGACACAACGCGCCGTCCCTTTTGTGCGTCACCACCACCGCCATTTACGCATCTTCCGTCCCTCTGCCGTCTCTTTATTTGCTTTCACTATGTATTCGCTCGCTTCTTCCTCTTTCTCAGTGCCAATGTTGAATTGGACAGAAGAAACGCAAAATTATCTAGCCAAAAAATCACATGCGGCATGTTGTATAACACATACATTATGCATTTATGAAGTCTAATCTCCCATAGGGAGCCCTAGCCCGCACATGGCGATGTCGATGACACCCACCATCATCGACCAGTGCACGCAATTACGTGCGTTTATTTGATAACGCAATTAATGAGCGCTGTATGTTCATTTATTTGTAAAAATCAATTTTTGCGTTGGTAAATTTGTCTTTTACTATCCTCACCATTTATTTTGTTCATTATTTGAGATGTGCTGTTTAATTTTAATACGTATGTATTGATGCCATTAAACCTATTTACCAAATAACATATCTTTAACTTGAATTCCCGCGGGTTTTGGTGCGACAGACCGGGATTAATGATTGATACAAAATTGGAATTTATCTCAGTTGGCAATGATTGTTTCCGGACACACATTTTCTGACTGATAGCAATAGCAATTGGGAGCGAATGTCAAATACATAAATATTTCGATGTCCCACAGACAGATAATCGATGAATAGCAGCCAAGCAGCACAAATTGGAAGCTCGTCATCAGCCGTTAATGTTAATGTTGTTGAACTAATGGGTGGCCAGCAGAATCAGCAAAATGTTTCCTCAGTTTCTGGCTCCTCCAACTCCAATAAATTGCCATCACATTGTTCATCTGCTGCTCATCCGGAAGAGAATTCGACAAATGGAGCTGCGCACATTTCAGCCAAAAGTGTTGAGGACAGCTACAACAGCGAAAGTAAACGGAATGAACAGCAGCAAAGGGAAAAGGACACTGACAAGGAGGACTCCAGGTGTTTGCTTTAGTAGAACGGCATTTTTCGAGCGTACTATTGGGACTGAAAAATCGCATTGAATTCAACCAATTTTTCAGAAACAGATTTAACTTAATCAAAATTAGGTTTTAGGTGAAAGTATGTGTTAAAAAATTAAGTTGTCTGAATTTGAGATACAAATTATTTTTTGTTTTATAAAGGTTTGAATGCAACATTTGTTTGGACACGGCCAAAGATGCTGTAAGTTTGGGCACTTTTAAGCCTTAAAGTTTCCAAAATTCGTTTATTTTGCACGTTTTAGGTCGTTTCGATGTGTGGCCATTTGTTCTGTTGGCCATGCCTTTTCCAATGGATGGACACGCGCCCCTACCGACAACTTTGTCCGGTGTGCAAATCGGCGATCAGCAAGGAGAAGGTTTTTTTTGTGTTGATTATTTGAAAGATTCTTTTTTTTGTTTAAAGACTCAAAACGGGGTCTTTCCAAAATTACTAGCACTTTGAATCCGGAAAACGGATTCTAGACTTAAAAATCAACACTGACTCGAATATTCCGGGTTTTATTTGTGATTCACTGAATTCAAACCTATTACTCTATTTCACATTAATTTTTATGAGCCTCGAACCACAATAATCTAATATTTAATGTTATAACCTCACTTTTTAAATTCGAATTTTTTAAAGCTTTTTTGCTGTTTAGGTAATCCCCCTTTATGGCCGCGGTGGCGGTGACAGCGACCCGCGCGAGAAAATTCCGCCACGGCCGCAAGGGCAGCGCACCGAGGAGACCAGCCAGGTCGGAGAAGAAAACAAATTTTGTTTAATTTTGAAAGATTGAGCGGCATTCGCTTTGCCCGCAACCCTTCGCTTGAGACTTATTTTAATCTATTATACCCCCCCCCCCCCCTCGGACACTGGCGTTGGGTTGGCTCGATTAAAATCGTTATTGCCCCTGAATACAAATGTTCGTATTGCGCCAAGGGCGTAAGAAAAATTTTCGAGGGGGGGGGCTAACACTACCTCTTTTTTTTTTGAAGATTTTACAACATTTGGTAAGAAAAATTGGTCAGGATTTTTTAAAATCCGAACTTTGTCCCTGTCCCTTGCCCGAAGGTACGCGAGTGGCTGCTAATTCATTCATTTTCCATTTTTATTTCAATAATCGCCGCCGCTTTAATTTGCAGGGCTTTCCCGGGATGTTCCAATGGGGCGGCGACAACGGTGGCCATGGCGGCGGTGTGCAATTTTCGTTGGGCATTGGCGTCTTTCCCATTTCCTTCTTCGCCTCCTTTTTCAACACGAACTTTGGCGGGGCCGACCGAAGACCAGAAGCACGTGAGAGAACAGCACACGGCCGCCATCCCCAATTTTCCCAATTAAAATCGTTTAAATTCGCAATTCATAATCGGCATTACTTTTGTTTTAGTTGAAACATTTTCTTTCCATTAAGCGCCAACTGGAAGCCGTCAAATGGTGGAAGAGCAATTGCTTTCCAATACGGTACGCGCACATATTTGTTGACTCAACTATTCAATGTTTTTCGTTCAGTTCCTTTACATCGGCGTACTCATTTTGCTGTGGCTTGTGTTCATCTGATCAGTGATCAGACCACGATGACATCATCAATCGATCGATCGGTCGATTTGGAATTTATTTTGTCCGTCTGTTTGTTTTGTAGTGCTGTTTGAGAAACAATCCGTTAATAACCAGAATCGAAAAACAAAAATAATTTAAACCTATCACACATCCACAGCACAGTACTACAAATATCAGTCATCCTACATACATATTTCTTGTCATATCCACAACTTTAAAGATTTGTCCATTTTGATGAATGTCACCGCCTTTAAGAATATAGTATACGGAAAACACACTGAACCAAGTTATGAGTAGGGATGCAAAAAATATGCAGAGAAGATCTTGAATGCACCAAAAATTGCTGCACATAAAATGAAAAAATATGCACATGAATTTTTCCAAATTCAATATAAATTTCCCCAAAAATCAAATTTTTTAAATATAGCAAAAAAAATGGGCAATTTTTCCGAATTGAAGTAATAAGAGAAATAAATTTTTATAAGTAAATTAAAGCAGGGTTGCCATCTGGGTAAAAGTCAAGAATACTACCTCCTGAGGGTTTGGGTCATTATATATACTAGGGTTGTCACCCCGCGTGCGGGGTTGAGAATTGCGGGGTCGGGGTTTTTTCGGGGGCGGGACTGTCGGGGTCGGGGTCGGGGTTACCCAAATCGGTCGGGGTCGGGGTCGGGGTTGCGGGGTTTTTCAAATTTTTCTTCAAAATTTTAGAGGTCAATTTTTGTTTTTTTGAATAATTTCCAAAATTTATTGACATTAGCGCCGATAATTTTTTTAATTTGTTTTTATTTTGAAGAGAAGGGATGCAGGGTTGTGTCGATAAAAAGAAAGTCGAAATCGAAATTTTTTTTATGTGACTAAAAAATTTATTTTATTAAAGTAATTTATTTTAATAAAATATTGTTTGATAAATCGTCATTTTTTGCTTCAGTGGCCCTTCTTAGGCTTAAAGCTTTTAGGTGGAGGGGGGGGGGGGGGGGGTCGGCGGTGCCGATAGGCGCCGCCGAGAAAATTTTCGAATTTTTGACTCAATTTGTTAAGGGATTTGCAACCAAAATTTTAAAAATGCGGTAATTTTTTGAAGCTTTTTAGGAGTGTACTTTTAGGCAAGAAATCTGCAAAATACGCGTCTAAAAAAGCACGAAATTCTATGAAGGATCCTTACAAAAAATCGAATTTTATTGTATATTTTATAAAAATTTTTCAAAAAATTAGTGGTCTTGGCTAGTGTTCGGCACGGTACGGTATTACCGCGGTATTTTTCGGTATTACCGCGGTATTTTTTTCGGTATTACCGATTCGGTATACCGACCGAAGAAATTTTGGGATTTCGGGATTTTTTCGGTATCGGTATTTTACCGAAATACCGAACCGGTATACCGACCGAAGAAATTTTGGGATTTCGGGATTTTTTTCGGTATCGGTATTTTACCGAAATACCGAACCGGTATACCGACCGAAAAAATTTTGGGTTTTCGGGATTTTTTCGGTATCGGTATTTTACCGAAATACCGATACCGAATACCGAAAAACCCCATTTGCCGAACACTAGTCTTGGCAAGATAAATTAAAATTTTATTTCATTTTTCTTAAGAAATTTTTTGAAAAAAAGCTCGAATAGGCACAAAATTCAAAAAAGTCGCCAAAAATGCCAAAATGGGCTCCAAAAATCTTCAAATACCGTAATAGGCTTGAAAGTTTATTTTAGACACAAAACCCCAAAATAGGTTTTCCTAGGTCTGAATAGCTTTTAAAACGGCAAAATTTCCGACTAAAAACATGTTTTTCGTGCATAACTTGCCAAAACAAAGTTGCAGAAAAAATAAGCAAAAAGTTAAAAATTCCATCCTTACGGATGAATTATTCAAAAATTCATCTTTTGCACTCATTTTAATTTAAAAATATTTGAATTTATTAAAAAAAAGTTCCATTATTGGGGGAAAATAAAGCCAAATAAACGTAAATAACCGATTGCATTCAAGCGGGTTCGAACCCAAACGAACACTTTACTCGGCGGGCAGACATACCACCAAGCCACCAATTTTACATTATCAATTTTTGTAAAAGTTTGATAAATTTTTTGTCAAAAAGTACGCAAGACCACAGCCAAGCCCTCGGAAAAAATGAATTTTGTCACTCAATGATGCCATCTTTAGGGGTGTATGCTAACCCCGACCCCGAGTCGGGGATGGGGTTCGGGGTCGGGGTTTTTCGGGGTTAGAAGTGTCGGGGTCGGGGTCGGGGAAAACCCCGAAAAATAGCCTAAATTTGCGGGGTCGGGGTCGGGGACGGGGTCGGGGTGACAACCCTAATATATACCATTCGACTCCTCTCGGCGAGAGAAATCGAACGGCGTAATTTTTTTGCTCCGGAAACAACTATGAGCCGAGATACAGCTTGTCAAAGTTGGCCAAAAACCATAGGGGGGGGACCCTTTTGGTCAAATTTTTTGGGAAATATTTTTGTTCTAAAAATTGTCTGAAAATACGGATTTGCGACCCGTCAGTCAAATACCATGAAACCCCCAAATGCTTTACATTTTCTGGCCATAATATTTCAGGACATTGCAAACGGCCATGGAAGGACTGTTCCCGCGGGATCATCCCCAGAAAACGCGATTTGCTTTTTTTTTTTTTTTTTTTTTTTTTTTTTTTTTTTTTTTTTTTTTTTTTTTTTTTTTTTTTTTTTTTTTTTTTTTTTTTTTTTTTTTTTTTTTTTTTTTTTTTTTTTTTTTTTTTTTTTTTTTTTTTTTTTTTTTTTTTTTTTTTTTTTTTTTTTTTTTTTTTTTTTTTTTTTTTTTTTTTTTTTTTTTTTTTTTTTTTTTTTTTTTTTTTTTTTTTTTTTTTTTTTTTTTTTTTTTTTTTTTTTTTTTTTTTTTTTTTTTTTTTTTATATGCAGATACAAAATTATTCCGCACATTTAATTCTCAGATATAAAAATGTCGCACCAAAATTTTTGTAAGTTAAAAAAATACGCTTAAATCTTAATTGTATAAATATCAAATAATTATAGAAACATTTCTTCACAAAAAACATCGATATAAATAAAAAGGCAATTAGTAACAATTGAATCTAAATTAAGTTCTCAAAAAATTCATCGCTCTATTGTTTAAATAAAGTTTAAACATTTTGAACAAAATCGCAAAATTAAAAGTAATATTTAATTATAAGTTAAGACAAACTGATTTACATTTGTGTCTTCATGCATATCACAAAATTCCAATGAAATAAATCGAAAGTGCGTATTGTTTTTGTCTTAAATCTAATTAAATAAAAAAGAAAGAATGCATATTTTTTGCTTAAGTGCAGTTGTTGTTGTGTTGTCGCACGGCGACGTAAACGCCTTATCGGCATTAATGAAGCGGAGTTGTTCAGGCACGGTCACATTATAATTTTACTATAAAAATTATTAAACATACATTCAGTATAGATTTTTTGGGGTTTAATCGTTTTTTGCGCAACATTTGATATTAAAAATGTTTAATAGCTTTTATAGATTGAATTTTAAAAATATAATTGCAAGATTTAATTCTTAGCTAAGCTTCATTAAATTTGGTTAGATTAAGTAATTATAGCCTGACAATATCCCAGTCCTTCGAGCAGGGTACGTGTAATTGATCTGCTAATTAGTCAAAGTTGTCCCAGTTGTTAGCGCGCTCAAAATTTGATTGTTAAAGCGTTATACCCCCTTATATTTAAAAAAAATTTTTTTGTATAATATTTATAAGTTAAATAGAATGCAAATAATAAATTATTTTTAAAGTTTTGTAATTTTAAATGGTCGGCCATAAAGTGTTTTTTATAATATCCCTTTTAGTCCCGTATTTTTTAAGCATAAATTAATATCAAATTCTAAATTATATTGTTTACGGCAATTTGTTGAGCATTAAGTAAATAAGCGGCTTGATGTAAAATTACAACAATAAATTCAAAACAGGGTATTAATTTCAAACGTTTCTTGTTTTCAAAACAAAACTCAAGTTCATTAACTGTGTCAATAAAAAAAAATTTATTGCATAACGCAGTTTGTTGTTTAATAACTAGTAATTAAAAGTAAAATTTCGGAATACATGTAGTTTACTCCAACATATTATAATACTCGACTCCGCTCCAATCCCAACGTTTTGTTCTCAATTCTTTTTTATTTTTTAGCTTTGGCATTTTTGTTTATAACTTTTTTTTTGTATATACCGTATAATCTAAAATAGAACTCCCGGGATTTGATAACTTGTTATAATTTTTGAAGAAAGATTTGCCTTTAAGAATTTCAGTTTTAAGGAAATGTTTGCTGAAAACACGTCGCGTCGTTCTTGACGCTGAATATTACGTTATTATTTGCAGGTCAGTTCCATTTTGGCAGAGTAATGTATTGTACACTTTTCATACTCGAATATTTGTTTTTAAAAAATGCTGAATTTGATAGTCTTGGTTATAGGGTATGTAGTAACATAAATATTATATTAGTCTTTTTTAATTACTAAGGGATTATTTATACATAACATGGCGATCCCAAAGCCGCGCATTGCAGCACTTCAAAATAATTTTTTGATAAAGCTTTTATTTGTATTATACAATGATGTTTTTTAGAGTTTCAATACAAAATTTACTTGATAAAGCAATCATTAAAAATATAATAATATAAAAAATTATTATAAAGCTTCAATAATTAAATTTATAACATTTTTTTTATATGCATTTTAAATTAATTTAATATATTCTACTAGCTTTTTATTTACACTGCAATTATTTTTAAATAAACATTTATTCTTTGTCAATTCTTTGTTTAAAAACCAAAGAAATTATTTTGACTCAAAATATATTTTAAATAATCTTTTGTATTTAAGATTTAAAACTTGAATCGTTATTTTGAAACATAAATTTTTATTAATTAATTTCAGAATTATAATTATTTATAATAATTTAACTTTTTACTTAAAAGTTTAAAATTTTAACTCATATTATAAACAAAATATCATTATTAAGTATTATTAAAAATTAAAACAATATTGCTTCACTTGATATAGTTTTAAATCAGTATAAAAAAATATTGTGTAACAAAAATGGTATATCCTTTCCACTTTACATTACGCCCATTTGCAGGGGCAAAAAATGTCGAAATATTTGAGTTTTTATTAAAACCAAATTTGTACGGTTTCAGACCCAATCGCAGCTAAATCATTGAGTTTTACATGCAGTCAAGAACGGCGGCCTTGTTGTGTTGAGCAGTGGAAAAGCATTAATTATTTATTTTAGATTGTGTTTAATTTTTAAAGTGTTTTTTTCTAGTTATGTATTTAATGTTTTAAATTTTTGACCTTAACTTCGGATCATTTGGTTTGTTATTTTTAATTAATGTTATTTAAAGTTTGAATATCTCATTTATTGACGGTCAATAATGATTTGTTTACTCACGTTTTAAAAATGATCAACACTTACTGCTTTTTCAAGTTTTATTATATTTTAATATAGTTATTTGCTATTTTTATTTTATGTAAAATTTTAAATGTATGGCTTGAATAAAATAATTTTTACCTTTAACACTGTTGTAGTCTATGAGTTTTGAAATTAGTTATTAATAAATTATTTTCAAAATGTAAAAACCTTTTAAATTTAAATTATGCATTCTTCGCTCTCACTTTACAATGTAATATTTTCAGTGCGATTTGGGTTGCAGGAAAAAATCAGTCTTTTGTGCAGAACATTTTAGTATCTCCTGTAGTCTGTGGGTTGTCAAATCTCTTTTGCAGCATGTTTTAATGTTTTTAGATCTTTTTATTTTTAATCTTTTTTGATCCTTTTCGTTGCCCAGACCTTTCACCGTTTTACGTATTAAGTCTGATGGCTGATGTGTTTAGCAATAACGGATTTAAAGTTTTGTATTGTTACTTTTTTAAGCACTTCAAACGAAAACACTTATGAATATTTTAATAATAAAAATAATTTCCTTTAGTTTCCTAATTAATTGATTATTTTAATAGAGCGCCTATATTCAATATCAAACAAATGGTATTTAAAATATGGTTTTTTAATTTTTTGTTTTTAATAAATATTTAAATATTAGATTTATTTTCGTTTCATTTGTAATTTAATATAATTTTATAAGTGCGATTCTTCTTTCCTCTGAATCTTTTGCCGCTTTCAAGGTCAATTTCGTCGCTGCGATTCGGCCTGTTAGCTTATATCGGTTGCATTGTTGATTCTAGTTGATTTTTAAAATGAAATTTATATTTTTAAGCGTATGCAACAGCATAACATATATAATTATTGAGGTATAAATTCTAAATTTTTCTTTGTTTTAATATTTTACTTTAATTTTTGTTATGCTGGTAATGTGACTTTTAAAAATTTAATTTTTTGTTTTGCATTCACAAAATACATAAAATGATGACTTTTTAATTAAACAATGTTTTTCTAAAGTATTGTTTTTATAATTTTTGTGTTTTAAACTTTTTTTTGGAACATTAGATTTGTTGTTTAATGTCACTATGATTTAATTAATTTTAATCACTTCAATATCCTTCTGATCTTACAATTTATAAAAATTTTTTTTTGTTAGAATACTTTTTCATTAAACTATAAAGGATTTAGTTGATTTTCTTTAATTTTTATTGCTTTTATTTTTTTACAAAACCTTCTAAAACTTAATTAAGCAATAATTGATCATGCTTTATCCAGTATAACTCGTTGTGCTTAAATACCTATTTTAGTTAATATTTTTATTTAAGATAGATTTTATATTAAATTAATTGCTCTTTGATATTCTCTATGTACTTTCTTAATTTCATAAAGACTGTAGCATTTTAATAAATTAAAAATAAAAGAAGTAACTTAAAAATTGACCAGACACCAAATAATCAATGAAAATAATCAATTTTAACAATAATAAAAAATCAAAACAAAGTCAAATTTAAAAAATAATAAAACTTAAAAAAATTATTTATAAAAAATGTAATAAATAATTACAAAAAAATATTTTATAATAAAGTCTAAAGCTATCAACTCATATTTAAGTATTTATTGTTTGATGTTTTTTACTGTAATTTATCGCCTTGTCATTTAAAATTTATCAGACTATTTTATTATTTTCTCATTGTATGCCAGCGTTCTTCTCCCTAGTTGTCGAATAACCCGCGGTTTTTCAGAAAAACATAGATTACCTAACCTCCAAAGTAATACAAATTTGTTTCAATTTTATTGAAATCATTTATTTATTCAGTGTGCCACCGCATAATGAAACCCGTCAGAATCTGTTACTTTTAGAAAAAATTTTAACAAAGCTTTTGTAAAAAAAAAAATTAAATTATTATTTATATTGTCTTTGCTTAAAATAAAATTCGCAGTCATTTTTTAAAGAAAACAAATTTTTAAATACGTTTTAGAATGGGATTTTTCAGGTAAGATTTCTGAAAGTTAATCTTTGGCGGTTTTAATAAGGTTTCTTTATTTTTCCATATTTGGAAATAAAAAGCAATTAAGAATTAAATGTTGGAAATATTATTATTAATTTATTTGATTTTAAAAGGTCTTATTTAAAAACCAATATAAGAATTTATTTTTGTATAATTTAATAAATAATTCTAAATTACATTTTTGACCTATAAATTTAAATAAAAGCTAAAAATTGAAGTGTAAAATTATACTGCAAAAAAATTATTTAAAAAGTTTAAAAATATAACAAAAAATAAAAAGAAACATCTATCATCAACTTAACTAAATTTTACAAAAAAAGCTTACAAAAAATAAATAATTTCTTGGATTTACTTTACTCTCATTTAAAAATAATTTAATTTTTTCGATAATATTAAATGAATTCCTGTAATTATAATAATGCGACAAAAGAATATTATTATAAACAAAAACATTTGTAAATGCATTAAATGAATGTGCAAGTTAAAATACGTTTCATAGATATTTAATTTATTTTTATAAATTTTCTAGAAAAGAATAAAAATGGTATTATAATTAGATTTGAAAATTACAAACCGTTGCCTCTCTCTAGCTTTGACCGCTGACTTTAATTTTAATTTTGTAGTAGGGTTTTCAGATTAACATGAATTATATTTTGAAACTTAATCGTTTATTCATTACTTTGTAGTATCATTATTTTTATTAGCTGCATTAAACTGGGAGTTCACATCAAAATGCCATGATAAGTTTGGAATTTAATCATTGTGTTGTCCACAAAGTTGGATCTTTAAATTAATTTTTAATTAGTATTTTTAAATTTTGGTGTTACATTGGATAATTAGTAATTTTATATTTCTAGAATATGTATTATGTAAGGGATCTTTACACTTTTCTATCAAAGTCGACTTCAAAGTGCGCGATTCATTCAATTTATTATCTACTTAGCTTTTATTTTTAGGATTTTGTTCATATATTACAAATACTATTTATCGTTCATTTATAGATTATTTATAATTATTGCCGCAGTTCTTGATTAGGTATTTATTTTAGTAAATTCTCACACATTACCTCTACAACACTCTCTTTTGCTTGTGTTAGGTGTTGCAAGTTTCGTGCCTTCATTTTGTGAGACTGAGACCTTTTGTTTGTATGGAGCATATTTATTTTTAAATTAATAAGAATATATTTTGCATTTATTTTTACCAACCTTAAATAATTCCATATTTATAAATTCTCCAATCATTAAGATTTAGTGCCTAACCGCTTGCAATTGAATAACTACATTTTTAAATTAATTTTTTATTTAATCTTATGCCAAGTAATTTTCAGAATTTTTTGAATATTTAAGTTTTAATTTTAATATCAAACGGATTAAAAGAATTTCGGTCCGAATATTCTTTTTGGCCCTAAAACCTCGCCGATGAACAGCTCAACGAGTTGTCAGCTCTGACTTGTTTTGGCGATCGTTCTTTTATTTGAATTTACTTATAAAAGGTCAATAGACAGTAATTGATATTTATATTTGAACTCTGCTTTTTAATTATAAACAATTAATCTTTATCACTTTTTTTAGTTTCAAAGAATTTTAAATTTACTGTGACGTTGACTTTGGCTAGACCACTAACATTTTCTTTAGAAAATGCAAAGTAATACGTAACTTTAAGTATTTAATGTTTCACTAAATATAAAAAATAATTAATGATACAATTTTGTTGTTTCAAAGCATGTACAAATACGTATAACTTGAGTCAAACAGAGAATCGTCAGCATGTTTTGATGATGTGAATTTCGAGAAGGATTTTATTATTTTGTCATACATATTGCCTCATAGCCTGAATCCAATTAAATTTTTTGCTTAACAAAATCTGGTAATTAAGATTCACTTATTTATTAAGCACCCGCAGAATTACGCCTAAAACCCAAAAATATAACGATACCGAAAAAACCGGGCAAAAAAAAATTCGGTTTACCGATCGGTATTGACATTCTGAATTTCAATTAAAATGAACAAAATTTTATTCAATACTTAATTGATTATGGGCTATGTTTTGTTGATAAAAAGCGAAATTTAAGCCAAAAAAAACCCGAAAATTTTTCTAAGTCCTAAGCCTAACGCCCCGCGCGGGGATAACGCATGCCTGTAGAGCTCACGCATGGAATGCGAAATTTGTCAGATCAAATGATTTAACAAATATGCAATTTTTAGGCATTTTCCAGCAAAATTTTTTATCGAAATTCAATATTACAGGTACACATTTTTTCTTTTTTAACTTTAGTTGTAATATTGTAGTAAGTTTAAGTAGCTGAATTAATAACATTTGGTATTTGTTTCAGCTTTAGATTCTTTCGATTTCTTTATCCACAAGATGAATATTTTTGTTAGAGACCGGCAAATCAGCCCAAACAAAATTTTTTGGGTTTTTTTTTGGTTTTGGTATTTTTTGGGTTGACAAAACCCAAAATTTTGTACAAAACCCAAAAAATTTTTGGTTTTTTGGTTTTGGTCCAGACTCTAATTATAATCAAAAATATTTATGCCCTTCTAGTTCTAGTATTGGAATTGCACAGCTACCATAGAAAAATAATATAATTAAAATAAATTGCAAACTTAAGTTCACATGTCTGAAATAATAAACTAAATACCACTACCGATGATAAATTAAAATTTGCCTTATTACTGCTTCATATTGTCAACGCAAACCAAATAAATCGTAATTATTTTCACATTTAAATAATTTACATTTATCTAATAAGTATTTCCAATAAGAATTCTAAACGAATAATCAAAAGGGACCCAAAATTACTTTATTAAAAGCTAACTCAAATCTCGTTGATTAAGATGACCATCTTTTTTATATACTTTATTTATATATTTACGTAAATTTTCATTAATATTAATTATTACCTTTAATTTGTTATTAAAATAATTTTTTGCGTGCTCGGCCCGCAACCAATAATACACAAATGCATTTAATTGTCGAAATATGTTATTTATAGATTATAAGTATTATTACGGAGGAAAATTTTTATGCATTCGTTATTCGTTTAGCAGAAATAATTTATATATAAATTATTCTTTTATTTATCAAAAGTTATATTAAACAGCCAATAAAAGAAGAACTTTTAAAAAATATCACTACCTAAATGTTTATTATATCTATCACCATATTTTAAATATGCAATTGCTTGACCTGTGTTATATTAGTTAATTTTACTTTATTTTTCTATTAGTAAGTTCCTTTTATTAGTATTTTTGATCAGTATTAACACCTTAGTAAGCATGCTTCCCATACATCCATTTTATTGTAAACTTTGCAAGTTCATGCAACTTACAAAGTTATTCTGTTGGGCATCACAAACCAAAGGTTTTACTCATTATTAGTTAGTCGACAATAAAGAATCTCAAGTATTTAATTACAATAAAGAATTTTATGAATACAGTTTTTAAATAAATAATTATAATGTTTGCGATTTTTAGATTAAATGTAATTAATTTAATTTCAAATTTTATTTTGGCGTCTTCTCAAAGCACAGGAATTAAATATTTTTTTTTCCTTATCAATTATTAGCTTATTAATTATGAGTTAATTATTTAAAGTTATTCACGTAATAATAAATATTTCGCTTTTGTATAAAATTAACAAAAATTTATTTGATAAATAAATAATATTTTTTTTACAGTAAGTTACCGGTTGTTGCTCATTCCACATCATTTACCAGTTAATTTTTTGTTTTATTTTAATATTTGCTTTCTGCTGAATGTCTCGAACCTTTCTGGTCAAATGATGTCGATCTTCGCCTCCAATGTTGAGTATCGATCCTCCGATGTTTGAACTTTTTTTGTTCTTTGTTTGTATAAATAACGTGTTTAGTTTTTTTTTTTCAATTATTACTAATCAATATTATAAAACCTAAAACTTTGGTTTTACACTGCAATATTCTTTATATTGATAGGCAAAATAAAATATTATATTTTCTTAGCTGTTTCAGCAATCTCAACATTAATTTTTGGCCTCCTATTTTGCATCAATAAATTTTTTGATTTATTTAAAATTGCGGAACGTTGGTTATTATTTAACTTGGCAAAATGATAAAAAAATTAGCGTTTGTTTTATTGGAAAACAATTAATATTATTCGTTCTCAGTAATAAAATAATTATATTGTAAATCTTTTTAATATTGTGCTTTCTGTTTATACTATTAATAGGACAAATTGTGAATGCATTTTTCTTCCAAAGCCTTTTATTAAAGTTGAAATTATTTTATGAAAAGCCAAGCTAATTTGTTTAATTTTTGATTTTCAACATTAACATTTGTTTAGGCAACTTCGTTTTTTTATTATTTTATAATCTCTTTATTTATTATAAATTTATTTTCGCTATACATTATAGGCTCACTCACACTAATTAATTTTTTGCTAGCATAAATGCTGCAATTTATTTCTTCTTTTAATTAGGCAAACGCTGTGAAATCCAATTCGATTTTGAGTTCATCAATCATAGGTTAGCCTCAAGAAAGAAATTGTTCCCGGAAGCCTCAAAGCAACGGACTATTCAGCGTAAGTGCGCGCATTGCTGTATGCTTCCTGCAGAAGTTAATTATTACATAATTATTATTTTTAAACAATTCATGCAACTTTGATGGAAATCATAAATTGCTATTTCTTTTTCAGCCCTGAAATCATTTTAACAATGAATTTACGTGGTCTATGAACATATGAACTCACGTTTGTTATTTATAAAATGTAACAGATTTTTTTAAAGTTTTTATTAGTTCATTTATTAGTTTGAATGAAATAACGAATTGCCATATGAGAGTTTTTCGTTTTTGTGATTGGTAATCAAGCATAATAGTGTGCGCCATAAAACAATAATTGTTTTAATTATTTTACTATCCATTTGTTTAATTGTTTACATTTAAATTTAAATTTACTCTGGAAATTTGTTATACTACCATGGCATGTTTCAAAATATGCTTGCCGGTTTTATTTTTTTTAATAGTTGAAAATTGCTTTCTTTCCAAACTAAAATCTACAGACTACACCTTTCATTAGAGTATGTAAAAATATGTTTACGAACTTTAAAAAATAACAAAATTCATACAATTTAAAACACACCTGTTATTTGCGTATCTCTTTTAGTGCCAGTGTGCTTGTGATAACTGTTTGTATGTAGCTTTGAAATTTATGAATTATTTAATTTATACTATGCGAAAAAGAATAATGTTTCGTCAATAAAAATTTAACAAGCATAATTAAATTTATTCTACATTAAAATATTTATATTTGATGTTTTGAGCGAAATGGTTGTTTTCTATTTGAGGACACATTTTATAGGTCTTTTTTCACAATTTTAGAAAAAATTCTATTTAATACAAATTAAAAACTTGTTACTTTTATTGTTCATTTTTAGATTATTTTACTGGCGATGGTTTAGCATTTACGAACTTTCTGGTAAAAGATGGCACAAAGAATGTTTAAAACCCTATGTTATATTTTTCAATTTTTATTAGGATTGGAAAAACATTCAAATAATAAATTAATAATTAACACCTCGTAATATGTACTGTTATACGAAACTTTAGCGAATATATTTATTTGGCAGATTGTCAGTTGTATATTCTCAATCAATCGGGGTTAGTCGCTTTTACTCTGTTTGCCGATTAATTTCAACTGTGACTCTTGGTATTATATTTTTAATGATTTTTATTAAAAAATAAATCACTATTATCAATCTAGAATGTTATCAAACATTTTATGTTCTTAGCTTATTAATTTTCTCGAACACATAACTTGTACATCAAAGTTGTATTATTGGCGTTGTATGTCGACCCATATTTTCAAATGTTTTTAAATTTACTTAAATAAAGCAAGAAATAATGATTTGTAAAATTATTATCAATATTCTTATTATCAATCTTTTACTTTTTAATAATGTTTCAAATTTCATTTGTAAATTGTGTGCTCATTTTGGATTGTTATTATCATTAAATAAATTAATCGAGTAAGCGAATTAGATTTGATAAAATATTATGTGAATTTATTTTTGCCATTTTTACCACATTTATATAATCAATTCTAGCATAAAATAATATAATTTTTGCACATTTTATGTTAGCCAAGGTGGCAAATTTTATTAGTTTTTGGTGGACACCTTTTTTAGTTTATTTTCGCAATTCTTGTATGAATTTCTTTATTTCATTCCTTGCATGGAATTATTCTGGCGTTTCAAATTATAATGAAAAAGATTTTTTTTTAATTTAAAACTTATTGTTTTTTTAAATATAATTAAAGTTGTTGCATGTGTTTAGTACTTGAAATTTATTCATTTTTCTTTAGTTTAATGCGTAAATACAAAATTATATTTTTATTTAAGATTTTTATATTTAGTCATAAAAAATATCCGTATGTACTGCATGCGCCGCCGCGATTTAGTGAAAATTATATGTAAATTATTATTTTTTTCTTTTAAAAAATACAATTTAGAAATCTTATATTAACAGTTTTTCAAGCTTTAGAAAATCGTCTCTTTTTAATTCTTTACACAGTAGACGATATTTTCGAACTTAAAAATATCAAGTGAATCAAGACTGTAAAGTGACAGAAAAAATTACAAGTTATTAATTAAAACCAGTGCTTCAACGCATGAGTCCAGCATTTTGTTAATTCATTTTATTTAAAAAAAATATCACAATTTGATAAAGATGTTTACAGTCACTTTTACGTTATACACTTTATAAACTTTAAGCGTAAAGGGGATCCGGAAAAATTCAGACAAAATATTCAACATTAATCAACACAGTAAAAAATACCAGCGTTAACTGTAATTAATTTACAATAATTAACGCAAATAGTAAATATAAATTAAAGCCTAAAAAATCATTTATACAAGAATATCAAATAAACGATATATATTATAAAACTAAAAAACATTTTAAACATTTAAAGCGAGCGATAATTTAATTAACATTTGTACAAAATGTTTTTCAGAATACTTTGAGACTGTAAACACATCACTATTGTGTTAATTAAATAACAATAATACAATTTTAAAAATAATGACATTTAATTAGTAATAGCATAGTGTAAACTTAAAAACTTGTTAATCGCAAAGACAATTGAGAAAGAACAACAAACTTTTAGGTTAAGCCAATTATGAAATAGATTTAAAACAATTAAAATAAACTCAACATTTAAAAATTAAATTGATAACCTAATAGTTTATTATATAAAGGACTGATTTCATTAAATTTTTAATCAGTTGTTTAGAGAATCTCAATTATAATTAAATAATTATTTTTATTTGTCAATGCTTATTTTAAAATATTATTTTATTATTTTGTTTGTCAGATTTGCTCCTTTAATTTATAAACAAAATTAAAATGTGATTTTCTAACATCATTTTGTCATTAATTTGTCATTTTTCATTTATTTATTTGTCTTTTTTTTTAAATTTAATGTTTTGTGAGAGACGATTCTTTCATATTTCATATTTCTTTTTAATTTTTAATTTTTCACATGTCTTATTTCTTTATAATTTATTTTATTTTATTTTGTTTAAAATGCTTTTAATTAATGATAGAAATTTTTTATTATATTTAATAATGGTAATTAAACAAATAAAATCAAATGAGACTTTACAGCTCAAATAGAAGAATAACTCAATCCGGATAAGTTGGATGTTTCATATCCGTATCCATCCATGTCCGTCCTATTTTTAAAATTCCATATCCGTATCCGTCCGTATCCGGATAATCCGCGGATATCCGGATATCTGTGCTCATGCCTGATTACACGTCAGTGCTGGTTTTCCCCGTTTCCCGGTCCCGGTTTTTGAAAAAGCGAAATCCCGATCCCGGTTCAACATGCTGGTCCCAAAAGATCCCTGTCCCGGCCAACTCTAGTTTCACTTCGACCAGATTAGGCAAGCAAATAAAAAAGTCAGTGCTGAGATGGCGGGCTTTCGTTTAAAAAAATATTTTTATGATCTAATTTCCCTTATCGTTGTATATTTTTTATATAATTTTATTAAGCCAATTTAAGCGTCATTATTTTTTGTTTTTTTGGCACTTTTGATATGGAATATAAATTGAACTCAAGGCAATGACGGCAAATAATTAATTTGAATAAATAAAAGTATCTTAAACACAAAAAAACCAAACAAATTTTAACCGATGTAGCAACTTTTAAAAAACATATTCACCTAAACTTATTTATTTCATAAAAAAAAATATAACATTATTTAACAAAAAATACCAAAATAAATTTAAATCTATTTGAATTTGATCAATACATCTTGATTAATTAAAAAAATTATTTTGAGTATTAATTTGTTTAAAAGTGTGGTGGAAAAAATTATCATTAAAATATGAATAAATAATAACAGTTTTAATCTAAAAACATGAAATTAATCGCTTGGAGGCCATGCGTGTAGAAAACTTTTTCATTCTATTTTTCTTATTCCGACGTAAAGGTGATTTGTTTGTTATGTTTAGCACGTTAAACAGCCAAAGACGCAAAAATTCTCAATAAATAAAACACTTTATTAAACAATACATTTACATATTTTAGACATATTTCCCCATTGTCTTTTTACATTTGAAATATTATTCGTTAAGTTCAAATTGGATTCCTACATTAAATATGCAAACTAAAGAATTAAAAAGTTTTCTTCTATAGAATGGTAAAACTACTAAAATTGAGATTATTACAATGAGTGCCTACCACATTAAAATGTTATTATATTTAAATTTAATTCAAAAAAAGTTCAAGTAAATAATTTATTATAAGCAAAAAAATTTAAAAAGATTGCCATACTGAAATATTTTTCTAAACAATCGATTCCATATGAAATTTAAGCTTGAAAAGCTTCAATTATTGAAAATTTATTTTTTTAATGACGACGAACACGGTAACTCTCTCTTAACAGGGAAGAACAGTCTTCATTAAAGTATATTTTTACTATTCGCGGGAAAAATTGAACACGAATGGATATTCAAAGTATCCCGGATACATTTTAATATTGCCAAAATATTTCAAAAGTGCCAATTAAAAAATTTGAAATGTTATAGAAAACCGAAAAGAACACGTGCAAAATATTTCTTGAAACACCTTAATAAAAATTAAAAATATTAATTTATCCGAAATTCGTTCTTTGATAAACAATAATATTTTCAATTATTATAAATTAATCGACATTGCAATGTGCCGGCAGAAATCAATAATATTAGATATTTTATTTTTTCAGAAAAAGTTAAAAAAACATCTTCAATTGCTACTTATAAGATAAAAATGTTAAAACAATAAAAATAATTTTGCATAAAAAATAATTACATTATGGAATATGCAAAGATCAAAGCAATATTCTATAGACATAGGCATAATATAAAAAACTAAAGTCGATATAAATTAAACCTGATTTATATTAGTAAAATATTTTTGAAAGATATATGTTTACATTCTCAACTTGACTATAATTTTTACAAAAAGACTTCACCCGTGCCAAATGGGTAGAAATTGATAGCGGAACAGGCTGTCACACAACGTTCAAAAACCGTGTATTTGAGCTGAGGGGAAATTACTACAGGCTTCAAAGGTGCTCTATGTCGATAAACGAAAAAGCTAATACAAAAAGCAAATCAAAGGGGAATATAAACGTCAAACATAATAGATTATTAATACTAGCCTGCACAAGATATCTCATACCTGCGCTATAATTAACAAGGCAAGACAGCTATTATGCGTGCAAAAAACTAAAAAACTAACACAAAGCGCAACTATCTTTTGATAGGGTGTAGAAAACATAATTTGTTTCGTACGGATGGCATATGTTAATAATAGTTGATAAAGATAAAAATTCGCCAAAATAAATTGAAAATTAAGTTTACTTTACTTTACTTACCTTTTAATCATCTACATATTGTCAAGTAAATGAAAAGAAATATTTAAAAATACCATCCTTTGGAATCCATAATTTAATAAAGTAAATATAATTTATAAAGAAAATCATCGGACTAACCAAATAATTTATTAAAGACGAGGCCTAACAACTTTTTTTTAATTTCATGTAGAGTTATCATTATAATTAATAATAAATTTGAATGGTTCTAAATCACTGGCAATCGACGAACGACCGCCGTCGAATCTTCCTGCATTTGCGAAGTTCAATGAATGAGTCTGACCGTCTAAAAACATATTAGAGAAAATCTTAAAATGATAATAACGAAAAATTAATACACAAAAATTAATTAAAATTTGAAGAAACTAATTTTTAAAGTTTGCTCGAAGACTATTCATGGATTGCCATTGTTCGATCTTGCGGAGACTTTTATGAATATTAGATTAAAAAACATAAAGTGATAATTTTGCAAACAAAAGTAAAAGGATGTTTTGTAACTTTTTAAGTCTACAAAAAATAGTTAAAGCATTTGACTTAAATCACCATTGTTTTTTGAATTGATGAAACTGTTTTTGATGGTGGCATTTTAACTAGAGACACCATTATTTTTAACGCGCAAAAATAATATTCTATAAATTTATATTATTATTTGTTGATCAACTTTAAGTATTGGATAGTTTAATAATCATTTTTGTTAAATATTGTCCGCTTTTAATAATTTATAAATTTATGAGAAAATAGTCATTATCTTGCAAAATTTATAAAGATTTTCATTATCAATTAAAATTTAATGTGGCACGTTTGTAATTTGTTTTTAATCTAAATCTTTTTTGATTAATCCATGACACTTGATCACGAACAAGTGTTCGCAATTAAGTCAATTTCTTCCGCTGACATGCCACAAATCGGCGAACAATTATATCAAGCCTTTTTTAATTATGTTATGTTTTAAACAAAAATAATTGGATGAAGTAAATGCGCGGTATTTATATTTATCGGAAATAATCATTTTAAAAAGTTTGAGATTAAAAAATTTAATTGTTTCATGATCTTAGCATAATATTTAATTTTCAAAGCCGTATGTTTTGTTATTTTTTAATTGCATGCTGAAAATATTACCAAGAATTTTTTTTCTAAACCGTGCTTAAAAGGTTCATGATCACATCCAAAAAACTGTACAATTAAGATTCCCCAGGGGTTAAAAAACTTTGAATGCCGCCGCCAAGCATCGAACATGCAAGGATGCAATTTAATTTTCATCCATTAAATATTTTATTTTAATATATAAATGAATAAAAAAGTGAAAACTTCAAAATATTTTATATTTTATATTTCATAAAATTAAAATTTATAATTAAAATCATTTAATTTTTCTAATCATCTTATTTATTTTAATGTTTTATATTTGCTACACTATTTGAGAAAGATGCTTTTTGGGTTCATTTATAGATTGCGCTGTAATAAGTTGAAGAAATTATATTGAAATTTTAATATTTATTACCCTTTATACTTTTAATAAAATGAAGCTTGAATCAATGAACTGCAAAATATATAATATTCACAACAAAGGCTAAAAAAATACCAAACATTAATTAATGTTGATGAATAAACAAAATTATATGTACTTCTTTCTCTACGGCAAATTAGTACAAAAATTTGATCAAACATAAAAGGTAATGCCCATGTCGTCTTTCTATCTTTAATTGTTTCTTGTTATCATATCTTATATTATCTAGCATTTTTAAGTGATTGTTAATTCCATATTAGGTGTAGTTTTATTTATGTTATGCCGCATTTTTAGTTTTTGGACAAGTGAATTGAAGAAATTCTTCTGCTCTTGAGCTAATAGCTCTCTGTTGCTTTAAAATATTTTATTTTGATGCCCATTGAGTTTTATTTTTAATAACTCTAGACATATTCAGAATCGCTTTTTGATTTGAAATATTATTTTTAATATTTTCTTTTGGCATTTAAATAAATTACTATCAATTGAGTTGCTTCATTAGTGAGATGAATTGGTTGAATTTTAACTATTTTTCAAAGCAGTAACATGTTCATTTATTTAAATTTAACTAGTGGTTTTTTTATATAAATGCTTTTTAATACTCGATTTTTTTATTGACCAAACTTTAATTGTTTTTGAATCTTTAAATTGATTAGTACTGCCTGGTTTGATCCGACCAACAATTGATTTCCTTCGGGTGATTAAATATTCTTATGCTTAAGATTATTTTAATTAATGAATTTGCTTTAACGCACCTTCTTTGTTTACTATTCATTTTAAAACTGATTTCACAACATTAAAAGCATACAATTAGTTTAGGGCATAGGCGGCAATGACAGACTCACAAGCCTAATAAAAAATAATAATTTGAAGTACTGGTATAAAGTAGAAATTAAACTGAACGAATTCACCCACGTTTTAAATGGACCGCCATACGTTCTGCGGTGAGGTGCGTCTTTGCTGATTGTTTGAGAAATGATATTCCTCTTCCAAATTTCGCTTCTTAATTAAAATTTATGTTTTTTATCGATTATTATTTGGCTTAAATGCTTTATTTAAATTCTGTCTTAAGGGATCTTTTGTTCATTATTATCAGCGATTTATTTATTTCATTTATTTATAATTTTGCGTAGGTGTCTAAGATATGGTCACCATTTACGTGAATGAAGTCTAATTTTATTTTTAAATTAACTTTTTGGCTTTTGCAAGATGATTTTTTTATTGTAATTTTTATAAAATCCTGCTAAATTTTTACCCATTTTTATGCATGAGACCATTGGTAATTATAATTTTTTCGCAGTATTGTATATTCAATTATTCATATTTAAGCATCCTTTTAAAGTTTTTTCATTTAGATGCTACATTTTTTAGTTACTTTTCAACTTTGGATCATTTAATTTCCTTTGTTTTCTGTGCGATTGGTTCTTTCAGTCTCGATATTAAATTATAATTATATTATAATAATGTTATTTGATATGAAGCATTTGAATTGATAGAAATGCAAACGCTGGTTAAAACTTTGCCGTAAAATTTAAATCTTTTATTTTAATAAATGATCTTGACATTATGCGTTTGGGTTTTTTTCTAAATTTAATAACAATACATTACATCCATCCTTCCTGTTTTTTAAATTCCGCTCATCTGTTATTTTTTAATTAATATTTAAAAAATAAATTAATTTACTTTGTTGTTTTCTATTAGGTTTATTTGTATAATGCAAGGATGAATTTCCACTGTATCAAATTAAACTATTTGTTTATAAAAATGCTTCATCGTAATTTTTTGTTAATAATTTCATTAAATCTTTTTTTTTGTATATATTTAAAAGACGGCACTTTCTAATGCTCGCATTTTTATTTTGGTTACATATATACCAACTATAAAAGATTTGTCGACTTTTATTTACAACATTTTAATATTTCACCGCACCAATCAAAATTTATATTTCCTTTTTTAAGAAAACATTTATTCATTTTTTTTTTAATTGCTTTAATCAATCTTTTTTGTTAACGTTTAAAAACAAATTGTTGCAGTCTCCACACAGGTGACGACCTTTTGTTTTGCAATTGATTATGCGTTTCTTTTTTTAAAAAATCATTGGTTTTGAGTTTATTTCAAATATGTCTGCCATTATTCTTCAATGGGAATGCTATATCCGAATAAGGTTCTATTGGTTGAACATAGCTTAATTTGTTAGTCCAAGCTTTTGATATTCTGACACGAAGAAACAAGCTGCAGTATTTACTATATTCTATTTGTTTAATTTTATCTTAACAAAATTTGCAATTTTTCCCCAAATTTTGAGCAAAATTTCGACAATTTTGACCATTTTTTCTAGCAAAATCAATGCCAGAATAGAAATTTATTATTTATTAAATAACATAATTTTTCGTTATCTATGAGTTACCCAACTATTTTTCTGGGAAACCCTAGGTAAAAAATAGAAATTATTGATGACTTCAACAATTTTTTGAAAATTCCCAATTTTTTGCTCATGGTAATAAATATAGTCGTTAAAAATTAAGATGCAATTTGTTTGAGATTTTAAATGAAATAAAATAGTGCTAATATTTTTATATTTTACTCGCATTTTTTTGCACCTATTTTTCTTATGAACCCGGGTTTTGGAGCCTAAGGCGTCTATTTTGAGATTCTTCAAGCCTAAAAGTATTAGCCCTAGAAATAAAGAAAATGCTGAAAATTAGGACATTTTTTACTTATTGAGATGCCCATTTAAAAATTTAAAAGTTAATATTAATTTTTTGTCATTTAAAATGAACATTTTCAAAAAGTTAAAAAGAAATGGCCTTTGGCACAAATTAACAAGCTAATGCTTTTATTATTAGAAAAATTAATTTTATTTCCAGAAATAAATTCGAATCGGACCCTTATTTTACCCGATTTCGAACCCCAGACCGGAATACGAACATTTTTTCGTTATGGCCTCAAAATCATTTTAAAAGCAAAAAATACAATTAAAAACAATTAATGCTCGAAATAATGCTCTTTGCTTAAAGTTGGCCAATGACTTATATACTTTGAGATAAAAATAGAGAAAAATAAAGAAAAATTTTTGCGCTAGAGTTATTTTCACAATTTTGAAAAATCCAAAAAGTATGGCTAATTTTGCAAAAAAAAAATTCAAAAATTGGGGGGGGGGCTCTATTAGGGGGGGGGGGACTCTAATAGAGGGGGGGGGGGCTCTATTTTTCAACCCCCCCAAAAAGGGGGGCTCTATTAGAGGGGGGGCTCTAATAGAGGGGGGTGGGGGCTATAATAGAGGAAATACGGTAATTTGTTTTGATTAAGGCAGAATATATCATTTTTAATAATCACAAATTTAATATCAATTACCAAATTGTTATTTTTTGATCAAATTTAATTTATTATTTTGAGTGTTATTTAATGAGTCTTACAATATTTAAAACCTAGAGTGCGATCAATTTTAATAATATGAAATTTGCAAAAATACCACATTTAATTTTTCTAACACCCTATATTACAGTTTGAAAATCTTTTTGTCGTATTCGTTGTGTTATTGTTATTATTTTTTTATTGAGATAAGAAATAAGTGACAATAATTCTTCGGACCGGCAATGAAATGCGACGATTTAATTGTTTAGTAGTTTGTTGTTATTTATTTATATTGTTTAAATTAGAATCAAACAAAAAACCAACTGTAACTGCCGATGGATCACTCATGGTGTTTTTCAGAGTCTGCTTGCCAGACGCGGCTCGCAGGGCCGGCAGTGTTTTCTCCTCGAGGGTCATCAACGTCTATTGAATAGTAGATTGCATTATAACTCATTTTAGATAATTTTTCTTCTTGAATATCAATCAAAAAGAATAAAAATGTAAACATAATTTATATTAATGCAGTTTAATAAATAACCTTAATAAGTAATTCAATTTAATTGGTTTAGTTGAATATTGTTTTTAGTAAAAGTTAAATAACTTTCTTAATTTAATTATGATTTTATTTTATTAATTTTATATCTTTTTTTGCTTTTCATTTTTATAAAATTAATCTATAACATCGACCCTCATTCTCCACTCAGTTTTTAGTTGATAAATTAATATTATAAACAATAATTATTTATGCTTACTTTTTAAAAATCATCGCCTGAATAGAAATCTGCACCCATTTATGGCTTTTTGAATAATCTTATTTTCTGTCTCATTCTGTTCTACGGGTTTTTCCATTCTCAATATTTAAAATTGTGTGTCTTTTAATTTGACATTTTTTAGTGAATTTGATATTAATTTTTTTTTAAATGAATTAATTATTGCTCTTAAGGTATTCCATCAATTAATCTGCTAAAAAAATACCCGCGTCATGAGCATGTTGGGCAGCACATACGCCCCAAAGCGTGGCATGCTTCGTGATATGTCGTATTTGTTAGATCCTCACACCGTACTTTAACTTGTAAATCAGTTGATAAATTTATGATGTTAGTTAGATTTGTTTTTGTAAGTTTTTTAATTATAACCAAAGGCGGTAAATACACACACTAATTAGATCTTCTGACAAGAAACAATTAAGCTATTATTTTTTGTCATCATTTTAAAAAATTTTATATTTTAATGCTGTTGTAAATTTTTGCAACTTATTATCCTTTATTTTATTTAAAATTTTCAACTTTTTAATATTTTAAAAGCTAAGCGCTGAATCTGTGAAAGTTGAACAGTGCCATTGGCGTCTGAGCGTATGGCGATGAAACAAAGGTTTAATTTTATTTTTATTACTTTATGCTCCTTCCCGCTTCTTAATTGCCAGGGAGCGCCACCATCCCCGAAATAATTTCCCGCATTATCATATGTATTTAGATCAGTTTTTAATAGAGACCACCATCGTTGTTGGTCGCGAATTATTATAATGTACAATCATTTGAGACATTTTTTTTATTGCTTTTTGATCATTGCTAGTTGTCAGCTTTGTTTTCTTTACAGAAATGATAATATTAATTCTTTTAAATAAATACCTTTTAAAATTACGCGCTCTCTTGATTTCTCATCTTCAGCACGAGAGCAAATCGTCTCACATCGCCTGCCATATTTGATCTATTATTATTTTTTACATAACAGAATGAAATACTAAGTCGCTATGCCCTTTTAAAAATTTAATATTAATATTATAAATTTTATAAAGTAGAGTTATAAGTAGAAAATAAGAAATATTGGTTTTGATCAATTTACTGTACAAAATAATAATTATTAATTTTCAATAATACTTGATTCTTAATGCCTATTTGTTTTATTGTTTTGAAAAACTAAAAACTTTTATTTAATGATCAATTCATTCTTTATTAGATAAATAATTATAAGTTATGTTGGCATTGATCAAGGAAATTTTCATTTTAAAATTGCCCATTGACACCTTAACCTGCCGGTTGTTTGATAGATGCATTGATAATTTGTTGCAGAATTTCATGCTTAATACAAACTATATATGATTTATTATAAAATATTTGTACTTGCTGACACTTGTATTTGCAAATAATTAAGTTTATAAGTTTTTAAACAATCTAAACGTTACTAAGGAACTCAATCGATATAAAATCCATTGCTAAATAATGTTAATTATTTTATTTATACCATTTTATAATTCATTTTGCATCGGCGTTCGCGACTAGCGGTGGTTATCACGTCACTGCTATTAGAGGATTTGATAAATCATATCTTGAAAAAAGATTGAAGGATTTAAAGTTTGTAGATATTTTTCTATTTCTACTTATGAAATTAGTTGACTAATTTTGAAAAATATATACAATTCTATAATAATCATAATTTAATTTAAAAATTGACGATATTTGATGGCACATTCTTCGAAAACTATTACATTTAAAAAAATCAGATAAATAATTTTAACAAAATTATTGAGTCGCGCGCGACTAGCGCGAAAAAGACTATGAATAAGACTAAAAGTAATAATGAAATTAAAAAACTAAAATAAAATTTAAGTAAAAAATGTGACGAAAAAATTCCATGGTTAAACACTAACGGAATAATTTGAAATTAAGGAAATTGTACGATTTTATGTGAATATAAAAAATGTTGGCAAAATGGTCAACTGATCATTAATGGGCCACCCAGGCCTCCCTTTTCCCGTCCGACTATTTAAGGAAGGGCCCTAGCTGCTCTTATTTGTAAATCTTATTAAATGTCTAGGTTTAATCTTTAAAAAGACAAATTAAATAAATAGATATTTCAGTCAAAAAAAAGGCGTCGGTCGGCTTGACGAGTGTGTAGGACAATGACAGTGACAGTAACAGTGTGTATAAAGAAGTTCGACGTTTCGTTGAAGTTATGGCAGTGCCGGTACCACGCCCAAAGAAGTGATGTTCTCCGGACGCTGAGCGTTCAACATATGCGGAATTACACTGTTCGCATTAAATATATTAATTCATAAGATTAATTTTAAAAAATCAACAATTAACATGTAAAAAGATCATTAATTCGGATATAGGGCTAAAAATCAAAGTACAATACCTAGGCTTCGTAAAGCTTAATATAAATCCAATGAAAATTTCTTAAATAAAAAAAAATGGCAAATTAATAAAAAAACTTGTGAATTCTATTACTTATCTAATACCAATTTATAATACACACAGAACCAATTTAATAATTAAATTTATAAATAAAAATGTTCTAAAAAGACATTTAAATAATCCATAATATTTCTTAAATAGAATCGAACAAATAATAGAAAACAATTCTTACAAAAAAAATATCGCGACTTAATTAAAAGTTAAATTGACGAATAAATTATTAAAATTATATTATAAAAAAAGAGCTAACGTAATTAAAAAAAAATTTAATATTGTTGAACAGGATTTATATACAAAAAAAAAGCTTATAAAATTGAAAAATTACTTAAATAATTCAACAAAATACATTGTTGTTGCTTAAAGCGGCAATTTCCAAAGTCGAATTGAATAATTTTTTGTTCGTTAGACAAAGCAAATGAACTTTAAATAAAACTAAATTAAAAGTCAACCGACGACTTGTAAAATATCACAACTGGGGGTCATCTCTTGAAAATTCAGACAATCTGGTAGTTAGTTACAGAGAATATTCAATCGCTATAAAAGTAATATTTTATGTCAAGGTAAAGAGAAACAGACATTTTTATAAAATTATTACCAGGACAAAAAAAGAATAGTATTAAGCTTTTAATCAAAAAGGAATACAATTCATTGAAGAGAACCCCAAGAATCAAGAAATTCCATTAAAGGAATTGTTACAAATGTATTTCAAGTAAGTAAGTGTCTTGATAAAATCCTACAACAAAAATTTATATATAAAATTTTCATTAAATAACTTTTACAAAAAAAATATTTTATTGATTTTACCTTAATATTGATTATGTTTAAATCCGTCGTATTCGGCGTTGAATTGACTAAAAAAAAATTTATTAATACGATGTTTTGGTTTAAGGAAAGCAATCCATGCGCATATGGTTCAGTGGTTAAACCTTTAATTAATTTTTTGAACTTTGGAACAATCTTGGTGGTTTAAATAACGCGGATATTTGCGGTATCCGTGGACGGATATCCGGCACGGATACAGACGAATAACGGATATAAGATTTGAGGACGGACAGATACGGATATTAGAATATTCTTTAAAAAATAATGTCAATCTATAAAATTAATAATTTATTAAAATAAAATATAAAAATATTTGCATTTTGTTAAAAGGAAACAAATTAAAAAATATATAAATAAACAAAAAAACAAGCGGTTAATGGTGCATATATACAGAAAAATCATACCGATAACTCTATTAGAAAGGAAAACCTTCCATAAATGCGAGGCATTGCTTCGCCTGCGGAAAGCAGCGTAGCCGAAGCAAATTTTAAAACAAATTCAATATTATTACAAAAAAAAATAAGATTATCAAGTGCAAAAAATGTAAAATACAATATCATTCATGGTTTCTTATAAGTAATTGAATAATTTTCAACTACGTGCAATTAAAATCGGAAAGTGCGTGGGAAATGGAAGACATTTATAAATGCTTCTCTTGTTGAAAAATTAATTTACTGGCACCTAAAACTTTTGAGTCTGCACTATCCATTTAGATTCATAAGGTTTATTATTAATAACGTAACTTGCTAAGATTATATTGTGAAATTTTATATATTATATAATGGAATCTAATATTTAGTGCTGTTTTTCACTGCTAATCCAAGGCCAAAATTGTTCTTCTCGACTGATCCTTTTATATTTAATTTTATGTGTGGTTGGATTGCTGATTTAGTTGATATCTTCAATAATAATTATATAATGAATTTTAAAATTTATTTTTAAGTCATTGATATTTTTTTATGTAAATTTTTCTCCCCTTAAGATTTACCGGATTATGAAGTAGAAAAAATAGAAAATTTAATAATAGTTTAGATCCATTTATTTGTATATAAATTGTTAAATAATTTTAAAAATTTTGTATGAATATTTTGAGTGGCGTTGCTGCTGTTGATCGAATTTTGCATTTCACTTAATAACTTATTTTTTAGGTTTATATTACTTTGTGTATAAATTTTAATTTATTTATTATTGTTGTATTATTTTAAATGTTAAACTTTTACTTTTTAATTTGAATCCAATATTTTGCATTTACTAAAAATGACTTTTAACAGTTCCCAAGCTTGGCTCTTTCATCGGTTGATGGCATGTAAATTCTTGCGAGCCGCCCGGCAAAAGCCAACGACGACGCATTCCATGCAATAACGGAAGCGAAGAAAATAATGCTCTTAATATTTTTCTTTTATGTTGATAATCAATTAATTTTAATTTAGATTTTCTATATAATTAATATCGTTTAAACGAATTTGAAAAGCAATTATTGTCAATTTGCATTTTAACAGGCTTTAAAGCCGATAAAGTAAAAGTTGCGAGATTGCTTTATTTATTTATTTTTAATATAAATTATATTTGAAGATGAGAGTAAAAAATAATAAATTTTGTTTTTTAGGTGTTTGTTTAGTTTTTCCTAAAAGTTTGAAAATTGTAGCTTTCTTTTTTAAATATGGGTGGGTATATTTTGCATTAGAATATTTCGTGCTTGTCTAAATTGGCATATAGTTTTTTGTTATCTTGACAAAATATTATAACGATCTAAGCTTTTTTAAATTTTTTAATATTATTTCAAGTATTTTTATAATTTGATTACTGTACACATACAATTTTCATTTAAAATTAAAACTTCACGGCTTCCTTGCAATTGCTTCAACGACAATTTTTAATATCTTTAGCATTGTAAAATGTATTAACTCTAATGAATTTATCAGATTATTGTTTTTTAGAAAATGTAAAAATTTATGATTGCATTTTTACTATATCTTTTATTTATATTAAAAATTTGGGTGCATTCATCGAATAAGTGTAATGTACTTTTATTTTAAAAAATTGTTAAATAAGTATATTATAACTGGCGAATGAACACCGTATTAAATACGCAAACTTGCTTTAGTCACTGGACGAGCGTAGTAGATCCAGTGGACTTGTTCAGTCTTCTCAGTACCTTTTTCATTGATGCAAGGTTTTATATAATATGCTTTTCGATTGGCCTTTAAATGGTAATTGAAATTAAATTTAGTTTTAGCAAGATTAACTTATATTGTTTTTGTTATAAATTGTATTTTGCTAAAAGGCGTTTATAATTCGTGTTTTTTGCTCTTTATAAGAATTAGTATTATATATCTGGCTTCATGCGCATTTTTCATATTTTCATTGTGTGTAGTTTAATCAACGCCACGGTTGAACTTTATTGTAGGTAAAACGAATTTTACAGTTGGCTTTTGAGTGAGAGTATATAGACTTTAATTGTTTAGTTTTATAAATTTTACATTTTTGAAGTAATAATTTGATTTGCTCTATTTTCGAATTAAGGTGTTTAATTATTATTAAATTTAGCAATTCCCACTTTATTTGTAAACTTCTTGATTTTCTAATTTGGGTTCATTTTTTATTATAAAAATTAAATCTTATAATTCGAATATTCAATGAATGCAAAGATTTTCCTTTCAATGTTTTTGAGTGGGAACCAATGACTGTTGTACCCAATTTTTAAGCTTAGACTTAATATTTCACAATTACAAAAGGCAAACAGTTTTTTAAAGAATATTATAGTTGTTCGCGACGCAAAGTCATAATTACTTCTAGAATTGTTTTATATAAATTAAATTGTTTGTAAATTAATTGTATATTTATTTATTGTTGTATGAAAAATTATACATACTTTAATTTACAGTAACATGCTATTCTCAGCTTCCCACAGCCAAAGATTATTTAGTTTATTATGCATTTTTTACTGTTAGCTCCGTTGGATATATTTGCATTTTTTGAAAGGAATTGCGTCCGGCACAAAAAAAACGAATTTAAGAATAACAATTCGATAAAATCATACTTAACAAAGCAAAAATCTTAAATAATTAACAATCAAAATAATGATCTATATATAAATAAAAGCCATGATATGTATCAAAAAATAAGAATGCGAATTTTGTCAAATTTTTGTTGTTTTTCATCATAAAAGTATTTATAATTTGTTTTACGAAGACGAAGAGGACCCTTTCATGCTGATGTGAGCGTGCAGTTTTTTAATTTAGACGGCACAAAATTTATTCAACAAAATAATGAAATTTATGCGATTTATCCTGGAAGAAACACATATCAACAATCTAATAAACAAAAGTGTGGCAGATTTACAAAAATTATTAAAGATAGAAAAATAAAAAAGTAAAATACTTTTGTTAATTTAAAATAAATACGTTATGAGACGGCTTATATACTAAAAAAAATTATATTTTTAAAGCTAACTTAAAAAAAATTTGTTGCTACTTGCAAAATCAAATGTTATGATAAATAGAATTTAAACAATTGATTTAAAACTAAATTATTAAAAGTAATTATTATTAGTAATGGCCAAAAATGAAGTGTAAATTTTATTGTGAAAAAAAAGATGAATGCCGGAACTAATCAATGTTTAAATTATTTAAGGTTAAAGAAAGAAATAATCCAAACGGCAAAAAGACTTTTTAAATTGTGCTTTTGACACTCAGAACCCGTGTTTCATGCTTTTCTGGTCACAGTTGTTTATTCTTATTGAGCAACATTTTCTCAAAATAATTTGTTCGTTGTAATAAAAATCTCAAAATATAAAGTTTTGTGTATTAGCTCTAATCGTTTGAATAAAAAATTATGAAACTATTTTTGTCGGTATCTTCATTATACAATTAACAGGCTGTCAGAATAAAATTATTTTGTTGTTTTTTAATTTAATAAGAATTAATATCTAATGTTTATTATAAAAAACTTTTAATGGATTATTTTTTTATATTAATTATCTTAACTTTTTGGTCATGACTGAGGTTTTGATAGCCCCTTAGAACCAACAAATAAATGTTCGCGAGCGTAATCAGGCATAGCTTTGGGCATCTGAATCCGAAAATTTAGGATACGATTAGTCAAACATTCTATTTATATAAAGGGCATTAATTCATTAAATATTTTAATTTACAACTTCTGTTTATTTTCCATTAATTTTTTTTGTTGATTTTTTTCAAATTTATTTTTTTTTTTAATTAATATTTTTTGTTTAATCATCGAATTTGTTGCACAGCATTTAAATCAATCTTTGTCGTAATTGTTTGCATAATATAATATATTTATTTTTAATTTTATGATTGAAACTTTTATTTAAATCTTTTTTATTTATTATCTAAATTTTTATACATTTAACCATTATTCTATTTTTGCGATTTTACAAATTAACATATGAACAAATATTATTAACTTTGAGTCTCATGGTAGCTTACCATTTTTTAATTATTTTGTTTAATATTAATAGTGGGAAAAAAGTTTGTTTTTGTCGATTTAGATATTCATTGTATCATAAATTCAAAATATAACATTAATTTGGGATTTTTGGATAAAATCTATAAATCGATATGCTAGCCATTTACTGTTTGCGGCGTTTCGACTTAACTCCAAATTTCGTTTTAGTAGTGTTCTAAAAATGCAAAGCTCAAACATAGATAAAAAGTAAAATTGACATTTGATTGAACAAAAAATTATTTTTGATTAATAATAATCATAGCTTGTTAAAAAGAGATTACAGCGATTAACATTAAAAATTTAATCCGTGAACATTTAAAATTATTTGGTTAAGCAAAACATGTATAATTTACATTCATTTCGTAAACGGTGGGGCGTTTTCTCTGCTAATTTTTTGAAAATAAACAGGCTAAAAAAATTGCCATTTTTAAACTTTTAAAAATTCACTATGAAACGCAAACTGAAGTGTTTTTTTGCGCGATAACGTACCGGTTTATTTTTTAATATTAAAATTAATACATACATTTTTGTAATATAATTTATTATTTGTGTTTCTTCATATAATTTTAAACTTTAAACTTTACTTTATTTAATCAGGCGTTGCTTTATTTTACTACTTTGTTATGCTTCTAAATAAAGTTTTTTTGAGAAAATAATAATTTATTTATAACTGCTCCATCCAAAGATGCAATTCAATTATTTAATGTAAATATAATTTATTATTTCATAAGCACAATTAGTTTATCAATATTTATTTAAATAACGGATATTTTTATAATTTTTATTTTATTTACGATTAACTTAAAATAGTTTTTTTTTAAATTTTCGTGTATTATTTATAAAACTTGATAATATAAGTTAGTAATTGAGCTTTTATTCGTTTCAAAGAGAAGAGATTAAAAATATTTATTTCCCGCCATCATTGGTCCTGTCGCAAACCAGCTGTCGGTTGATCGCGAACGGTTGCGCATTCGGCGTTGCTTCTGGCCCTCCAGTCCCCTTGATGCCGGGCGGCAGTCAAGTATATTTTTACGATTTAAATTAGTTTGGGATTTATTTGCTAGAACTAAGCATACTTCTTGACCAGGTCTGGCTGGAGCGTTTTCTCCCAAAAAAGTCGCATTGCCACCTAAATTGGCGAAAATCATGTTTTTTTATAAATTTGTTTTTTGTCAATTCTTGATTAAATGACTCGTTATAGAGTCAACTATAGTTATATTAAAACTGCCTTTCCTTTGTACTTTTACATATTTAAGAAACTTTTATTTTTAAATAAAGCACGTTTTTGCATTTTAGTGGGAACATTTTAATTTTAAATATAGGTCAACGTTTATTTCCTTAATACCTTGATAAATTCATTTCGTCCGTATTCTTATTATATTGTATGGTCGAATAATATTTTTAAGTGTGAAATCGTTTAACTTAAACTTCATAAGTTAATGAAGAATAATTATAAAACACAATAATGAGACAATTGATGTTTGTTCTCGCCGAATGAGCTTAAAAATAATTAGGATTAACGTTTAGAAAAAAGAGAAGACAAGTATTTTATTTTAAAAAATCAATTGATATTATCAGAATGAACCCCATAATAATTGTTTTAACCAAAAATAGGTTTTATTTGTATTTTATTTTAATTTCCACTTAGCATGGTGTGAATTAAAATAAATGAATTAATTTTTATTTGAAAAGATTTAAATATTTAACATTCTTTAAATAAATTTACTTTTAAATTTTCATTTGATTATTTCTGTTAAAAGGATTTAAGTGCCTAATTAATAAAACACAATTTTATTGAATCGCATTGTTAATAAATGCTTTATTGTTAATAAATTTGTATTTTCTGAGTTCTTTGGGGTATGCTCTTTTAGTCTTCCTACTCAAAACCGTCTTCTGGGGATGGTGTTCAAAGGCAAATTATTTTCAAATGCATTTAATGAAAATTAAAGACATTAGCAGGACATAATCTATTAAATTCTTTTAAATATCATTCCTATACTTATTATTGTCAGCATGAATCGCAGGACAATATCTAAAACGCTTATTAAAAGTTAAAATTGTCGTAGCAATAAAAAGCCTGACCGATTAGAAATACAATTTTTTATTTAAAGTTCTAAATCTTAAGTGAACAATATGGTATAAAAAAAATTAAGCATTATGATTAGTATTTGGTAATAAAAAGACAAGCTACGACAGGTCCGTGCACATTGGCTCGAAATTTTTAATATGAATCACCAAATATTTAAATATATAAATTATTAATTAACATTTTCAGCTCCTATTTTAATTGAAAATAAATTCGTAGAAATAATATTAAATATTACAAAATTCGTTTTGGACGCCAATATTGCAGGCAATCCAAAAAAAAAACCTTTAATAGTTTCAATATACAGAAATAATTTATAAAAATAAATGCATTTAATAAACATGTATCACAGATAATCGCATGAATAAATAAATTCAGTAAATTATTAATTAAAGGTTTTATCATTTTACTGAAAAATGCTAGTATAATTTTAACAAAAAATAATAGAGTTAATTACAATGAATTAATATAAAGCATAAAAAACCAAATTATTAAAATAATACGTATTAATCTGCAAGCAGCCTGCATGTAGTGACAAATAATAATTGAATTAAAAAATTCAACTCCAATTTATGTAATTATTCAAATTAATTAACAAAAATTTAAATGGTTTAGCAAGCAAGTATGATGGGGCGGGTATGCACACACGAAGCATGCCACTGGGTGGCTTTGGATCATTCCGCATTCCGAGACGTTCGAGGAGGTAGCTTCTTTAAACCTATCATAAAACATGTTTTGCGTTTTTGATTTTCCAGTTTCCGGAATTTCTTTTTGCTGATGTTCATTGAATAACAAAATCTTTTAATTAATTAAGTATATTCTTCTTTTGTTAATTAAGAATCGGTGAAAACATTATGTTGTTGTTGAATTTTACTTTAAATAACAGATAAATTTCATCATTGTAATTTGAATTCATTAAAAACTATCGAATCGTTAATTCATATAATTATATTTAAGTACAAAAATAACTCTACGACCACGTAATTCAACAATATCAATCTTTTTTATAAAATAGATAAATATGTTGTTTAAAAGCAGAGATTAAATTCCTGCATATGCACTGCAATATTAAAAAAATAAGAATATTTTTGCAATAAAATTATAAAAGAATAATATTTTGATACGTAAAAATATTAAAGCTAAGACTATGACAATTATTTTAAGCTTCGGTATGAGGACAACAATTTTTTTCGGCATCCCCTAATGTAATATTTTAAGTAAATTATTAAAATCCAACGATAATTGGAGTGCCCAGGCACTCCCACATGGATTTTTTTATAAAGATATATATGATGATTATTCTCTGGCCCATATAATACAACTTTTTTAAATAAACAATATATAATGTGTATTTATTTCAATTTAAAACGCAATAGGTTTATATTGAATTGCTTTTATACTAAAATTTTTACAAAAGTGTGGTTTACAGTTTGATATCAAAAAATAAAAAATAGGCAAATATCTTTGTTTAACCGTTTTCTTTCTAATGGAATTTTAATTAATTATTTAAATAAGGTTACAACAATTACATTAATATTTAAAATTGTAGTTATTTGCTTTGATTTAATATTACAGATATTTTGCATAAATAAAATTATTGTCTTTAAATTAAACTAATTAATTCATCAACAAATCTTAAATGAAATTGAATCTTTCTATTATTAGAGAATTCCATAAAAGAATTAGCTTATGCAAATAATTTTATAGAAAATTACAAAAATTACAAAGTAGTTAAACAAATATAAAAGCATCAAAAGGAAACTACAATATTAAGTATTAAAGAAGGACAAAAATATTTGGAAACATTACCTAGTAGAGCAACTACTACATGTGCGTTATTGTCAGCGCTTGCGCAAATATTGACGTAAAATTTTACCTATTATAAATTTTTTATTTTTTCAATTAAACACTTGATTATAATTACAAAAAATTAATATATATATAAATATTTTTCAAGCCCTCTCTGTTTTTGGCGAAGCTTTAAAGCTAAGCCACAAAATAGCTCGTTAATAAGAAGAATACCACTTTAAACTATAACCAAGCTGGGAGGCACCATACTCCAAAAGAAAGTGCCAAAGTTTCATTGTGAAACTTATTTTTTTCACATGAAGTGAATTAAATAAATCCGTTTAAAAACAAAATAAAATAAAATTTATAGACAGATAAATATACCAAAATAAAAATGAAACAAAAATTTATATAACAAAATAAAGTTATATTAAGGTTTAAAAACTTAAAAGCGATTTATTTTTATAATGCTATTAAATAAAAGTGTCAAGCACTTGACTATTTTTAGACTTATCCCGAATTTCTCAAGATAAAGTTTTAAACTAATAATTATTAATGAAAAGACTTGCAGCTTTTATTTAAAAAAATTTTTTTAAATAATAATTTTTTATCTATCTACATCGTAAATTTTGTTATTTTCGTAACATCGCCAGCATTTCGACGAAAACACCAGGATCTCTACTTTGTGAGGCCAAACCGAGCGACAGACATTTAGTTAAGCACTAAAAACGTATTAAATTTCTAACAATCAAATAATTTTAACAAGTAAAGGTCGAGAATAATAATTAAATGTCTTTCTAAAAAAATGTATAAAGATGATGTCGAGAGTTTCAAATACAAAAAGCCTATTAAAAATATATACTTTGGCAAAAATGGTTAATTTGAGATCTGCCATTATAAAATAATTCATCTTTCAAATTTTATAAGAAAAATAATTTTAAACAGGAACAACCACAAATTAACGAAGGCTTCTTTATAAGTAGCATTTTAGGTATTATCAGAATATCAATAAATGCATACTATTTTGAAACAAAAAATTATTTCAAAATTTTGTTTTATTTTTTCTTTAAGATTAGGTTTATATATTTGGCTTTAATTATTTATTTTTTATAATATTTAATTTTTAAACTAGAAAATTAAAGATTTAATAATATTTTTCAATTAGTTAATTTTTGTTAAGAATTATTTGGACTTACTTAATAATGAAAAGCTTAATTTTGATTACGAATTCTATTTAGGATATTGTCTTGTAAACTTGAAAACCCGATTTTAATAAAACCTTCAAAATGTAAGTTTTTTTTAAAATAATTAAAAGCTGTAGAATAACTTTATTTTCATAACAAAACAAATTTGAAGACTATAAAATTAAAATTTATTTTTTTCTCTACCTATCTTTTTAAATCGTTTTTTTATTAATGATTACATTTTATTTTTTATCCGTTACATAACAATTCTCTTACTAAACGTTCAAAACCTTCATATGACGAAGTGGAGTCCAATTGTTTCTCATACACAAATTAGATTATATTTACACTTATATTATTTAAAATTAGCACATATTGCCGGACTTGTCATGAATCTGTTCGTGTATTTCGTTATTGGATCTTGATTTTTGGAAGAAAATATCTATAACTTTGTTATTCTTTTAAACACTTCAGTTTAACTAGTCGTTTATTGCCCTACATAATTAAAAAATTAAAATTTCTTCGGATGGAATGCGAGCCCATCTCAACAAAAAACAGTTTGATAAGAACTGTCGAAAAAACTACGCACTATCGAGGCGACGTGTCAGCGATATATTGTGTTAATCCTTACAAAAAGGAATACTTTATGAAATAAACAAAAAATTTTAAATCAAAACTTAATGTAACCAATAAGATCTGTTAAGTCAAAAAAATTAAACTGTGAAAAGATATAAAAGATAAAGCGACCAATGAAATTCATATTAAAATTAAACCATTTTGTGCCATTCTCGGAAAATTTATAACAATTTAAATATATTTTAAGTCAAATAATTTATTGGAGGGTTCCGGATTATGAAGTATTGAAGCCGTAATTGAATGACATAAGAGGCAAAATTTAACACAATTAATTAAAGTGGTAATGAATTAGCATATCTGTTGTTAAATAAAATAAATTAAAAACCAATACATTAAAAAAAAAGATATCAATCAAGTCTAAATTAAATTTTTGGGTATATTATTTTTAAAACAACATAATCTCTATATTATTAACAAAAAAACTAATAAAAGATAAAAAACATTATCATTCAAACTTACAAAAAAACGTATAATTAGTTTAAAAATAAAAAATAAAACAACACTTATAACATAGAAATTTAAAAACCCGCGGTGAATGAAAAGCAGCAGGCGACGCTCCGTACACACTCATAGCGTTGATAACACTCATAAATTTTTTTATGTATTTCAATATTATTTAAAATGGTTTTAATGTTAGTATTATTGCTTTAACAAAAACTGACAACGATTTGAGCGCAGCTTTGCGGACAATAGTTGTGGTAGAAATGCAAACAAAATAAATATTTATTTATTATATAATTTAAGAGTGTCGTGCGTAATTCATTCACATATAATTGTAGCCTAAATATTACATTTAAAAAAGAATCCTTAAGTTTTCGGCAGTCTAAATTTAGAACACAATATTCGCTGTCATCATTTTAAAAATGCAATCGCCAAGCAAAAAAACGAAAAACATAAGTAATATTAATATTGCTTTATTATGCACATCCATAAATAATTAAAAATCGGATGCCGTAGACAAGGCCTTGCAGAGAGCTTAAAATATTTGAAAAAAATGGAATCATTTGACAATTATTTACAAAGTTTTTTATAAACAAAACCGAAAAATTGCTAATGTTCTATATTAATTCACCTAATTCTCCGAATTCGTTATACCTTAATATAATAAATAGAAATATAAGCGCTTATATTAAAACTTTTATAATAATGCTAATTAAATTCCAGAACATTCAGTTGTTGTTTTGTAATTTTATCTTTTCTCCAACAGCGTTCGGTTTAATAGTTTGTAGTTATATGTAAGGTTTAAAGACGATGGGTTGATTTGAGTTTAAAACGATTATTATAGTTTATAAGCTAGAATAACAATATTTTGATATAGATAATTTACTTTGGTTTTAAAAATTTATTCTTCGTCATCCATTAATATTAATTTTTGAGCTCAAGTGCCTACGTGCTACATTTTGAGCTTATAAATTTGGTATTTGCATTGCTTATATTTTAAATCTATCAAAAATGAACTTATAATTCAATAGATAAAAGAAACCAATATGTTTAATACAGTCATTAAGATGTCCTCCCAATAATGCGGATGATTTTCAAAGTAAAAAACAAGTTATTAAGCTATTATTATTTTTACACGTATTTTTCACAACTATTGCTTATAAACCTGGAATTTGAAAATTAAATATATTGTATTCCTGTTAAAATTCGGATAAATCTGTCATCCAACAGGAGAAACCGAAATAGGAGTAGGAAAATTTTAAATACGTTCAAAAATAAAGAATTAAACAAAAAGGAGACATGATTATTTATTGCACGTAACACTTTAAAATTTAAAAAAACTTTGGAAAGAAATAACCAAGGTAAAGCAAGCTTGGATGCCGCAGCTGTTTAAATGGGTGGCATAGCAGCAGAGGAAATATTGCTTTAGCGTTTTGGAGAAAGTTTTAAACTTTAAAAATTATTTACTAAGTTATTGATCAAAAACAAAAAAAATAAATAATTTTCTTATATGTCACAAACTGAAAAAATAAGAAATTTATAATTAGTACATTTTAAATTTATACAAAAATTTCAAACAAATATAATGATTTCAAATGAAATTGGTAAAATCCAGCTAGTTAGAAATTAAAATAAAATTCTTTCATGAATCTTCTCATCACTCTTTTCTTTGCCCTGGGATATGCCAGAAAACCTGCACATTTAAAATTTTACTGCAACAGAATTGGTTCAGCACAATATATCAATAAATTAAATTTGTATTATCTTGAAAACAAGCTATGAAACTAATTTTTTAATTAAAATAATAATATCAACTTTCTATTGTAAATCTTCAAAAATACCTACTAACAAAAGATCATTTAATTTTTAATTTTAAAAAAATGAGCCTTTTAAAATAAACGATAAATTATTTTATATTTTTGGAAATCCATATAATTAGTACAAGAAAGAGTAAACTGTTTCGAAGTTTGGAATTCAAAAAAATAAACATTTTAAAATATTTGTTTACTATGTTTAAATTGTTAGTTATTATCCTAAAAAGTCAAATAAAGTAATTAGAATTTAATAAATGAAATAAAATTGAAATAATTACAATTTTAAATGATTAAATAAACTTATATTAATAAAATATAGAAACAATTTCTCAGTAACGGGAAATAAATAAGTATCAAACATCAATTAACAATCATATTTAAAAGAATACAAACATAACATTGAGAGGCATAAACTATTTTTTGTTTTAAGTCTGACGATACCTTTACACATGTGAAAGATACCAGCGCAGGATCACAGATTTAAATAAAAGATAAATTTATTTAGTGCATTTTACAATTTAAAATTTTAATGTTTTTAATGCAAGCATATATTTGAGTAATTATTTAAACATAAAATTTAAAAAAGTCATTGGTTGCTTTTATAATTTTAAGAAATGTGAAAATTAAAAAATCATATATTAAATATCAAATGAACATAATTAGTGCATTTTTTAAATGTGTATAATTGGTTAAATTCTTGCTTAATCAAAGCAAAACCCTTAATTACGTATCAATATAGTGACATATATAAATTCCGATACATTAAAAAATGAATGAAACCCTAAAATATATAACTAAAAATTTGATATTTAATATAAACCTAATAAAATAACTTAAAACATTCCATAAAATAAGGGCTCAAATAAAATTCCTCATTGAGAGAAAAGTTTAGAGTTGAGAAAAAATGGCATAAAGATATAATTAAAAAAATTAAATTTAAGGGCGGCTTCTCTGGACTGGCATTGGCTTTCTTGGCCTTTTCGCGATGGTCATTTTTGGCCTGTGGTGGCTTCGAAAGCTTTGGTTTCAGTAAAGATTTTAAGTTTTTTTATTATTTACCTAATTTTATTTTGTTAATTTCAGAATACATGACAAACTAAATGGCCAAAATATAACGACTATAGTTCAACAATATCGACGACTAACAGTTTATATTGGCTATCCAAAAAATGTTGAGAGCAACTTGAATTATTTTACATTGTAATGTAACAATAAGATTATTTATACATTAACAAATGAAAATTTAAATTAAATACGAAGCCTACATTTTTATTCCATAAGAATAATGAGAGTGAGGGTCGCGAAAGAATTCTTTAAAAATAAAGCTAAATAAAAATTATTTTTTATTTCATTCTTTTTAAAGAATGTACCAGATTGTAGCTTGAATGGTATAGCTAAAAACGAAAAATAAAAATAATTGTGCATTTTAGCCTAAATATATTAAAGTTCCATATTAAATTAAGAGAAATATGTTTATATTAAAAATAAAAAACTTAATCATTTAATAAATTATATAATTATTATACTTTTAAAAAATGCTAATTATGAAAGCAAAAAAATTATTTAATTCTGTTTGTGATTTGATTGCTCATGCCATTTATTGTGCCCGTTTTCAAAAAATAGAATTGAATTTTGGACTTTATCCAAAAATTAATAAAAAATAAAAACTAAATTTAAACCAAAAGATTCACAGCAAAAAAAAAATGTATTTTAAATGAATTTAAAAAAATATTTCTTAACGAAAAGATTATAATTCAAAAATTTATAAACAAATCTTTTGAAACCCTTTTGATCATTTTTTCGTCCGGTTCCGATTGGATGGCCAATTTTCTGATCTTCCCATAACATCGCTTCTCGACATCGGCTTCTCTGGAAGAGCATCGACTGACGGAATGGAAACGAACAGAACATCGAATTCAATTCCGCAAAATATAGACATCCAAGTTGAACGATTGATTGTTTTATCTTCAACAAAAATCCGGTACTTGCAACATGATCGTCCGAAAAAATCTAAGATTAGAACAAATAAATAAAAAATTACAATCAATATTTTAGCAATGCTTAATATTAATAGAAATTTTATAAACACAAACCATACTATAAAAGCAGTTCAAAACAACTTCAAAAAAATAACTGTTAAACAAATGAATTAAATGTTATTATCATCGTTGAAAAAATATTTTTAACATCAAGCACAGTTTAAAGAAAAATTGCTTGATAATATTTGTAACGACGTAATTAAAAAAAATACCAAAACATGGCTTCAAAAAACTCAATTTAAAATCCCAATTAAAATATTTTTATAAAAATATGACGAAGAATGAAGAAAGTTTGGAATTCCACTCTATTATCATTGATATTATCATTAAAAATTATGCTCGTTATCATTGGTCTATTATACAAATGATATTGAAGAAAAATAACATTAAATAGAAATACTGTTTGTGCCAGAATCTGCCATTTATTTGTCAATATTTATTTAAAATTTAAATAAATAAATTCCTTATTGCGAAACGCCTCCATGACAGATTCATGAGAGACACGATCTGCACATGTGCGGACCAGGCAACAAATTTTATAAAACCAAATAAATTATTTTTTACATAAAAAACGGTTATTTAAATTGTCCAAAAACAGCGATAGTTAACGCATTCAAAAGTTCATTTTAAAGTTTCATTATAGTGATAACTAATCATATAACACAGTAAAAACTATCACCAGAAATATTAATTAATGTTAAATGTTCAAACGCAATGCAAAAAATAATTTAAAGATGGATTTTGAATGTTTACACCCCATCAAACTCGCCCGAAATTGCTGATGGCTATTTCACCAATCATGACGATGGCGGGCAATAATACTACTACAACAACAATATACAGCAACCTATTAAAATGGCTGAAAAAATATTATTGGAAGTGTTCGATGTAATTATCAGGACTGGAAGCTCATTATTAAACTACAAAATTAAGTTAACTGAGAAGAAGGAAAAGATAAACCAAATTTAAAATTTTAACAATAATTTTAACGTAATCTTTCAAATTTTACTTCTAAAATAAAAATTAAAAGCTTGGTTATTTAATTTCTTTATGATTTTCTAATAATTTCATTGATCGATTTCTAATTATACATTTGAATGGTCAGCCAGAGCCTCTTACAAAAAAATGATTTGTTGAAAAGCAAATCAATTTTTCAAATTTAGTGTTCAAAATTTTTGTTTTGTAAAGTAATAAAATTAAAAGTGCTAAAGTGACGATAAAATAGAAAAAAAGTGAAATAAAGGTAAATTGTTAGCAAATCATTGAATAATATAAGAAGCACAAATATGACGTAAGGTTTGAAACAATTTGTAATATTTTGTATAATGCAATTCAAAAAATATATAAATTACCTATTTTTCGGAATTTAGTTTTTTTATAACATATAAATTGACTTATCATGAATTTAATATTAAATTTTGATAAATAATTTCATTAATGAAAATAACGTTAGTTTAGCTTTTGTTTGGTTAAGTCAATAAATTATATTTAATAATCAAATAATAAATATGTATAGAATTATTTAAATTTTTTATAGGATGCTTAAATTCTAGTTTCAGCCCATTAATTGTCAAATTCCTCATTTGGTTTTGAGATTTTTTTTTTATTTTAATGTCATTTCTACGCGAACTTTATTTAATTGTATGTTACTATTTTATTTTATTTTTCTAGTTTCTATATAAAATTTTATTAGCTTTTTAATTATCCATTATTTGTTGTTTTTCATATTTTTTATTTTGGTTTTTATTTTCGCGTTGAAGTCGCGATATTAATGCTTCTGAATTCAAATCAAATCTCTTTGGGATTTTCATTTTTTTAAAGAATTCTTTTCTTCTTTTTTTATGTATAGTTACAACATTACATTAGGCGCCTGAATGCTGAGATCAAAATTATGAAATCAATCACAATTTTTTATTAGAAAATGCTGTTTTATATCATTTATGATTCGGTCAAGTTGTAAAATTATAATCATTAAATAATTATTATGTTATAAGAAACTCTAATAATTATCTTACAAAATTATTATTTTGAAAAGATGTGCAAAACCAAATTAACGCTACCAATTACGAGAACATCATTTACCGAACATTAGTGTGTAGCCTTACAACCGCTACACTAATCTTGAAAAATGAGAATCTGGCGGGAGTGTTGAAAATTTAGAGATTTTAATGGGAATATTTTTGTTTTGGCATTGTGTCGATTCAAAATTTTCAATACAACGGGCTATTTTAATCAAAAATAGGACTTTTTGATTCTTTCTATTTGCTATTTTCGAGCATATTTTTTGTTCAATTTCAGCGCCTATCCGCACCGCCGACTCCTCCATCCTTAAAAAATCTAATTTGCTTGAAAATCAGGAAATGAATATCGGAGTCAACTACAAGGCAATCTTATAAAAAAGTAGCTTATGATTTTATATTTTAAATTATAAACAAATAAATGTTCTATCTGTAAATCAACTTTTTAAGAGCGTAGCGGGTATAAAAGTAAAAATTTTCGTCATTTTTTTTTGTCAAATAAAATATCATCAACGATGCTTGTGCTGTTGAGATAGTGAGTGCGAATTTACCTATAATATATATAATAAAGAACTGCGCAACTAATTATAAAAAATAAATAAATGACGATAATTAGATGATTGTTTATATATCAACAAAATCCAAAAAATAAAAGCTAAATATATAATAAAATTGAAAACAAAGATGAATCGGGGCACTTTGGAGTCGGACCACTTTGATAGAAACGTGTAAAGAACCCTTACCTAATACATATTCTAGAAATATAAAATTACTAATTATCCAATGTGACGCCAAAATTAAAAAACACTAGTTAAAAATTAATTTAGTCTGTGGACAACAACAATAATTAAACTCCTATACTTAAAACTTTAATCATGGCATTTTGATATGAACTCTCAGTTTAATTATCTAAAAATAATGATACTACAAAATAATGAAAAACGATTAAGTTTTAAAATATAATTCATGTTAATCTAAAAACCTAATACAATAAAAATAAAAATTTTTGATCTTGGGTTTTAAGTTTAAAGTTTGTTTTTAATGCATGATTATGCGGAGTTGTCAGTTTATATTGTTTTTTTAACAAGAAACATCCTATTTTATCTTGTTGGTAATTTATTTTATAATTAATTCTGGAACAAAGAGATAATACACAGCGTTTACTTGTCAAGTTATCTCTAGGCTTGCTTTGCCACCGGCGTTGTCATTCGTTCTTTTTGGGTGACGACACTTTTATACATACTTTTTTTAATTGTAAAACAAAACGTGTTATCGCGTCATTAGGTTTAAATGGTGATTTTACAAATCTTAATTCAAAGACAGTGAATAAATGAATTTGTTGAATCTGAAAAGAAATTTAATTATTATTAATGAAAATATTTTTTTTGGTTTACATCAAAACCCATTCGTGAAGACTTTCAAATTTAGTTGATACGTTTATAAATTTCATTCATTTTTTTTATATATGCCAGTTTTTAATTTTATTTATTTTAATTATACGCTTTTAGTCCCCGAAACACTTCAAGTTTAAATATTCATAGCGTTTTTATAGCTGTTTGTAATCCAATTATATTTCCTTAAAGTCTCTTAATGGATTTTTTAATTGTAACTTGTAAATATTTGAATATTGTATATATTTAGTCGTAATTCAATATAACCGATTTACGTAGCAGAAAGCACACTTCACATTTTGATTAAAGTAAAAAACAATTGGGAATGAAATTGTTAAAATTTATTTTAATAATTTATAAATTTGTACAAATTTTAAAGAGAAGATGGATACTTTTAGTTTTATATTTACAAATATTAAGCGCTGATTCGTTTTCTTGAAACTGATTATTTAAATTTTAGAATTATTGGGTTTACGACTATGTAAATTAAACCTTGCTTGTGTAATGTTTGGCATATTTGTGATTAATAATTTAAAAATTATTGCTAAGATATTCAAATAATTATACCGATAATTAGTTGAATAATTTCTTCTACGTATTGGTAGTGGCGTACTGCCAAAGGTTGTGTACAAAGTTTCGACTGCCGGCGCAATTAATTTACTGTTTATCATTATATAGTTTCCGAATGAACCCGAACCGTTTTGATCTTATGCGCTACGTCAATTTTCTGAGTTTAATGATAAATTTTCATTAATTTTATAACTTTTTGTGAGAACTCATTTAAGATTATTTTCTACACTAACTTTTTAAAAAATTATTCAGATAATTTATTATTTAGCAATTTTAAAAAGTTTTTAGTGTTAAATTTTTGAATTATACGCTAACTAGTCATTCTTTGTCATAATGTAGAGTGAGCTTTGTTTTCGTGATATTAAGTAAAATATTTTGTGTTTTCATATTTTGGAGTTTTAAGGTTTCGCCATCCTGAACCTTGCACATATCAGAAAATAAAGTGATTAAATTTTGTTTAATATGCAATTGAAAATGTTGCCATTTAAAGAAAGTTAGTTATTATATCTAAAATTAATATCGATTTATAACTTAATTCTTTTAGTTTTCTAAACACATAACTATTAGAATAAAACAATTAAATACATACTTCATTTTTATATTTGTAAAAGTTTTTTTTGCGTATTTGCGATTTTGAGCAACTTTTTAGCCAATATCACCCAAATTTATAAAAACAATAAATTGATTTACTCAGTTTTTAAAAGAGAAGATTACTTTAGTTTTTATATTTACAAATAATCAAAATTTTAATATTTGCTTTGTGTTTTTTAATATTTATAGTTGAATTTGTTTTGGAATTATTTTCGTTTTTTAAATAAAAAAAAGGCTATCCAGACATGCGTTGTTATATTGTCTCGGAACTGCTGTGGTGTCCGCCGATGGAAGCTCAGAAGATCATAATGTTGGACACCTAAAAATAAACATTGCCCCATATTTTTACCTGTGAAATGCAATTGTTAAATTCAGTTGTTTCAAAATGTTGTATGATTGCTTAAAATTTCAATTAAGATTTTAAAAAATCTTAAATTTTATTTTGGATTTTTTCAAACAAAGCAAGCACTTATTTTGCCACTGTTTTGTTCATGAATGTTTTTTTATTCAAATGATATATTTTATTTGTTTTGTGGATTTGGGTAATTAATTTTTTTAAATTAACATATTATTAAATATATAGAGAGTTTGTAAATCAAATGATGTTTTAAGAAAATTTATTTATTTCCAGAATAAATTAACAAGTTTTGATATTTTATATTAATGCAATTTTAAAACTTACCGCAATGCTGCCTGATCGTTTGCCATGATTTCTGCCATAACATATTTACACAAATTTATATTATCTTCAGTGTAAAAATTTTTTAGTTATAATACCTGGAAGTAAGCAACTAAAAAGATAAAAGGAGGTATTTCGCTCCACAAATCGACATAAATAAGTACTGCCATTAACAATATTTATTACATTCTGAGCACCATATAAATTTGAGTAATAATATATTTATTTCTGTTTTCTTCACTTTTTTCACAATATCATTTTAGCATTTTTTTCAATTTGTAGTTTTTTGGTTGAGCAGGTCTCTTGCCATGCTTCTTGGCTTTGTCCATACGACAGTAACGTACATTGGCTTTTTCTTTGCCTTTCAGGACAGTTGCTTTCTTTTTAATTTGTTTTGTTTTGGTTTGATTTGATTTGATTTGATTTGAGCAGCTCATCTGGAATTCACAATAAATTTTTATTTTTTTCTAATTTTAACATTTTCAATTTTTCACATTTTAAATTCAGAATTTAAAATTTTTTGTAAAGTAATAAAATTAATAGCGCTAAACGAACGATAAAATAGAAAAAAAGTAAAATAAAGGTAAAGTTGTGAACAAATCATTGAATAATACAAGAAGCACAAAAAATATGACATAAAGTTTGAAACAATGTAATATTTTGTATAATGTAATTTAAAAAATATATAAATTACTTATTTTCGGAATTTAAGTTTTTTTATAACATATAAATTGACTTATCATGCATTTAATATTAAATTTTGATAAATAATTTCATTAATGAAAATAACGTTAGTTTAGCTTTGGTTTGGTTAAGTCAATAAATTATATTTTAATAATCGAATAATATATATGTATAAAAGTTATATTTGCATTATATAATTTTTTATAGAATGCTTAAATTTTAGTTTCAGTCAATTAATTGTCAAATCCCTTATTTGCTTTTGTCATTTTTATTTTAATATCATTTCTCCGCGAACTTTTATTTAATTGTGATATTACTATTTTATTTATTTTTTAATTTCTAAATGAAATTTTACGAGCATGTCTTGTTAAACCGAGTCAATCATGTTTATTCTCATTTTACGTTAAAATAAAGCAATTGATGCTTTGAATTCAAATCAAATCTCTTTGGGTTTTCAATTTTAAAGAATTCTTTCCTTTTTTTATGTACAATTTATCGTTGGTTTCATAAAAAATAGTTTATGTACTGCAGTATAATTATTACATCGCAATTTTTATTTTCAACTGCATCTATAGTAACTTGCAATTAAACTACTTCAGAAACAATAATGATTGAAACAAAATAAAATTAGATAAACTCTAACATATATAACCCTTCATTCAAAAAATACAAAAGTTTATTTCAAAATAAAAACGAATCAACAAATTCAACAACATCAAAATGCTTTCATAAAGCCATGTTTAGCAACAGTTTCTTCTATTATAATTTTATTTAGGACGAAGAAATAATAGGTTTACAAAATAAAAAGTATGCAAAAAATAAGAGAGACGGAGTCTAACGCTTTAATGTAATTGTTCTCTGCAACAATTTTAAAAGAAAACTACAGTTAATCATTAAAGAACAATAATGGCATATGAAGTTATCAATATAATAAATAAATTATGATAGCATTAGTGTGAGAATATTCTTACATCAGACTACTCTCACATGGGATGACGCAAGATTTACCAAATAAATAACTCTAAAATTTTTTTATTAAATTTATTTAATTTTATTACCAGCAAATCTTGAATTAAAGCTTTATTTTTTAGACAAACATGGTTTATGGTTGTAAGTTTATTTATGTATTATTTTTATTTTTATTTAACTTGATGAGATAACTAAAATTATTTTTCCGGTGCTTTGTCGAATATAACCATAATTATTGAATAAATAAATTTGAAAAGGAAATACAATCAGCTATAGAAAATAAAATTTCAGAACTAAGAAATAGGAATATTAAAAAAATTATTGATTCTGATGGAAGCCGGAGATTAATGTTGCGATCGTCAAACAGAGAAAAACTCCCAGCTAAGAATCAGTCTTGAATGCTAAAGCTATCCTATCTCATTGTGGTGAAAAAAGACCAGCTATTAAATTTTCATATTTGACTATATTTGTATTTTTTAATCATTTGTTCTCATTATAAATTTGCCAGTTAAATTTATTCTTGATGTAAATTCACTTAAAAATGTTACAACTAAAATGACCAAAAACGCAAACTAGTTAATATATAGAGTATTATGCTTACCAAATTTCTTAAACCAGCAAAACAAGTTTAAAATGATTACGGAAAAAATACTGACATAGCGAATAGATGCGGACATTATCAACTGGTGGAGGTCAAATGGTCGTCCATTGTGGACCAAAAACATAAAAGCATATAATACAACTGCATAAGCTATAATCTAAATAAAAATATTTTGTATAAATCTCAAAAAAGTAACATTTCTATAAAAAACGTAATTAATCTGTATCATTATGTGGAATTCAATTAAATCTGAATGATTCGATTTTCAATTGCGGCGGACCCAGAAAATGCAGTAGAGCCAAAAACAGAATAAAGTTTATATTAAAAACTACATAAACAACAAAAAATAAAATAGAAATTAAATAAAAAGTAATCTTACAAAACTCCCAAAGTGGAAAAGTACCGGACATCAACATCACTTCTTTGTTTATTCAGTAATTATCACAATTTAAATATTAATAAATGTAAAGTAAGATTACATACACTCTCTAAGTAAAACAAATTCAAACTCTCAGAACGTATTTAAGATATAATGAGAAGTTATGAAACATTATTTAGCAGGATAAAAGAAATAGATAATATAAAAAAATCAATTTAAAAAAACAAAAAAATTATTGTTAAATGTTTGTAAAGTTAAGCATAGAAATTCAAATCTTTAAACAATTTTTAATTCAATTTTACCGTTATAATTATTTATTTATTTATTTATCACATCAAAGGAAATGCAAGCAAATCACTTAAATGATGGAATCAATAAGAATGTCTTCAGAATATTTCAAATGTCTTTAAGTGGGACAGCAGTTTGGCTTTGAACAGCTGGGGGGAAGAGATTGAGACAATGTCAGAGGGGAGGGAATTCCAGAAATTGGTGCAGCGGTGAAGGAATAAATTGGAAGTAAATGGGGTCTTTCTCTTTTTGTAGATTTGGAGAGAATGTTTTTGACTAGGGCGCGTGTTGAAGGAAATAATATCTTTTGGATCAAAGTGACTGTGGTTGTGACATAGTTTGTGCATAATGGAAAGGTCGAAAAGTTTGCGACGAAATGCCAGAGTTTCCAAATTAAATAATTTCAAACGTTGATTATAGGGACATTTGGGGAGTTTACATTTTTTAAACCCAAAAAATGTTTTTTGAAATAACCAAATATTAATAAAATATTATTATTCCTAAATAATAAAAAACAAAAGCAATTTTAATAATCTTAATTGAATAACAAAAGAAAATTATTAAGATTAAAATTTATTAAAATAAATTGTATTAATAAATTTAAACAAATAAAAAAAACTAAATAAAAATTGAAACAAAAATATAGGAAATTAATTTTATGTTCGCTATTAAACTTAATTCATTTATTATTCCAATTTATGTGTTCAATGTTTATCGTTTTTTAATATTATTTTTGCGTTTGGGAATGCACTCTATCGTGTTTATCTTCCAGTAGGAGCTTTTTTCAAAACTTTTAATATTTTATTTGCTGGTTTAATAAACTTATGATTATCATAATTTTTAGTTTTATTCACGTTGGTCATCCATCTCCTTTTCACGATGGAAGTGTAATTTTTTTGAATTTACTCAAATTATTTTTATTTCATCAACAAATTTACAATAATTATTTAAATTTTATTGATATTTAATAATATTTTTTGATGATCAAGTAAATTGTTTATGGCGATTTTTTTTATAATGTAGACAATTTATAGTATAAAATGATCCTAAATAATTAATTGTCGGCATCCTCATGGCCTAATGAATGCCGGAAATAATGTTTCACCCGCCTTCCCAGCCATGTTGGGTTGCAGTTTGATTTTTAGTTCTTTCCTTGTGCACGTGTTATTAATTTAATTATAATTTATGCTTAAATTAAATTTCAAACATAGATGGGCTTAGTTCTAAATTTAGTTTATTTATGCTTTATTTTAAATATATGGTAATGGTTTTTTTGAAAATAAGATTTTATTAAAATGCTTTTAAGACTACGTATAATTGAAGATACAATTGATTTTTTTATTGTTTCATTATTTATTTAAGTTTTCTGAATATTATAAACTTTTTCCCATGAAAACATTCGTCCCATGATCGTACTGTTCTCTTATCCAGGTTGCAGCATTGAAAAAACGGAATGACTATGTCAATGGAAGTTGAGAGGCAATCTGTTATTAAATTTTTTTACTCATTATTTTTATAAAATAATTTATATCTATGTTTTTTAGCTATTCAAAAGTTTATATGCCCTATATTCTTCACCTGTCTTACAGTAACTGTTGTTGAATGATTATTTGGTATAATATGGCTTTCTTATGAAGTTGATTTAATTGTACGTATAATAAACTAGTTGTACAATGAGTAGTTTTGCACATGAGCCCTGCTCAATATTGTATTTAAAATTTTTATATTTTGTTAAGTTGTTAAGTTTTGTTTAACATAAATATTAAGTATATAGTATTTGTTCTCATATCAAATTTGATTGTTGATTATGTTTAGAATTGATGTTGATGCGCCTGCGCCCGTGCCTCAATAACTTACTCTTATATCAAATAAATATAAACAATCCTTTAAAATAGCAAATTAAATGATTATCGATATTAAATTAGAACGTAATCAAACAACAAAAATTATTAAATTTTATTTATTTAAACTCAAATTAAGTGGATATCAACAAACAATCCTAATAATCCCGTTTTTTTTGTGAATATTTTGGTGGTTTTTTATCAGTTAAACTTTCTTTAAATATTTGTTGTTTTTGATTGTCTTGTTCTTTTTCAAATTGTTTTTAAATGTGCTGAATTTTATTATTAAATTAATTTATTAATTGTCGAGTTTGCTGGAATCCGGAGATCCCATTGTCAAAAAATTATATACATTTGCAATTAGAATTATTATTTAATTATTTTATTAAGGTTATTCGACGTGCAAGGCTGTGGATTGATTTCCGGTGTAGTGAGTTAAGTTGACGTTGCGCATATGTGCTTTTTTTTGGGTGTGGCCTCGTGTTCAAATATTGGTTGGTTGCCAGCAAAGGCCCGTAATTTATCGTTTTATAAAAAATTTTATATTACTTCTAATTGTTTAATTTAATTATGATTAATTATTCTTCTTTAAGCTTGGCTTTTTAGTTATTTAATATATTTAAATGACGCTTCTAAGTTGCATCTTACATTTGCTACTTATTCATGAACGATAGCTTCTAAAGTTGATATATTTCCAGAATAAATTAATAGGTCTTAACATTTTATTTATTTAAACATTATTTTTTTGATTGCTGTTAATTTTCTTTTGAAATTTTTTGATCTCAAAATAAAAGAAGCAAGACTTTTAATTTAAAAATTAAAGTTTGTATTTTATTTTTAGGTAGAAATATTCTATTATAATAAAATGATTATTTCAAGTTTATATTTCAAGAGTTGTGTAACTTTTCAACTTCATATTTTATTTGATTAATAAAAACATTATTCTCTTATGCATTTTTGTTGTTATTATTTTCTTTTGAACCCCTTTTTTCTTTCCGTGTGTAAATATTTATTTTAAAATTAAATGTCAAATTAAATTAATTGCCAAAACTTTTGCAAAATAAAATTTCTATAATTAAGGTTAATTTTCTTTATATTAATACTTTTGTGTCTTTTTCATACCTAATTTTTTTATAACAGCAATGTTCGTCGAAATTATTTATGTTATTCATTTTTAAGTTTTCTTTTTTTATTAATGATTTTGTGGGAAAAATTTTTTAAACTGAGCTGAAGTCTCTTAAATATTTGTTTTTAAAACGCATGTCACCCATCATCTCATTTTTTTTGCCCAAGTCAAGGCCTTTTATGCCCTTGTGTGTGTTTTACGTCTTGGCGAATTAACCGGCGCAGCAAAAGTCGAAATTTTATTACGTTGTTCAAAAACCTTCATCAAAACCATCGTTCAATTTTATTTAATACTTAATATTTAAATATGTTTTTTAAATAAACTTGAATTAAAGATTGTTTAAAATATTTTGTAAATATTAGTTATATGAGCCTTTTGTTATTCCGCAAGGCGAAAATCGAGAACAATTGGCTTTGGTTTATTACAAACTGTTTAATAATATTTTATTATTTATTCATTTTTCTGCTAAACGAATCTAATATTTTTGAGAACTTAATTTTTCAAGTTTTAGGTTTGTTTATTTTTATTTAATTATTTTAATGTTAGTTAAACTTATTTTCTTTTGAGATTTATTTTTAGAAATTGATTTTTCTGCACCTGATTTTCCTCCATTGCCCTTATCGAAATGAACTTCATCAAAAAACAATCTCGCTTTAATAAATAATTTAATTTTTTTAATTATTATCTTATTACCGCACGTCATGTTAGTTTTTTGTTTTTGAGAATTAAACATTTATGAATTTTGTTGATATTTGCGCACGGTGGCTCATAAATCTAATTTATGATATCGATGATTCTTAGAAATTAAACATAATAAAATTGATTAAACTAAAATGTGTAAGTAAATCAATTTTGAGAAATTTATACTAAATTTAGCATTATCACTATATATTTAGGCAATTTTAGTGATTTAAAAAAAATATTAGTATTTTTTAGCGTCTATAATTGCCCCAACTCAATTTTACTAAACGCAAAAATTGATTAGTTATGACAGGCGACTGATGTTGCGCGAAAGAACAGTATCGTGGTGACCCCTTGCGTTTGGGATTGCACCAAGAGGACGATGAGCACCTATTAGTGAATAAATTAACGATTTTTTTAGACCACGGAAATTTTCATTTATTCTTTTGTCGCTGTGTAATATATTAAAATAATCCTTAGAAGTTACATTTTTATTTTATATCTTGCTTTAATATTTATGAAATGCTCTACATAACAATTAAATTTTTCTCTGTAGACGTTTGTTACAACTTTAAAAAATCCTCTTTCTTTTTTGTTCCGGATGCCAATTCTTATCGTAAACTTTGACAGCTTCCGATTTTTGTTCGGTTGCCTAATGCGTTGACGATTAAATCTTATTTCATAAATAAATAAATAGGAACCACTTTTTAAATTTGCTATAAATATATTAATTATAGTTTTAATAAAATCGTATCGGAGAAATGACCGACAACATGGATGGGCTGCTTGGTCATCTCACTATCTTAGCGTGATCAGTGGGTATTAAATATTTTGAAAAATTTTTATGTTGTGTTGTTATAAATTTGTTGGTATAATATATTTATTAAATTATTGTTAAATGTAATATTTAAACTATTTATTTTATTTTGCTATTGCAATTCACATTTAGAAATAATTATGATAAGTTATTGATATTAATACTTTTTTTATTAAAATTAAATTTTGGAATCTTCATTTGGCTTTTAGCGCTCGACAAACTATAAAACTTTGCTTTCCATATGAGATCTTCCTTCATGTTGTTTTCTTTAAATTAAGATTTATGAATTAATGAGCATCAAAACTCAGCTTTTTATAATTTTTTTACGCCTTTCGTAGGAAAACCGATCAACTCAACCAACTTAAATTGGGGTTTGAGGTTGCGTTTATTTTCTACAAATACATTTATGTATTATTTTATTATTAATTCACTAAATCATTTTTAATAACAAAGGTTTAAATAGAACAAATATTTTATTACAATTATTTTTTTGTAACAATAAAATTCCTATTCTCCGACAGGTAGTTTTTTTGGGCATCCTTACCTGAAATTAGAACTTGAACTTTTCCTTAAAACTTTTTAGCAATGACAATATAAATTCCACATAGATAATAAACTGTGATCTACAAGATCACTTATCAAACACAATAATTATTAGTTGAGAAATCGGAACACTTTAAATTTACAATTTATTTAATTGATTTTTGAAATTTACATAGTTGTTAACTATTAAACTGCGCAATAAATGCAAAATACTTTCTTTTGTCAATGAATATTGCTTTAAATCCTTTCTTCATTATCTGCATAGAATCAGTTTAATTTATGTATTTAAATTGGTGACTTCTATCGATAATTTTTGTTTTATTTTTGTAACTTTTCAAATTTTGTCAATATACATATTAGTTTAAAAATTGGAATTTTAATGCTGGAAAAATTTTTATGAAAAATTTTCGTAACATTAATTTAAAAAAATTTAATTTAGCATTTTCATTATTACAATTCATTTTTAAAATTTTTTTATTTTGGCTTAATTTCGACACTAATTTATTATTTATTAAATTATTAACTGGTTAAACAATTTTTGCTTAGATTGATTAATAACAATTTTTAATAGCAGTACATTTCCTGACTCTATCTATTATTAAACATTCATCAACTGCGTGATGACAAACCATACATATCATCAATGTACGGGTGCATGTAGTTTGATATAAACGGCAATATTTTATCATAATTTTGGTGTTTTAAGTGGTTATTAATTAATTACATTTAAGATTATGTATGCTTGTTAGTTTTTTACTTAAAAACCCTAATTTTAATGAAAATTTTTTTAACTGCATATTTTTGTTGTTTTATTATAATTGAATTTCAAATCCACACGCCCCGCGGAGGGCAATATGACAAAACCACGCTTTTGGGCAAAGTAAGTATGTTTAAGCTATATTTTTGTCATATGCGTTTTATATTTGTAACTAATAATGTTTTTTGACGACCATCAGTGGCCCAGTAATTAAGCTTGTAAAATATTTAAAAATTTAGCTTTTATTAAAAACCAGCAGAAGAACATCCAACAGCCAGCATGACAATGAAGATTATTACGCTCACTGCAACGACAAAGGTAAGGTCAATGTGGAGTGAGTTTTTTTAAATTTTATTATTGTAAATCCTTTGCACTTGGTGATGAGTTTTTTTTATTCATTATTTTAATTTTTATTTATTATTTCCAAGCGATTGAGACTTAAAAAAGCAGCTTCTCAAAATGCACATTTGATTTATACCTTTTGCAATTGACAATTTAATTTTACCATCTTTTTCTTTGACAATAAACATTTGATTCAGTTTACAAGGCTTAAACAAATATTCAATTTTTTTGTTAAAGATTGGTTTAAATTTTATTTTTAAAATGTGTTAAAATAAACATTATTTAAACTATAAAACTGGATTTATTTGAAAGATTAAAAAACATTTGTTTGATTTTATTTTGTTAACAAAAATTGATTTGAGTTTTTAGCCAAATTTATGGTAAGTTTTAATTTGAGTAAAACAGTGAATTTTATTTTATGAAAGAAAATGAATGATATTTTTATTTGTTTTTTGATAAATAATAATTTATTTATATCATTATTAAAAAAAAAGAATTAACAACTAATTTGAATGAAAATGTAAACAAATAATGCTCTACAAAATTTCCAACATTCATCACCGATGTGCATCAAATTGAGAAAAATTTAAAGAATGAATCAATAAACGTAACTGATTAGTATTTCCACTGTAATCTAAAATAACGCGATAAATTTATAAATACAATAGAAAATAAACAATTACATTTTCATAATTATAAAATAAAAAGCATTTAAAGCGTAATATTAAAAAATGAATAAATTGCAAATATATTAATTTCGTATAGAGCTTTTATTTAATAAGCTGTTCGAACAAATCTGTTTATTTGAAGGCAACTATAAACAAACCGGCAGTCGGAACGGTAGCCGAAATGTTAAACGAATACACAGAAAATTAAATATATATTTTTTAAATTAACCATGATTTGATCAGGTACACTCCGTAGCCGCCCGATGGCTGATTAAAGTTCCACGGCTCGACCTTTAATGTAGCAAAGTGGGAGATTTCTAATGGAGAGTCACTTTCAAAATAAAAAACGTAAATTCAAAATAACTTTGTTAAACACTAATAGGTTTATTTCCCAATAAAATATCTAATTAAAGAAATATATATTTTACTATTATAAGTTTCTTTGTCGTCTAATTAAAAATCTTCACATACAAATACCTTCTGATTTGAGCTCATGCGTGAAGCGGTGCAGTTCGAAATTTTGCGCCGCAAAACACTGCGTTACCAGTTGCAACAATGGCTGGACCAAAACCGTTAATTTGATTTTTTTTAAAACTAAATATCCATTTAAAAATAATACTACTAATTAATTTCCAGTACACCGACATATCTATTGGATCATACTCTAGCTAATCCATATACTGCAGTTTTGTTTAATTACTGAAAAGTAATTTTATTTCACAGTTTCATTCATTTTCAGACTACTTATTTTAACTCTTTTTAGATGAAGATGAAGAATTGAAGGAGCAAACTTGCAATATTTATATCTATTAATTTATATGTGAAGCTAAGATCTTTTCTAATTTTACTGACATTATTATTATATTTTAAATGTAAGTAATTGTTTTAATGCAATTTTAATCAAGTAGTTTTATATTAATAAATCTTAATGTTGCCACAATGAAAAATAACTTTGTGTGAAAGGGCAAATGTTTGATGCCATTTGCGACAATTTTTACGACTACGAACAAAAATTCTTACATCCTTTCATTTATACACCTTTTTCAAAAGTATTTTAGATTTTGTTTTAGAAATCCTATTAAATCTTACATAATCTTTTAAAAAATAATAATTAAATTACCGTGGTAAAATCGGTCCTTGTTAGTCAACTTGGGTTTCTCCAACTTTTGATGATTGGTCATTAATGAATTTTTGTTGTGTCATTGTTGTTGAATTTTATGTTACAATTAAAACTCATCTCGGTTATATCAAATTATTTAACTTACATTTGGCAGTGATTGATGAATAATCGTTTTCTATAGCCATATATTTAAGTTAACTTGATTAATATATTAATTTTTTTCAATTAAGATTGTTGGCTTTTTTCAAAAAGTTATTTTTATTAAAAAGGTGTGAGCAAAATTGGTGCAAACAAAGCGTACAAGAAGAAATTAAAAATAAAGTTTAAGATTAAAATTCAGGTCTTAGTTCAAAGACAATATAAACGAGTTTGTCAAACATTAGTCAAAGCAACGCAACAAGTCTTGATTGTTTCAAAAAAATTTAGACCGGAACACGTAAAAAATTTATTTAAAAAAAATTTATTCAATATACGATAATGATATTTTTTAATATTAATCAAGTTTATAAAAAAATATGGAAATAAGAAGCCAAATTAGAAATCAGGAAAAAATAAAATCAAAATCAACAGCCATGTCTGCAAATCAAATAAATTATTTTTATTAATTAGTATAGTCTAATCAATATATGGATAAATGAAAAATAACACGAAAACTTTCAATTTAGTAAAATAAATTGATTTTAATTTAAAAAAAAATTTAATGCTAAAATGCCGGGCTATTATGATAGAGAATTTTGGATCATTATATTGTGAAAATAAATTATTTAAATATAAATATCAGAGAAATACTTAACTCGGAGCTTCATAAATGCCATCAAGCCATCCAAGACGCTCAACATCGCTGCTAGTCAATTTAATTTCCCCAATTTACTATTATTTAATAAAGAAATTTAAACCAATTAATATAAATTTTATTATGTTGTTAAAGGCGCATAATTACCAACGTGACTAATTATGAAGTAAACCTTCTCTTAATTAGAATTAACTTACAAATTAGAGTTCACTGTGTTTTTGAATGGGCTACAAAACAATTCGCACCAATCGTAATTCACGATCGAAATCTTGGTAAATCTCATCGAGATTTTTTCAAGATTCGCGATCAAAATATCGATCAAAGAATTATTGACTCGACGGTTATTTTTCGTAATTCAAAATTTTCGAGAATCTCTCCAAAAAATATTCGATCGACAATCTCGAAATTTAAAAAAATTTAAAAATATTTTTCCAATTTTTTAAAAATAATTTGATAACAATTCAAAAATATTTCAATTTTCATTTTTTCAATTTCAAACAGAATCATTCAAAATGCTTTATTTACGAAATAGATCCGAGTTTTTTGTGGGCAAATTGCTATAAATCCTAGTATAAGTTTGAAAACATTTGATTTTTAGAGGGCATATTTAGTTTTTACAGACTTTTAATAAATTTGGCAAAACAGTTATTTCGGCATAATATGAATTGTTGTGTAGAAATTAGAAATTAAGTGTTGCGGGTTTTTTGGACGAAAAACCGGACCCACTGAGTGCCGTGGAACCAGGGTAGCCGTGGACCGTGCATAAAATGCCAATTCGTTTGGGGCGCGCTGAATTTAAATATTAATTAGTGATTTTGGTTTGAAATTTTTATTTGGCATCCCTGTGTTAAGGGGTTTTTTGTTAAAAAACTTAATCCAATCTCCAAAAGATTGGGGTTACAGAATTAAAATAACTCAACTGCCAAAAAAAGTCAAATCAAAAATTTATCGACAAATTAAAATTTATATTTAATCAACAACCTTTTTTGTCATAGTTTTGTATATATTTCTTTTAATAATTTTTAATTTCTTTAAAATTATTGCGGTATTTAATGATACAATATATTAATAATTTTTTTATGTTGTTTGTCTTTTTGATGGTCTTTTTATACTATTATAAGCGAAGCGGTTTTTTATGCTCTTGTTTTAAATTTGATATAATTTAAATATTTCTTGTTTCTTGTATCTTTTGTCTAACCTAATTTTTGATAAATTTTATTTAATAATACCTTTAGGTTAAAAATGTGTATTGTAGTTAAAAATTAACCAGAATTTATACATTAATTCTGTAATAAAACAAGAACTAGATAACTAATCTTGCAAAATTGGTATCAGTGTGATTTATGCGGGTTTACATCATTTGCGCATTTAAATAAAGTCATCAAATTTTTAATTAGTTTAAATAGTCTGTATTTTTTTTATTTAAAGAAAGATTAAATTATTAAGTTTATTGATTTAATTTATTCTTAAATTTTAAGAAAGCCCTTTTTTTATTCTTGTTTTTTACTCCAAATAGGGTATTTAATTTTAATATTAGCATTTTTTATGTTACAAAGAATATCGTTTTTGTGCGTTTTACTCTGTAAAATATTTTATATAATTCACTCAACATTAAACTGTGCTCACAAATTTATCTTGATAGAATGAATTCTAAATAATTCATTTTTTTCATGACGAATAAAGGCATTTTGATTCAAGAGAATGCTTATCTGTATTTCCTTATAAGAAATTTATAGGTGGTAATAAAGCTTTTTGCAATTTTTTGAATATATTTTAGTGCGCTCACTTTAAACTACTTGTTTTTTTGAATCATTATTTTGATTTTACTAATAACTTTTTTTTTGACATGTGGGCTATTCGAAATTCGAAATTTAGGTCCGGATGGGCTGGAATATAAAGATGCCAGGTCTCTGATATCATAATTTACTCCTGTCATGTGCTACATTCACTGATGCGTTTTCTACTTCATTGTTTTTTTTCATTTATTCCTTTTATAACTGCAGGTGATTTTTTAATTAATTTATTAAAGTTTTATTTTACCATTTTTGCTAATTTATTAGTTTGTTTACTTAAATAATGCTAATTGCTTAAAATGAGGTTTTGTTATATGTATTAATATTTACAAATACATCTAAGTCATAAATTATAAAGATCTATTATTAAAGTAATTTTTTCAAAATTCTCGCTTTGTTATATGCAAGTGCTTATTTTATTCTTTTAGACGATTTTTCTTAGGTTCATTCAGCTTGAGTAATTAATATTTAAAATATATATATAATCTTTTAAAACACCATTTTTTTTGCTTGTTATCAAAATTCTTAGTTTATTGTTTCAAAGAGTTAACATTTTATGTTAATTTTTTAGCATATTACAAAGTGGAGTTTATATATTTACATTATCTTGTCTTTTATTAATTGAAAATTTTTTCATTAAGTTTTTGCAATGAAAACATTTATTCCTCATTAAGTGTTTTATTTTTTAGTTAATTTGGTATGAGCTTCTCGTTTGAAGCGTGTGAAACCATGGTTGTGCCATTGCACTTGGCATGAAAGCATTTAAATTACTTAAGTGACTATTTTGGCGTTTTTCGGAAAATTCATTAAGAAAAATCCAATAAAACCGAAAAGCACTCCTAAAGAGCGATTTTATATTTTCAAAAAACGCGCCCCAAAAATGGACCTTTTTCGAGACTAAAAATACTGCCTGCCAAAAAATGGATTTTTAAAATTCTCCAATTTAAACATTTTTTTGACTAAATTGCTTTTGGGTTGAAATTGTTGTCACAAAAATTAATTTTTGATTAATAAAAACCGCGAAAAAAATTTTGGCCAACTTACACGCCTAAGGCACTTTTTAGTTCCTATTTTGCAATTTTTAATAAGTATTTTGGCCTTTTTGAATGATTGATATTTAATACTCCCTATCAATAAAACTAATTGGTGAAGAACAAAAAATTATAAATAATTTTTCTGAAAGCTTTACAACAAACTGAAAAAAATAAAAATAAAATATAAAAGTATTTTTGTTTGCAAAAATATTAAAAGAAATATGCAAAATGATTTATTATAATCGGCAAGGTAAAATAAGAATGACAAGAATTGTCACGGTGTATACGACTCGTAAAATAAAGATGAGTCAAAAAAGCAATTTACAAAGAAACTTATAAAAAAAAATATATAAAACGCACTTCATACAAATTAAAACGCATTAAATTATTTTTAATACCTATGTTGATAATGGTGCTAGGTCGTTTCGTAAAAACTGCCACCATGGGCGTTGCGTAAATTCGCCAGGGCGTTTTGTAAATTCGCCACATGTATTTTAAGAAGTAATTTTAAACATCATAACTTTATACACACCGCACTAAATCAGTTAAACCTTATACCATTGAAAAAATCCAAATGAGTTAAAAGCTGTTTGTAAAACTAAACTAAACTGTCAATCAATGTTTAAAAAAGTTATGATCAGAAACCGACGAAAAAACCCATTTTGGCAATTTTACATTATAACTTTTTTAATACTTATCAAACTGCTTCACCTTTGCTGTATTGCGTTTTCTACTTATTTAGAGCTTTCCATTGGTATGAGGTTTAACTGTTTTAGTGCGGTATGTATAAAGTTATAATGTCTAAAATTAATTCATAAAATATATGTGGCGAATTTACGAAACGCCCTAACGAATTTACGAAACGCCCATGGAGGCAGTTTTTACGAAACGACCCAGCACGGTTGATAATTAATAATAAAAACATAAATCATCAAATTTAAAATTTGTGAACCATGTAATTAACCAATAATGTTAACAGAAATAACTCATAATTTAAATACCTAAATTTTAAAAGTATAGAAATGATTAATTGATAGGATTGTAGAATTCATTAATTCTAATGATAAATTTTAGCAATAAATGTTTGGACAATTAAAAATATATAATGGAGTTAAAATATGAGATTATATGTTTAAGAATACACCAACATACAAAATTTATTTCAAGATTTACTCAAATTTTTTTACTTGACTTTATCTTTTTTGAAGCCGTCGCTACGACACACTTTTTTTTGTATTGCAGATTTCGCATTCCCGGCACTGTTCTTTCGCGTTATATATTTTAATATATTATTATTCTTTATCTTTAGTTATATTCGTTGCTTTGTTTATTTTTCTTTATGCCACCATTTTGAATTATCCTTTCACCAGCTAACCCAAGATTATGCAGTATTTATTTAGTCCGATAGCTTGAATTTATTTAGTAATTGTAACCATGGCTTGTTCACTCGTAAAAATGTCCGTTCTTCTAAAAATCTTCATTGCATGGTTATATTTGTATTATCAATTGAATTTATGAGTTGTGACAAAATAAATTTTTTAAAATTTAAACACATTCAGAACACGAGCTGTGACAAAAAAAAAATTATTCTTGTAGCTTTTAAACCATTTAAGGAAATTTTGTTGTTATATTATTTTGGTTCTACAAATTTTTTTTTAGATATTCAAAAAGTTTTAATATATCTAGCCATTAATTTATTTTAATTTTCTTAATTAGAACGATTATTTTTTTGAATACATTTTTTAAAGAAATGACTTAACATATTTTTGTACAAAAAATTGCTTATTTTAATAGGCTTATTTACCGTTCTTTGGTTTTGTTTATATATAATTAATCATTTGTCTGATAATTTTTTATACATTCATTTTTTATTTATGGTATTTATTAGCAGATTAAACAATTCGATTCGATATTTTTTCATTTTAACTCGTCCCTGCCTATTTGATAGGTTTATTTATGCAAAAAATGGACATTATTTGCAACATTTTAACATATATAAATTAATTTACTCTGATCTCACTAGGACAAACCGACTGACTCCTTTTTTATTGAATTAATATTTAGAGAAAGAAAGTGATGACGAAAACCCCAAAGCTCGGCCGATTTGGGTAACCCCGACCGTCTCATCCCCGAAAAACGCCGACCCCGCAAATAATTCTTAATGCAATCAGATATAAAACACGTGTATTTAACAAAATTAATTGTATTTGTAATCAAATTATTTTTATGAAAAACCATAAAATAAAATCTTTAGTCTATAAATTAAGTTTGATTTGAATATCAGAAATATTGGAACTTGCCGTGAAATTGATTTCTACCCTGAATAAACCGCGGTGTAATTCATAAAACCATAAAACCACAAAATAAAATAACAACAACAAAAAACACAATCGTCTAAACACGTTTAGTCTAATAAAGTAAATCTACGGCAATCCACGGATTTGTATTCAAAATCTAAATATAACATAATAAGTCATTAATGTGCTTATATCGTTTTTTAAATCTCATTATTAAAGTTTAAGCAATTGAAAGTTATTGACAATTAAATAAAATGTTAATAGGAGAACATAAAATTACTATCCGTGCAATTCAAACAAATTATTAAAATTGGAATCAAATAGACAAAATATTTGTTAATGCAATCCTTCAGAAAATTAAAAATATGTAATTCTTTTTATACTTTGTCTGCTTGATAATATTGAGCATAATGATTTATTTAATAAATAAAAACATTTTTAAAATCGGACTAGGCTTCGTTTTTAATTATTTTCTCATGAAAACTATATGAAATACCGCAACAAAAAAGATGTTAATCTAACATATAAATTTATTAAATTAAGGAAAGCTATAATTTCAAAAAGCAAACCACGTGAAGAATGTGGTATCAGTCTTCGACCATATCGAAGCAAAGATGTGCTTACTGAGTTTGGGGGTTTTCTCGACAACTCAAACATTACAAATAAATATTATGAAAAAAAAAATTAATGATGAATAATTAAAAAAGATAAAAATTAAAATAAAAGAATGAAAAGACAAATGAATACGTAAATAAAAAATATTAATATTACAACTAAATCGATATAATTTGAAGTATGGTGGGCGTATTTATTATTCTGTTTTAATAAAAAATGAACTTTTTTAAAATTTACCGGTACTAATTTACTTTAATGTTTAATTTTAAATATCTTCATCATTTCTTATTATCTTTGCCAATGATTAAAAGTTCTATTACGTAGTTTGATATCAACTACGGTTACAACTTTGCCGACATTTATATTATTTGTAAAAATTATTTAAAATTTTTGTAAAAAGGCTCCTGGTTTTTGAATTGTATGATAAAGTTGTCTACGTTTTTTGCTTTTTTTATTTTTTCTCTGTTTAAATTTAGTAATTACCATTTTGATTTATAATATCCATATATTTTAGTTACAAAAAACCTTTAAGATTATCATTATCATTTTTATTTTAAAATAAAAATCGACAGTCGTTTTACTTGTTTCCAATATAACAGACGTTTTATTCCCTAATTTTGATTTGCATACAAAATTATATTGCTTGCATTTTTAGTGTTACTTTTTTATATTTTGAATAAGATCATTAAAAGGTTATTATTTTAGCACTAAGTTTTATATGCATGTCCACTGTGGTCACCCCTTGATAATTGTGTTGGTGGGCGGACTCGGTCCCGTTAGAATAAATAAATATTTGGTACTTTTAAATCATCTATTTATTTATTTTTGTTAATTTACGTTTTGTTTGTTAAATTTATATGAATTTTTTCATATTGATATTTTATTCATTACTTTTTAATTTTCACTATTTGTGCTCCAAGATTGACATTCTATTCTCAATTATTTTTTTTGTTTATTATTTATATAAAAAATTTTTAGAATTAAGTTTGTTTCGTTTCGTTGCTGTTTATTAAGTAAAGTGAATTTTTTAGTAGAATAAATCATTATCTTTTTTTTCTCGTCTGCTACAGTTAAAATTTTTGAATTAATTTCAATATATTGATTAATAAATTTTATTAGCTGGCTTGAACTTTACGACGGTCGATAATGATCAATATATTGAAAACAAAATATTATTTAATGTTTATGCTTAATGAAAGTACAAAATTAAATGCAACTGAACTAAATAAAAAATTTTAAATAGCGTTTTTCTTTCAAATATTAATAATTCAACAAAAATAATATTTAAATAAAAGAAAGAATATGCTTAAATTATAAAGAGATTAGTTTATATTGCCATCTTTAAAACATTTGTATTTAATAATAACACAATATCTCAAAATAGATTTGAAAAATGTAAATATAAATACAATAATCTATAATTAGGAAGAACGTGAAAAAACAATTAAAATAAATAAAACATATTTCATGTTTTTTTGTTAAGAAAATAAAAAAAGACGAAACCGCCCACATGTGCAAAGGTTTTAGTAAATTTTCAAAAAATTTGAACACAAATAATAAAATATGAAAACGTTTCTCACAGTGTTAAAATTAATTTTAGAAACTACATAAAAGGTTGAATTAAATAAAAACTTAAACTAATTTGTAAAAAACGATAAAATTCAATATTACAATTTATATTAAATAATAAATTCATATGCAAAGATAAATTTGAAATATAAAAAAATTTTAAACAACAATCACAAAAATAAATAAATCTAAATACATAATGCAAACCAACACTCAATAATTGTTCTAATTAAAGAAAATCTGCTGCTCTTAATAAGTTATTGCAAATTTAAAATCAAAAATAATGCTGACATCAAACAGTATTTTATTCATGCACTTATATTAAAAGAATTCAATGATCTGATAAAATTGAACAATAATTTACAAAAGGATTTTGTGCGCGCAGTGATAGCATTAGCGAGCGGGCAATGCAGAAAAAATAATTAATATACTAGACAACTAAAATCATAAATATAATGATGCGTTTTAAGACATTAATGGCTTGTTTATTTTATTCTGTTAAATACTAAAAACTGAACGGTAGTATATTAAATAAAAAAAAATTTATTATCATTAAAAGTTTAAACCACACTACCATTTTAAGAAAAATATCCATTATTTGAATTCACTAAATTTTTTTCTATTGACAAAGTAAACAACTGTTTAAAATTGATTAAAACAGGCCCAGAATATTTTTCCACTTATATCTAGAGCAAAAAATGCATGGAAAAAAACACATAGAAAACAAATTGTTGCGTAACCGTCGAAAAATGGTTAAAAAATTTTTAACATAACTTTATTTGTATAATTTTTCAAAAGCTTGAAAAAGTAAATTTAATTATTTATATTGTCGTAAAAAACAAAAAGGTCTGAATCTATCAAACATGGCCAGCAATAAATCATTGAAAGGCAAAATATCTATTAATCAATTTTAGAATATATTTTTACATTCCTAATAATTATGTCTAAACCTTATATAATTAAGAAAAAAAGACTACAAATCAACATTATTATACAATTTTTAATATTGTGTTTATCATTTTGATAAACGCTATATGTGTTGAAAATAAATATATTGAAATTTGGCGTAATTGCATACATCAAATTAAAATATAAAGTAACAAAATTACTGCAATCTTAATAAAATGAAAACGTTCATTATACAAAGCAAAGCGAGAAATGTATTCTTTTAAATTGGTATGTTAAAGTGACATTTAACAGAATCATCTATTTCAACACCAAAGCTTCAAAAGATAAAGCAAAAAACTTAAAGTATAGGACACGGTAGTAACGGGCAACGTAGGCAAAACCGGACGACTCAGGAAGGTTTTTAAATTAAATATAAAAATTAAATAATTAGTTTTGGTATTCGATAATCTCCCATAAGATAAATAAAGTTTTAGTTTGATAAATTTGTGTGATCGTAATTATAATCATTTGTTTGGAATAATTGTAAAATAAATATTAAATTATTCTTAAATTTGTAAAAAAACACATTAATCCTTTATAGAAATAATTACTTTTATTATTTTATTAAAATAAATCTTTTAAAACGCCGTGCCAATTTATTTTTTGATCAATTTTTTTGTGTAAATTAAAAAATGTATTGAATTTTAAAGTATGCTTTTAAGTAATAGTATAAAGTAGGGTTGTACGGCACCGGGTCTAGCACTGTAATGGCCAATTTTTTCTATTTGCTACTGAAATTTTGGCCTCGGTGTTTCAAAATTCCTTGAAACAACCATCCGCAGGACGTAAAAGAGGATCCGTCTTGAGCAAAAGCTTATCATTTTTCCAAGTATGATCTTAGAATTAATCAGATAAACGTTTATTATTTAATAAAGATTTAAAAAATGGTTTAAGAAAAAATCCTGTATTAAAATTTTTCTTTTTAATACTTCACTTTAAAAAAAATTTTCAGTTGCTAATCTAAGCAAAATTGATTTTTTAATTGATTTTTTAAATGATTTGGGCTACCTTCATATAAAATTCATATAGGCAAGTTAAAAATAAAGAGTTGTACAACAAAACTCATTTGAGAAGATTTATCTGCATAAATAATGAATATTTCATATACATAATTTATTTATGGTTAGATATTATTACACCGGAAAATAAAACAACTTATAGAGATCTAAAACTGGCATTCTAAAAGCGATAAAAGTTTATTATATTTAAAGTATTTTATATAATTGTAAAACAAAAGAAAAATAATTTAATCTGAAAAAACGGTTTCAATTACAATCATAAACAAAAGAGATTCCACATCGGATCTACCGCTCAAAAATAGTAAAATAAACGTGAAAACCCCTTAAATATATTTAATTTGTTAAAGAAGAATAATTTGCCTGATTAGCAGGAAAAAATTGTTAAATTTAAAAATTTTAATTAAAAATTACAGGAGGGTCGGTAGACGTTGGGGACGTCGTCTACATACAGGCATGATGTTCTCGTACGGCTACGCGAAGGGCGCAGTTTTCTATCTTGGGTCAGTACGACCAAGATTAGGTAATTTAATTAAAGACAACTTTTATAAAAAATAAAAGTGAATTGAACCGGGAAAATCGCAAGATTGCAAATAAAACGCCATCTAAATGTAAAAAAAAAATACTAAAAAATTCGCAATAAAAATTTTTAAAAACGAATAGCTTATGACAAATTAAACACGGGGACCGGGCGTGGGTTAAATAAAAAAAATATAAAGCTAAGGCTAACAATAATAGAAATAGCATTAATTAAATAAATGTAAAGTAATTAGGATTGATTTTAATAAAACACATCAAAATATTATTACATTCAATTTGAAACAGCATTAAATTAGCAATGGATGCAAGTCAAACATTAAAAATTTAAAACAATTTCCAAAGTTAGCAATTTTACTAGAACAAATAAAAATAAATGGTGAAACGAACAATATATAGCGGACGGGATGATGGTAGTTCAAAAGAACAATGGATGTGCCCGATCTGCTCAGGCAGCTGCAGTAGTTAAAAACTTAAAACTTTTGATATTTTTTAATCTCAACGCTCATTATCCTGAAACATTTCTTTGCAATAAGTTCAAAATATAATTAATAAATGATAATAAATTCAATATATTGGATTTTTTTAATATTTATGAAATATTTTTAATGATTTATTTACAGTTATAATATTGATGAGACATTAAGATAAATTGAAAAATTAATTTAATATCTAATTAGTCTGGTAAAAATTAAATATAAAATTTCTGAGAAGCACAAGCAATACAAAAACGCTATCGTCACACATCAAAGCTTCAATTCTCTGCAAATCAACTAATTATCTTATATATAAAATCTACTATTAAAGGATCAACAATTAAAATAAATATTAAAAGAATTACTACTTCCTAGAACCTTAAATTTCAAAACCTTGTTAAAATAATAAACTCTAAATAAAAATTCTCAAAGACATATAAAAACAAAAATATTATAAAAATAATGGGTGGGATAAATCTATAAATGTTCAGTTCAAAGCTGATTTTATATCTTCGTTCAATTTCTAAAAAATGAAACAATTATACTTATTATTATTTGCAACTATTATATTATAAACATCTATCAATTTTTAAAATTAAAAATTCATTTAAAAGTTATAATAAATGCAAACCACAAAAAGCCATGTGAAAATAAAACAACTATGGGAGTGGTCAAATTCCCGTCCAACAAGACGCAGAACCCGTATGAGCTTTTGTTGTTCGACCGAGAAACCTTAAATTATCCAAAAATCAAAGATTAAAAAGTCAACCCCCTGTTAGAAAGGTGTAAACCGACGCTTTTCCCCAAATTAATTAAATATAAATTTTTGTTAATCAATAAAAAGCTGGACGTTAATCAATGTTCAAATAACATATGTTTGATATAAATAAACATTATGCAAAAATATTTTGTATATAATTAAAATATTAATAATAAAGACACATTGCGTTCGCATTGATTTTTGAGGGAAGATTGGACATCGACGAAGCAATTTTGCACGTGATCTTTTGAATCTGGTTGCTTCGTACACAAGACCAACTGACGGTGGAGCATTGCAATGATGAGACTACGAGCTCCGGTTCCGCCTTTATAAACCCTTGATTAAAATAAAACATAACAACAAAAAATAAATTATAAGACACAAACATTGGACTTTTCAAAATTGATATAACGCAAATAAATTTTTCACATTTTATTCTTAGAGTATTTCCTTTAAGAATTCCAATTATCTTCCAGCAGTTTTATTTAGGGTTGCTCCCCGAACCCTCGCTTGCGGGAAAAGACGGGGGTCGGGGATAAAACCCCCCGATTAAAAAAGTCGGGGTCAAGGTTTTTCCAAGCAAAAACTCCGAAAATTTTCTAAAAAGTCGGAGACGAAACCACCCAAAAAGTCGGATTTATTAAAGTATTAATAATCCTCCAATAAATAAATTTTGTGTTTATTTTAATATAACACTTGTTCTATTAAAATTGCAACAAATACAAATTTAGGGGCTAAATTTAGCAACGTTTATGAGATTTGATTTAACTTTAATAAAAAAATTTAAGCTCTTAAGAAAAAATTTCGCGTACGCTTCATTAAACATCTCACAAACTGTTCGACAATTCCGTTTATAATATTCTATTATATTTCATAATATACAATACCTTATAATATTTCTTAAATCCTAATATAAAGAAAAGTTTTGGATTTAAGTTACAACGAATGGTACAACTGTTTTGTTCATCAAAACCGAGTTGTCAACATAACAAACAGCAAGTTGTGACCGAGAATAATTATATTATGTACATAAATTTTCAAATAGGAAGAAAATTTAATTTTAACTTAAAAATAACTAAACAATGGTTCTAGTCTTTTGATGTTTTATTTGACAATACTTAAAAATATAGCGTTGCTATAATACTATGAATAACATTTTTTCATTATTTCCGAAATAAATGATAATAATCGGCAATTATTATTTCTTAATTATGAAATTTTTTCCATTATGCCATTTGAATTCAATTCATTTTGAATAATTGATCTAAAATTAGTTTAATTTATAAAAAAAATTCTTAAATAAAGAAAAAATGTTGTAAATATTAAATTAAAAGGTTGGTTTATTAAATTTCCTCTTTATTTTTTATCTCTTCTTGTCGTTGCTGTCTAATTTATGGTTTGCTCAATAACCGTCTGGAGAGCAGCGAATACGTGTGCTCGGAGAGTAAAAACGTTTCATTTTTGAAGAATTTGATCAGAGGATATAAAAAAGCCGTTTGTGCCAATTTAAAACAATTCAAATAAAAGTAAATAAAATCAAATTATTATTCAGCAAACGAAAATAAGAATCCATTATAATTTGCGCAAAACTAAATATTCGAACTTGCTACTTTATACCGTATATCGACGGTCAAAACAAAATTTAAAATAAATGCATTACTTTTTAAATTAAATATTTAAAATCAGCTTAATAAATCATTAAATATAATTAATTTACAATAATAAAGATTGTTTTTTATATTAATTCTTTCTTTTGTTAACATGATTTATTAAAACTTACAAGCAAATTTTTTTTATTTATTTTAGTTTAATTTAATTTATTAGATTATTCTCTAATTATAAATAAAATTACCTTTTTGAGTTAAATTTCTGTTTCGGCCAGGACCTCTGTCTGTTAAATTGCCAAACGAAAAGGATTCTCCACACATTCCGGTAGATGTTTATAGTTGGTTTCAAGATTAAATCATTAATTTATCCTCTTTAAATTGTTGTAAAAAGTCACCTTATTTCATAAAAATAATTCTTATCTGGGTCGTGTCATAAAAAAAAAGACTTAATTTCCATATACAAGAATAATTACATAAAATAATAGAATCTATTTTTTATTCATCGGTTTAATTTTTTGAGTTTTGTGATGCAAGGCAACAATCTGGCATTAAATTAAATAGAGCTCCAGTTTTTTTAGATGGATTGCCAAACGGATTATTGTCTGAAGATGATAAATTTTATTTTTAAGGGCAGATAAAACTTACATATTTTGAATATCATATGAAACGAAATTTAAAAACAATGAAAATGGAAAAGTTTTTAATGATACCAATGTTATTACATTTCGTGCAAAAATAAAAGAACAAAAATCTGAAGAAATTAAAAAACAGTTTGTTGTTAGGAAAAAGGATGGTTTTATTTTTCCTGTTTTTAATTCAAAAGATTTATTTTATTTTAGCGATAATGTAAAACCGCTTTCTTTGGATCTGGAGATTGATGAAATTATTAACAAAGATTCAACACAATTAAATGTTTCGGATGCTATGCTGGAAACTTTCTGTGTTGTGGTTGTGGCCTGCTCCCCCGTTATGTGACATTTTAAATGTTAAATAAATAAAATAATTTTTTAAAGTTTCTGGTATTTATACATAGACCAAATGCACTTAATTCATTTTATTTGTTTTTTTAAATTTATAAATATATGTTAAACTTTTAATTAATTTATTAAGAATAAATAGTAGAAGCTCATTAAATTTAAATCATCATTATCTGTTTATCTTTCCTAAATTTTGATTCTGTCGAGTTAACGGCTTGTCAATTTTCGAATAGTTATTGGATAAATTTTCATTAATTTTTGACTGTAATTTATATTTATAAATTGTAGCCAGAAAAAATTTTATTTCCGGATATTAATTTCAAATGGGATCAAGCCAGCTTTCCTAAGGCATAAATGTAATTTTGGTTCACTAGCTATTTGTAAGTTTTCACCGAGATAGTCGTAAATAATCAGCATAAATTGCTTTGATTATAGTTTTGATACGTCCAGCCCTGGATCTGATAGCAAAAGGGGCTCCTAAAATAAACAAATACAATTGTTATGTTTAGCCTTAAATTAAATAATATTGCCAACAAAGACAAAAAATGAATATAAATTTTATTAATAAAAAAAGTGTTACAATTTTCATTTAAATTTAAAACTTCACGGCTTCCTTGCAATGAAATGACTATATTAGACAATACATTTTTACCAAAATCTAATTACTCCCTACGAAAGTCAGTGAGCAACCCACTGGTATTGCCATGAAAATAGAGGATAAAATTCTGCAACTCAGGAGCAGCTGACCCTTGTCAAAAAACACGCGGCAGAGGCAATAGAGTTACATTTTGTGTTATTCTTCTCACTCTGTATTTTAGTAATTTATTTACTTACCTTATATGTACAAATTATAAAATTTACTTTTTCATTTTTGAAATGGATAGTGCGAAAATTTGGTGTTGCAACAAAAATACTAAACTAAAAAATACACCAAAATCAAAACATTTAAAACCAAAGTTGTACAAAATATAAAAATTAATATACAAAGCTAGAAACATTAAATACTTACTATACATATAAAACTAATAAAAAAAATGTGAAACACAATCTTAAATACCAAGAAAAATACCTTACACAATCATAAATATATATATATATATAATTCATATAATCCGGTAATTTATTATTCAATGATTAATTTTTTTTAACACTTTACATTTTATGCAAAAAATGACATAACTAATAATTTGTCAATCCAATTAATTATAAATCTATTAGAACAAGATATAGCAAGATAAAAATTTTTTAAAACGTTTACAAGCTTATTTTAATAAAAAAATGTTAAATCAAAATATTCTAAAAAATAAGACGGTTGAACGAAATAAAATTTGGAACTACCGACCTCAGAAACTAAATATTAAATTGAAATAAAACTTTGGAAAGGAATAACCAAGGTTAAGCAAGCTTGGATTCCACAGCTGTTCAAATGGTTGGCATAGCAGCAGAGGAAATATTGCTTTAGCGTTTTGGAGAAAGTTTTAAACTTTAAAAATTATTTACTAAGTTGTATTGACCAAAAACAAAAAAAAAGAAATAATTTTCTTATATGTCACAAACTGAAAAAATAAAATTTTTATGAATATTGAATGAAAAAATCAGAAATATATAATTAGTACATTTAAAATTTATACAAAAATCTCAAACAAATATAATGATTTAAAATGAAATTGGTAAAATCCAGCTAGTTAGAAATCAAAATAAAATTCTTTCATGAATCTTCTCATCACTCTTTTCTTTGCCCTAATTTTATTTTATTAATTTCAGACTACATGACAAACTAAATGGCCAAAATATAACGACTATAGTTCAACAATATCGACGACTAACAGTTTATATTGGCTATCCAAAAAATATTGAGAGCAACTTGAATTATTTTACATTGTAATGTAACAATAAGATTATTTATACATTAACAAATGAAAATTTAAATTAAATACGAAGCCTACATTTTTATTCCATAAGAATAATGAGAGTGAGGGTCGCGAAAGAATTCTTTAAAAATTTGGACGCTAATATTTAATTTCATTCTTTTTTTATTATAAAAGTAAATATTTTTAATTATTTGTCTTTTTTTACCCTTTACATTTAATATATAAAAAGTCCGTTTTTTAGAATAAATTTGTTAAATGATCTTAATACAGAATAGGATAATTAAATATTATAAATTAAGTAAACTTGCAATTTAGATAAAGAGCACGCACCAAAAGAGATTATTAATAATTAATATACTTTTTAAATGTGAGAATAAATTCGAGAATTAGCTGGGGCACCCACTGTTAAAATTTAAAAAAACAATTCGATTTTAAGGTGCCAATTTCTTCATACCTGCCAACAATTTGGTTCTTAAGAATGCAACTCGGACGAAGAGTAGCGAAGAGCTGATTTTCGGCGCGAATATTTTTTACCAGTGAATGAAGAATGCTTTTTTAATTTTTTGGGTGTTTTGGATCTATGACTGAGAACCATGAAATTTTTGTTTAAGTTTTTTTATGTTTTTAAGTCTTATTTTATTATTAATTCAATTTATTTTAGTTTAAGGAAGATACTTTAATTGCAGTAAAATAAGGAAAAAATTATTATTTAAATTAAATGAATGCAATAAGCGCTAATTTTTTTTATAAAATTAAATGTTTTTGGTCCAGGTCATCCATATCCTCTGCGTGGTTTGCCGGTACAAAAACATCCTTAAAGCACGTGAACCATACATATGCAAACATCGTCCGTACAAAGTTAAATTTTAATTTGCTATTCCAATAAAATACACCTAGAGATTTTTTTTTAATTTTGTATTTAGCAGCAAGCTGCTGCTGTGCCGTTTTGTCAAAGATTTCACCAAATTTAATCTTTTATTTATTTTATTAATAATCTTGGGCATGCCACTTTAAGCAAATGTGCGTGCTATACTCCTTTTTAATTTTATAATTAAAAAATGTATGCAATGACTAATATTTATTTTTTGCTATATTGTTATGGTTTTGGCGGTTAATAAGTTCTTTCTTCATTCTTTTCCTTTTACAAGAATAAATGGGTTTTTGTTTATATTTTGTTTACATCTCATTTTATTTTTATTTTTTATAATCTATTTTTAAGAGAATAGAATAAACTATGTCAAAATAATTGAGTATTGAAAAATAATTTAAATGATGCAAAGATTCGTGTAGTCAGCACTATTACAAATTTTTCGATAGTTTAAATATTATTTTTATTTATAAATGTATGATCATTCGAAATGGTTTTTATTAATTTTAGCAATTGATCGATACACAAGTATTTTACGTTTCATTTCATTTCCATATAAAATCAATTTTTCACATTGTAGGTTTAAATTATTTTTTTGAGAGGACCAGCATTCAATAACATAAACCTGCCCAATTCTTTAATGACTCAACATGTGGCCTTGTAATGCAAAGGTTTGGCCTGCCGGCAAAGCGTGTAAACGATTTTTTAATTATTTGTTGCTAATACATACAATTTAATTTAAAGCTAAAAATAAAATAAAAGGCTAAATTAATTGCCGATGGTTTCAATAAAGAATCGTTGTTCAAATTTAAAATTTTTTGATTTTTAAACATCTTTATTTAAATTAAATGAGTGACGGAAGGTGGCCGTGCAATTTTCGCCGTTTTTATGTTATCAGCGCCTTTTATCATACGATAATTAATAATAAATATGCAATATATCCGAATATATAGGATATAACTTTATAGCTTTATTTCTTATTCTAAATTAAAACCCTTCAGTAAAAATATTGAAAAGTTCAAAGATTAATTTATAGTGTGTTTGCCAATTTTGTCTAATCTTTTTACCATTTTATACTTTTTAGTGTTTGCCAACAATATTTTTAGTTTCATAAGCATAAATGCCAAGAGAGCATCACTTTGAAATGCGGAAAGCGCGAAACCTGGCGTTTGACTTGGACATCCGGTTCTGATGACTTTTTATATTTAAAATCTATTTATAACAAATTAAATTGTATACAATTATTTTAATCTACTAATTACCCGCTTTATGAACTCCGCCCTTCTCTTTGCATGTCATAGTTTGCCAACTTAGATTTAGTTATATAGATTTTAAATTTTATTTGTAATAACAGTTACACTTTTATGAAAAAAATGAACCATAAAATGTTTTGTGATTAATTTAGTCCTTCTGCAGTCTAAACAATTGAAATAAGTAATTTAATTTATATTGCTTTTAAACAATTTTAAACGAATAAACCACTTATAATCTATATTGTTTATAAATATTTAATCATTTGTTATATCAAATTAATTAACACACGTATTTTATGCATTCAACAAGAACTCTATTTAATTAAAAAATTAATTTCTTAATTTATTAACATATTTTATTAAAATATATTATTTTTTAGATTATATTCTTAAATAAATAATACGTCTTATATTTTTATTTTTATTTAGATAAATAATATATTTCTTTTTTATAATTTCGTTATTTGTTTAATAATATTAAACTTATTTATCTATGTTATCGTTTTAAAAATATGACTCAGTTGATTAAAAAAAAAGAATCAAAGCAAATAATAAGCATAAAAAAATATTTATAAAAAAAATAAAAAACTGTAGATTAAAGTTTTTAATAAAATTAAAGTACATTATTATGAACAAAATCTTCATAATAGTTACAATATAGCAACAAGTTTTAGCATACCAAAATACTAATCCAAAAAAAGTTAAACAACCGCTATTCTATTATTTTTAAAATCTATGAAAAAAAATTGGTGCAAAAGTTTATTGCTTATAATAAAATTAAAACAGCTAAACATTCAAATAAAAAAATTTTACTCATGAGATTCTTATTACTTATAAATTATATAACTAGGGACGCTAGATGAGCAACACACAACGCTTTGGAATCGGATCGCATAATGGGGCATTCAGCGATAATGCTGACAATGCTTAAACAAAGGAGAGCAGTACTGGACGTTTTCAGTTTTAGAAAAAGACTAATAAAAAATAACAAAATAAAATATAAAAAAATGATGACAAAAAATCTTAAATAAAATAACAGCAAAAATTGCGAATAATGACTAAAATAAATTAAAGGAGTAAACGGAAGTCGGACAATTTAGTGCCACGAAATGGGAGAATGCCTATGTGAATTTATGTATATCATAAACGAGAAATTTAACAAAATACTAAAAATGGCAATAATAAAGATTCCAAGAAAAGTTTAAAATTTTAATAAATATTTCATAATTTAAAAATGAATTATTTGCTAAACAAAATTTATTTTTTTAAACAAGTAAAAAACAGTATGATTATCTTGTTTCAACTGTATAAAATTATCTCTTAAATAACAAAATAGCGTCTCCTTCTAGCTTTTAATTAAAATTATATTTAATTTATATGAATTATAATCATATTTGCAATAGAGCACTTTAAAAACATACTTTTTTAATATAATTGTAATTTTTCTCAAAATATAAAATTTATTTAAAATTTTTTAAAAGGTTAATTTTTTAATATAATTCTTTGATGTGTTTTAGAAAACCGGCTTCAAATTGTTTAAAGTTTAATTATTTTCGGTTTTAAAGTAAATAATTATTCAGTTGTTTTGCTTCCGTTTTTTGTTTTTAATTAGATTTTAAAAGGTTTTATAAATTTTAAATTAAAATTTATGCAATTTTTGATAGCAATACATGTCTAATTAAATCTATTTTAATCAAAAAAATAACAAGCTTGATTGAAAATCTAGCCAAAAATGATAAATAAAAACCCTACTTTTTTAAATAAAAAACTATAAACTATAACCCACAGAAAATCACAAATATTATAAATGTGTCTCACCATAACTGAATGCAATTTCACCAGTCAAGCTTCACTTTAAAAAAATGATTTAATTCGACATTTAATAATTATACCTAAATTATCCATAGGGGTATGCTAAAACAAAATATGAAATTATATTTTTTTACACATTGTGCATTTAACTTGCATAAAATTATAAATACCATAAAATTTGCTAAAAACATTTATAGTTTTTTTAATAACTCCCTCAAAAAAAAGCATTCATGCTTTAATTAAAATATCGCATTATTATAAAAAATAAAATATTTTAGTTAATCAAGAATTGTTTACCGTAACAAATACGAATCTTCTAAAAACTTGTCAGTATTAATGCAAATTACTTTTAAACTTAAAAAAAACAAATTATGCTAGATTACTGAACGGGCAGAAAGGCGAGCCTGGGCAAAGCATATTTAAAAATTAAATGCATTGAAGTAAAGGTTTAATGTTTTAGAATTAAAATATTGATTGCATTTTTAGTTAGTTATTGGATACTCTATCTAAAATAAAATTAAAAACGCAAAAAATAAAATATTCAAAAATTATCTTTTTTTTTATTAAAAAAATTATAATTTAAACCCCATAACAAGGCCTCTTTTAATATATGTTAAAAAAACTTACCTAATTTTTTTTATGTATTGATAGATAATAGTTACAAATGGCTTTTGCTCCTTAATCCTTAAATCACGATTCATCCGCGGTTTTTATACGGTATGAGTAAATAGATGTAAATGTGCAGAATCTCGACCGGTTTGGCCTTTAAAGTTCGCTCAGAAAAACAAAACTTGGCCTTAACAAGATTTTTGGAGAATTTTCGCCTTTCTAAAGTTTTTAGTAATTTTCTTTGGGCCAAGTCAAACATGATGAGAAATCCATAAATTTTTTTTTTCAAAATTAAATCGTCTTCACTCATGAAATTTTTATTTTGAGGATGATAAATGGATTTGAAATATTATATACTTTGTGATGCGCAGTGAAACATTGCAGAAAATTTTATGGGAAAAAATTTTATGCACAAAATTTTCTTCACTCCCGAAACCCGATCCCCGACCCTCTACCCCGAAAAATTTGGTCATTTCCGTCCCGACCCCGACATTGCCAACCCCAGCCAACCCTGACCCCGACATTCCCGCCCCCGAGGGATCGGGGAGCAACCCTAGTTAAGAATTCATTTTTCGGCTTTTTATTAATCTGTTATCTGCATAAGTTGAAAATGCAATACCACCTCATTGACAATTTTCGATATGGTGGTGGCGTCGTTAAACATGAATAAATGTTTTCAGTTTTTTGAATATAATTTTGTAAATAATAATAATTCTAAACTAAGCTTTTTTCATAAATATAAATAAGTTAAATCATAATTTTACTAGCTGTGATCAAAGTAAAATAAAAATTTATATTTTATAAAAGGTTTGAAAGTATAATACGATTTTGAACTACCAAATAACCTTTTGTGTTTACAAAGTAATTTGGATTTTAGATTTATGTAAATGATATTTATAAATGCAAATTTACGATGTAATAATAAAAATTAGGATATTATTTAATGTAGAAAAAGGAAAAATGTTAAAAAAACAATAATCAACCCTGCGAGATTCAAACCTACATAAACAAACAAAAAATAATCCATGCATTAAATATTAAACATGGAAATGGTTAAATTTTTTAGAACATTTAAATAAATATTATTTTAGTACATTTTTTTAAATTACAGTTACAAACTTTAATATTGGATTACAGTTGCGATTAAAATGTTTTAAGTTTATTTTAATAGCATGGAGCAAATCCTTTCTTTGCCCACGTATGCCCATTGTCGTAAAGTCCTCGTGCATGTTGTGGGTCATGACTCATGACTTACGGCTTCGGCATGCCAAAGCATGTTTGCTCGGCCATCCCTCCGCCTGGGAAATATCATTTAATGTGATTTATAAAATATTTTTACTTTTATACCAAAGAGTGCATTTGTTTTAAAACATTTTTGCTATTTACAAAATGTTTAGATTATGTGTGATTTAATTTTATTGATAATTTGAACTTATTGACAGCATATACATACATACCTTTACATTTTTATATTTATCTTTAAACTTCTTTATTTTTGAATTTTAAATATTGAATGCAAGTTTTGTTAATTGATTGTTGGCAGAAAGCTTATAGATATTTTTGCATTGCGTAAAATAAGTTTATTTTTGCGATGAACTCAAGGTCACTTGGTAATCTTGTTGCCCTTACGGGTTATATTTATAAACAACAGCGTTTTGTCTGCGTCCCAAAATTGAAAAACATCTTTTAAAATGCATTTGCCCATTACGATTTTTTATTAATTGCATGATTCATCTGAAAAGTTATTTATTTTACCAAGGTATTAAGCATGCCAAACGTTCACCTCTGACGAAATCTTGACGTTGTCCACATCAACTTCTATGTTTAATCATTTGTTTTGCATTTAATTCTTTTTGAAATTTTTTATTCGTGCATTCAGAAGCAAATTGTTGTGTTAATAATCAAATGGATTTAATTAAATGGTCTAATGTTGAAAACGCCTTTATTTGACTTGATTTATTTGTATAAATATGACTTTTTAACAGTAGAACAGCACATTTTTTGTAGTTGGTTATTTTTAAATTATTTTATAATTTACCAGTTTTATTTTAATTAAAATTTAGTTACACTTTAATTATTTTAGTTTTCTTTAGTTTACACTAATGTGGTGATATATGAGCTTATTTTTATAATGAGTGAATTGATTGAATTTTTTAAAAATCATTAGAGTAAAAAAAATATATTTATTTTTATTAGTACTTCTGAAATTGATTTATTATACAAAGAATTTAGGTTTTGAAGTAAATAATCCTAAAATTTTTAATATTGTCGACCTTTTGCTCTTGTAATTAAACTTTTTTTGAATTTCTAATATGTCTGTTTTCTATTTTGTGTATTTATGCAAACAATAATTCCAAACGTTTTACTCATACGATCCGTGTTTTTCCTGTAATATCTTAATTCAAACGATTCTCGACTACCAATCCATTCTGTTTTTTATTTTTGAACAAGTCAATATCTTCTCTTTAAACTAACTTTTTTTTATTTGTCAAAATAAATTTGGAAAATATTTAGCTTTCCCTGGACGTTTTTTTAAAATAAGTTCCTATATCCTTTTGGCAAGTAGCATTAGTAATATTTTATTGTTTATTTATACCTTAGATTTAAATTAATAATAAAATTAAATAATAACTGATAACATTGTTGTTATCTTCAAAAGTTAACATATTAAAATTCATTTAAAATATTTATAATTTTAAAATTTTTTAAACTGGGTTTATTTTCATTTTAATGGCATGTTTCAATCAGCGAGCTCTTTTTGATTGCCTTTTTGAATTATAATATCTGTTATCTTTTCTTAAATTAATGCACATGTTAATAAAATAATAAATAATTATAACTTTAGATCAATATTGATATTGAGCGAATTAACTTGCACTAATGATTTTAAACAAACAATTTTCATGCGTTTTTGGATATGAAACAAATTTGGATTTAAGGAAAAAAATTATTATTTAATTTCTGCCTAGACTTTGTCTAATTATGGTTTGACCACTTTAAAGCATGAATAAGTTAAAAATTTAAGTAACGAATATTGAAGCAAACAAAAAGTAAAGGCAGCATTTAACATAATAACAAATTTACTTAAAACCCAAGATAAGCGCCTGACAAAAATTGCTAAGAAAAGGCCGGTACCCAGCCAGCGTATGCCTTTAGGCGTAAACCGAATTAATTAAATAAAACAACCTAAATTTTAAATATTATTTTTATATTTCTAAATATTAAAAACCCAAAACAAATGCTACAAAAAAGTTTATACAATGTACAAAAATCTAACCAATTAAAGTTGGGCGATTGAGCATCTAACTCGGAAAAGGCGCACACAACATTTGGAGTAGTGCGCAACTGTGGCAGCTGACCCAAGAGTCGAAAATTCGGACCGAGTTACACGGGAACCATCTTTGTCATCACAAAATATTCCTACAGAAAACAACCAAACGCCGACGCAGAGCCGTACATCAAATGCAATCAAAAATTTTAGAAATTTAAACGCTTCTTTAGTGCGGAGTTTTACTGAAATTGTAGAACGACCTGATGCTTCAGATATGGACGAGGTCTCGATCGACGAGCAATGTGTATTCCAGTAATCATTATTCAAAATTTATAATTTTGCAGAAATTTATATCCTTCTTTTGTCAAAGGCATGTTCTTAGCTTTAAGGTTCTTGAGAGAATTGAATTTTTCGTTTACTTTAAGATAACCTATTTTAATATTTAAATATTAATTAAGTCAAAAATAAGATTTTTTAGATTAAATAATTAGTAGAAGTTGTTTCAAACGCCTGATGAATATTTATTATTGATATAAGAACGCAGCTTCTTTCTTGGCCAGACGACTACGGAAAAACAACCAAACAATCAAGATCGCAAATGCTGTGCAAGGTTAAATAGAATTAAAAAATGATATTTTTTTAAAGTAAAAACAAAACAAATTTAAACAAAAACAAAATATTTTAAGACATCTAAAAACAACAAAAAAATATTTATGATTTGAATGAGACTCAATCGCTAACTTATCTAAGTGTTATGTTATCATTTTTAGTTTTTTTATTAAATCAAACTTTATATCGACAATGTTTTTAAATCCAATAATTTTATTTAAAATAAATAAAATATGTAACATGAAAAATTTATTATTTAGGCAAATAATTCTCCGCATAATCACCGCGCCTGCAATTATATACTTTTGTAAAGTTAAAACAAAAAAGATAATTTATGTCTGACAGCAAAATGAATTTATTACCTTAGGAATATTGTAGTTACCATAAAAGGAGCATGCCCGCTGATTTTTAATTTTTTATTGTGGGTATTATTTTTCATAATTGATATTAAATTAGTCTTCCAGAAACACACAAACTTTTCAATTGAGTATGATTATTTTTAGTTTAAAATATTCCACCGTGGGTCAGTTTTTAATTATCATATTTCATTTGCAATCAATTGCCCATCACGCTCTCCCCGCACGACTGTGCTGTGAATCTGCCCACAACAATGCTGATTGTTGGCGGCGTGGCCAACTCGTCTTGCCCGATGAACAAAGAGTTGCTTTCGATGTAGATGACAATGTCCAGCTTCAGGATCCGGGCCTAGGCCATGCAGCGGATGATTATTCATCATAGATTTTAAAAAATTCAATAATAGCTCGTTTATTGATTGTATAATACCCTAAAATAGCTAATTTTGGCATAAATAATTTTCTAACATTTGTTTACATCTGAATATCTCACCCTTTCAAATATATAACGGGTTATAGTATTTATAAATTGATTTGATATTTTTTTAAGCAATGATTTAGACTTTATCTATCATTTATTATCATTAATTCTGTTAGTAAACTTTGCTATTTAAAATGAATAAATTTTTCATTCTTTTTTCATTAATTGTTGTAGGTTACTAGAAAATTAATGTAACTGAATTTATATTTTTATCAATATTTTAGTTTAACTTAATTACGTAAATCTTCTTTGCCTTCGGAAACGGAATAGTTGCGCGCTCGTTCATTTATTGAATATGTATAATTATAATTACATATATTTGTTTAAATTAAAGTTCAAATATAACGGCGCGGATTGATTTTATAAAATTAATTATAGACTTTATCCAGCTGATTGTCACTTGGTTTTTTATTGTTTGTACATAATTTACATTTTGTTTTACTCAATCATTTTTTTGAATGTTTAGAACCCAAGAATCAAAAAAACTTGCCTAGGCTGTTGATCAAATTTGTAATTTGTTTTTCATTTATATATTTGTTCAGCCCCTGATAATCAGCATTTACTTGACGCCGCGTAATGATTATGGTTTCATAGTAAATTATATAATCTTATTTGTTCTTTAAAATTTTATTTTATCATTTATGAATAAAAATGTTCGTTTACTGTTTATTTTTGCTACTATTATTTATTGTGAATTGTCAGTTTATGCAATTTGAATAAAAATCTGTATGATTAAAAGTTTATTTTTATATTAAATTAAAAATGATTAATATGGTGTGCCAACCTGCGTCGGAGCTGATGTAATGAAGTTTTGCAGACTGGATTTTCTAACCATAATTAATTCAATTTGAGAACTATTCATTCTATAGAAGTTCATTTTTAATTAATAGTTAGTTATTATGAAATTAAAAGTTTATAGTATATATTTATAATGAATTTTATTGGTTTTTGTATGTTAAAGATTTTTAATATTTATCATTTAATACGTTGTGTCACATTATTTTTTAACATTATCTCAAAATCTAATGCTGACGCTTGTACCAGTCGTACCCTCCTCATTTTAGCCATTTTATAGTAATTACTCTTATACAAAATAAAATTATAATTCCATTTATTCTTTTTTATAGCATTTAACATCTTATGTATAAGATTTACTATTATAATTAATTTCTAAAATTTAATTAAAATTGACGAAAACTTAACAAACTTTAACTTAGATCAGTTGATTTATAAATAATTTTTCACAATAAAAACAATTGTATTTTATTTAAGTATTACTTATGAAGATGGAAGTAAGGATCGTGTGGTACGTTACGTCATGGCTGACAGTGCAGCGCTTAGCACTTTTGTTAGGGAAACAAATACATTTTTTGATAAATATTTTGTGTTAGAATAATTTAATAAATTTTTATTTATTTATTTATTCTATGTAAACATGTTTTAATAAATTCAATATTTTTCTTGAAACAATTTAAGTATTTTTTTAAAAAATATTATGTAATAAAAGCATATTGTTATTAAACAACAGCTCAACTTTGTTCCATTCATTGTTTTCACGCATCTTTACATTTTATTGATTTTTGTAATTAATTAAAGATGACTTTTATAGCCGCTTCATGTCAATCAAAAACGAACAAATTATGTACACAAACAAGCTCACATTTGGTGTTTAATTATGCATTTTCAATTACTTACAAGACAACACTTTATTTAGACAATATTTTCTTTGCAATACGACTCTGCATTTTTAATTAAACAATGACTCTTTCTAGAATATTTATGATTTTCGATTACATTTTTAAATGAACAAATAAAATATCATTGCTTTGACTTATTGTTCGGTTGGGATTTTTATTCAACAAAGTGTCAATGCCGAATTGTTTATACATTTTCTCGATCACATCGTTAACGTCAAGACTCAATTTGTATTCTTTTTAAACATAAATAGTTTAGCAATTGGGCCAACCTCATTGTACACAATCACTTTTTTACAATGATTGATTTAACAGAATTGTATTTTATTATATTGTAGAAGTTTATTAAATTATGATTTATAATTTTAATCCAAAAATATAGTTACATTAGAGAGTGACCAAAGTAAAAAATATTGTTCTTGTTGTCCAGTTTGAATTATCCGTGCCCTTGGGTTGCATTGCATTTAGCAGTCAACGTTTTTTCAAAACTTAATAATTAATAAATTAATTTTTTTATTTCAGGGATCACGAAACGCAAGTAAGTTATTAATTCTTTTATTTTTATTGTTTGTTTATATAATTTAGTTAATTGAACAATCATTTCATAATTATCTTCATCACTTATTAAGTTTTAAAATTTTTAAATATTTAATTTAGCATTCAATACAAGTAATTGAGTTCGTCACAATATAGCCTATTAGTTTTGCTAAATTATTTATCTGCAAAATCATTTATATATCACTCACTAATGACTCGTTGCACCGGAGAAACAAATGTTTCAACTTACATTATATAACTATTCTCAGACGATATGGTGCTATCACATTATAATATGAATATTCATTTTTAGTTTTGTTTATATACATTTCAACAAAAAAAGCATTTTAAAGTCAGTTTATATTAGTTTTGGTGTATTATCTATTATATTTGGGTATAAATGTCAGCCTTGGCATATATGCTATAAGTTTTTTTAATGTAGCACAAGTTAATGCATTTTGTTAATTAATCTTTTAGTGTGTGATCTCCAATTGTGCTTTAATAGTGAGTAAAAATTGCAAAGTTTTGTGGAGATGGCTGGTTTAATAATGAATGAACGCGGCCAACCGAATATTATTTTCATTATTTAATTCATTTAGCAAATAATAAATTTTTGTATGATTAGACGATCACATCCCAGAATTAAATTATTTAACAACTGATTGAAAAATGATTCGATTTCTGTAATCAATTACTTATTAAATATCGCCCGATCAACTTGATCGCAAAATAAACTTTCAAAGTTTAATTCTTTTAATGCCATTTTTGTTAAAAGTTATAAACTAAAATAAAAGAAAGTAGCAAAAATAACATTTAAATAATCATGAAAATGCATAAAAATTAGATAAATAAAATACACATAGAAAAATCTAAGCAAAAATTGTTACACTATAATTATATAATTTAATTAAAACAAATTTATTTTAAATTAAGTATTTAAAAGATGCATTTAAAAACAATTTTATTAATTTTAAAGTTAAAAAAGAAAATTAAAAGCATAAATAATCTTGAAAGTAAATAATATATTCAAACCCTTTTAAAACACAAAAATTATGATACATAAAAATGAATGGTCGTACCGGGCGGCGCAGTTGATGAATACTTACGACTATCTGTCAGCAGATCTAAATTAATATATAAAAAAGTCAAATAATTTGGATTAAATTAAATAGATTAAATTAATTATTCTATTAACATTAAGCAAGGTATCACCTGATTAAAATAACTAATAATTTTAATTTTAATCATAATAATTTCCTGGGGTATACGTTAAAATAAACATACTAAGCGCCTATTCAAAGTTTAAAGGATGTAATCTTTGAATACTTTTGTTAAACACGATAATATTAAAAATTAAATTAAAAAATTAAAGTAGAATATAAAACTTGAAATTGCTAATTGTCCTAATAAACAAAAAAAAGCTTGGCTCCTTCAATTTCAGGTGACAAACAAACAGAAATACGACTAAGTCATCGAGAGTAGGGAGAGATGCTAAATAACGATTACACTTAAAATAAGCAAATGCGTGCCGGGAGGAGCATATGATGAATAGTGGTTTAAATTTAATTAAGAATTTCGACTAGTAAGATTTAAAAGTGAATAATGTTAATTTTTTAAATGATGTAAAATTGCAAAAAGCAGTTTAAAAATCCCATTTAAAATAACTTTTGTAATCAGCTTATGGACGACGATATACAGTAAAAGACGGGGAAACGTGTTGCAAAAAGCTTATAAACACGTGTAAAAAAACCTTAACATCAGGCTATAGAAATCAAAATAAAAATAATAAGACCTCTTATATTTATGGTAAAATAAAAAAAGCGTCGTTCCAAATTATTTTGAGAAATGAAAATTATTACCAAGGTGAACTAACAGCGTTCTTTATTGTTCCATTAATTAATAAACGCAAAAACTAATTAAACAAATTGTTGAATAAATGATTTGATGCAGAAAAGCTCACCAACAACATTGAAGGATCGCTGAACAGTAAAATTAATGCGTAAATTAAAACAAGAAATAAAATTTGGATCGAATGCGTAAATAACATATTTTATTATAAAATGTAACAAAATCCGCCAAATGTATTTTTAATTAAGCACAAATAATAGGACTGTTTCAACAAAAAATTGAATAATGGCATTATGCCAAATTTGTAACTATGCATAATACACAAAATGAAAAATAAAAATTATAGTATGTTTATATTTATTTTTATTTATATTATTAAAAGGCTTTAAAGCAAAATCTTTTGCTAGTTTTTCTAATATAAATATCGTGGGAAGTTAAACATTTTTGAACTTTGTTTACATTTTGGATTTTTAGGTTTTAATTTTGAATGGTTCTTATTATCCGTAAGTTTACTTTTGTTGTAAATTTTGGTAATTTTATTTAGGTATTTACATGTTCTATTAATTTTGCTGAACTATTTGCTTTTTTGTGGTTAACATAATTATATTTTTGTTATAACATCGGTATTAAATTTAATTGTGTGGTGCTTTGGGCCTCCAGTGCTATTGTCTGGTTAATTTTGGTGAAACAGGTGCTTCTCGTCAAACTTGGTTCTCAGAAGTGGTGGTGTTTGCTTGATTCCCTTGAAATTTATTATTAATCATTCAGCTTTTAAATTTAATATTTAATTAAATAATGAAAATAGCATGCCCAGTTGTTCTCCCAACAACGCCTTTTTCCCAGTGATTAAATAAAATTAAGTTATTTATTTATTTACACAACAATTTACTGTAATAGTTAGCTCAAGCTTTTAATTTTGATTTTATCAGTCGTGTTTTAAAAATTACTATTTATTTGCGTTGTAGTCCTTTTTTAATTCCTTTTTTTTAATTGAATTATTAAAATCAAAATTACATTGCTTTTGGACTAAGCTAGCGTCAAAGTAAACGCGTTATGCTAGTCACATGCCTGTTCACTTTTGAAAAATGTCCATTATGGGCAATACCAATTAGTTTATGATTCTGGTTATATTTTTTTTACATCAACGTTTATAGATTCTAGTAAATTGAATGTTGCTATGCCTTTTATTCCTTAATTGTTTCGGTGTAATTATAGACTTACGTCGGGAATCCACAGAGCGCCTGAAAGCACGTAGAGAGAGGAGCTTGGCTCATACCCAAACGATTGCTCCACATTCCTTTTAAATATTATATCAAATTTAGAAACATTCTCGATGTGAGCCTTCTTTAAAAAAATTATATTAAGAACAATATTTTTAATTGTAGTTTCTTTTGCTTCATTTTATAGTTGAGGTATTATTTTTCAACCTTTTTTTGACATTGGGATTTCGTTTCACTTTAAATTTTTAGCCCTTATTACCTTTATTATTTATTTTTCTCAATCACAATGAAATATTTTTATATTATTTATTGCATAATATAATATTTTATAGAATTATACCATTTCTTGATAATTATCATTTTAATGACATTTTTTTATAGAATTTTTTTTGCAAAAACACATCCGTCCTTTACTCATAAATTGCTATATGTATGTATGCTGCCATTCCTTAACTTTGTTTCCACCATTTACCAATACAAAAAAAGTTGACCCATTGATTTCTTTTACTGTTCCATTTTATTCAAATATTATATTTTTAGATTTTTTGTATTTATTTTACGTTTTTTAATATCTATCTGGTTGTTTATATTAAATTAAATTTATAAACATTTTAATATTAATGTGTTGTGTTGAAATTAAAAAGTTCAAAAAAGAAACCTTCGAAAAATATTGGAAAGTAACTTGTAAAGGGTTACTATTATAAGCTCCTATAATATAGATAATATTATAAATTTTGTTAATATATTTATCTTGATAATAAATGTTAATAAATGATATTGTTGAAAAGATCCAAAAATTTTGGTGGTACCTTTTTTCACATATTTGTTTAAATTTTTGGTGTTGTTTTGATTTTTATTTTGTAATTTAGTTGTAATTTTATTGACCCTTCGTGCTAGTTGCAACACACTATTCCTCTTGGTGCTGTACCGCTTTCATTATTCCTCCTGGTTGAGACTCCCGGGAGCTTCTTTAACCATGTTTTTTTAAATTTTTTTGAACGGATAAAAGTATGTTTAAGATTAAACTAAATTTTATCGTTTTATTTTATCGCTGCTTTTTGTATTTTGAATAGTGTCCAGATAATTGGTTTAATATTAAAATGATATAGTTTTTATCTTAATTATTTTATGAAAAACTTTAAATACATTTTGTTTGTAACCTTAATAATTGTGTTCAATTTATATTTTACGTATCTAATAGTTTGTTTTTTATATTACAAATATCAATAATTAGTTTTCTCAGTTTATTTACCATTTTCAGTTCTTTATTATTATTTATAATGTTGAAAATAAATTGAATTTTTCTATGTCATTTAGTGTATACACAAAAGGTTTATTTCCTAGCTTTTCTGAGGCTGTGCAATCATTTTCTGTGGCTGGGCAAGCCTTTGTTTGGTCTGCGCAAGCTTTTATAGGGCTGTGCAAGCCTTTTATAGCGAAACGGGCCAACTCCGTCCCGCCAACTCCGTCCCAGGAACGTTTAACAGTTCATAACTTTTTTTAAGACTGACCAATCTTCATAATCTTTATATCATTCGAAAGCTCTAAATGATTAGAAGATATAGTTTGGCAACTTCGAGCCGGTTCGTTTTCTATTAAAAGTTATAAGTGAACAATTGGCTCAGTTCCAAGACCATAAACAAAATTATAACCAATGCAACTAAAGAAATCAGACAGCGAACACGACGGTTAAGTGGTGCATTTTGGTGCAAGAAAAAGTACATTTTATGGTAGGAAAATATTTTGATTTTTAATTATAAATTTTGTCGTTTTTAATGAATTTTTCTAAGAAATTTTCGGAAATTGCTTATATTGAATTTCTCTAAGAAATTTTCGGGAAATGACCATAATTTAAAGAGGACTATATTGAATTCTACAAAACAAGTAAATTTTAAAAATTTAAATTTGTTAGAAAATTATATGAAAACATAATTTTTACGTTTATTAAAAAAGTGCACTGAAAAATGAGCGGGCTTTTTTTGAGGTCTCAAGCGCCGCTTCTATTTCTCAGTCTGCAGGAAACCCTTTTCATTTAAAATGATAAGGGAAACATAAGCAATCTTTGGTAAATTATTATGAATTTTTTGTACTTTGATATACTATTATTTATTTAGTTTTAAAAACTTAATTCTGGAATGTACATTATGCTCTCATAGTGATTTGGTCTGTATAGTTCCGCAACTAGTCGGGCAATCGCATAAACTAGTTAATTTTATTTTTTCCAATTTAATTTTGTTATTTTTAAGTTGTTAAAGCAAATTTATTTTTTGGGACCGTTTAATTGTTTCAGAATATTTTATATTAAAGTAGCGCAATTTTTATGAAATATTTTCAAGCACAAGTGAATTATTTTGATTTTTTAAAGTTACTAAATGAAAATATTTGTTTTAAATTGCATAAAAAATGGTGATGCATTTTTTTAAATTTTTTACTTTCTGAATTTCCTGATGGTCTGAGAGCTGCGTCGGTTTAGTTATTTTGTTCGCTATCTTGTTTCGGTACTGAATTGTAGCTGGTTCGTCGATCCTCATTTATGGATTTACATTGCATTACTTTTTTTATTACTTAACTTTCGGCATTCAACTTTTTTTTTATTTAATATTTAATTTTTGTTGAAATTTCTTTATTTTCTACAAAATTTTATTTCCATGCCAATCTACATGATTTGTATTTATAAAAGTTCAGTTTCTGCGAATATAAAAAAAATTATTAATTACAAGACTAAAAGGTGAAAAACAAAAACTTCAAAATCTCACGAAAAATTTTTGCAAAAATTTTAAAATAGAATTTCCTCTTGCAATTGAAGAAGCAAAGTTTAATAAAACCTAATCAAACCAATTGTTGAAATTACGTGTATGATTTAAATAAAAAACTCAATAGATAGCAAAAACCAAAGCTTCAATTGCTCAGAAAAAGAAGAAATGCATTGTTCAGTTTTCTTGTTGTTTAGAGTAGAGTCCGGACCAAACAAATATTTGTACAAAAAATTGGACACAATGCCGTTCTCTAGTTTAGACCTTAAACAATATTATAGGTTATCGCAATATGAGCCGCCACATGCGAATGGAAAGCGGAGCGCGACGCCCTGCTATGTAATTAAAGAAAGGTTAAAGTTAATAAAGAGTGAGAAAAAATAGAATTCGGAAACGAAATTGATAATTAAAAACCCTAACAATTATTTACAAAAATTTATCATTCTAAACAGTTGAAAGAAAAGAATCTTTTAAATCTACCTTAGTTTTTATCTAAGTGTAGCACTGCGAGAAATGCTTTACAATAATAAGTGAGAAAAATTTGTTAAACTAATAGCGTATGAAAGCAGATTAAAGTACACTCTTTTTTTTTTGTTGCCTAAACATCTTTTAAATAAAATCATTTACTTGTTAAAATTAATGGGACTGTGTGTGCGCCCCCCTAAGATCAGAGCTCAAAAACAGCAAACAGCACTTTAAAAAATCAAATAAGAGAGATGGTTTGTGATTGGCGCAACATAGTATTACGAAAATAAACAAAATGTTCGACCCATTGGAATTTATATATATATATTTGAAAGGTAATTTTTGTAAAACGACAAAAATATTTAAAAATTTAAAATAATAATCTCTTAACGAAAGAAAGTAACCCAACTTTTGATTCATGAATTATGGAATTATAAAAATTTAAAATGTATCACGATACATAAACTAAACACCAAATGAGTTTTAACGACATGAGCTTTTTATGTATATATGAACATTTTAACGAATTTTTTTTAAGTGGCGAGAGTAAACACGTGACGCCAAAGCAAAGTTCAGAAGAATAACAATGACCGCGGCCCAAATAAGCACACGTAAAATTGAAGTCGTAAATTCGCGATTTTTGTAAGTTTAATATCACTCATTAATAACACAAAATAAAGAAAAATATATTCTGACAAAAAAATATCACGATTTAATTTGAATTAAATGGACACAAAAAGGATTACATTATATTATAAACACATGTAAAGGCACGGAGTAAATTAAGATTTTTTAAGCGTTTCAATTATTAAACCAAAAAACTATGCAAAAATAATTTATTTAAAAATTTCGAATTTGTTAATAATAAAAAAATGTTAATAATAAGAAATAAAAATTTAAAATCATTAAAGAAACATTAAAATGGCGATTAAAAACAAAAAAAACTTAATAATTGATTTAATAAAAATATCTAAAAATACAATTAAATAATAATATTAGAATCTTAATATAGTATTAACAAATTATATTAATGAAATAAATTTTTGTAAGTGTTCTAAATTTTAAAGCGGGATAATGCATTAACTATTAAAGATTGCGAAAATATCAAGTTAATAATAAAAAACAACAAAACATAAATTTCAAATATGATTTGTTTATTCCGAAATTTATTATACTTATTTAATCTACTAAATTATATCAAAATTATTATTTAACAAATGCCGTTATATAAAAAAATTATGATAAATAATCCAGCGAGCTGTGTTTATACTAAAAACCACAACAACGCAGTGTGCATCAAAATCAACAGTCCTGGGCAAACAAGTAAGAATTTTAAGGTACATAAATGTAAAAAAAAGACTAAAAACTTTAATAATATAAAAATATGATTAACTTAAATATTCTAGGTGACAAAAACTTTGATATACATAAATATTAAATTAGTTCTTAAATAAAATTTAAAATGACAAAATGACCCATTTTAATTGATTTAGAACGGTATAAAAGCGTGGAAAATATAATTTATTGCGTATCCACCATAACTCGTACCGGGCTTCTGGTTTAATAATTGTCTATAATAAGTTTGAATTAAAACTAGTTTTTATTTATTTTTTGGATTTTAGTAAAATCATTTATTCAAGTTCTTTTAATAAATTAAATTCTCATAAATATTTAATAATTTTTTTTCTTCTTTTTACCGCATTGTTGTATTTAAATGTTCTTTTTTTAATAATGCAAAACCAAGCCCAATAAATGCTTCAAAATTGAAATTGCTTCATTTAATACACGGCATAATTTTTGCAAATGTTGAATTTCATTCATATAATATTAGAATTTCAGTGATTGAATTAATATGTGCTAGAATATCAAAATTAGAATTGTGATATGTACAAAAATAATATTTACAATTGTAGCAAAAAGACCAAAATAATATTTAAGAAAACTGAAATTTTGAAAAGCATATCTCAAATAATAAAAAAATATATATTTAATATTCTAAAAACCTAAGCGGTGTTGAAATTATTAAAAACAAGTATTAAAAGTTTTAATAATGCATATACAAAACAATATTATTGCATTTATTTGAATAAAAAAAGCAATAAAGTAATATATTAGAAAATAAAATATTAGTAATAAAATGTTCGTTAGCATAAGAACAAATTTAATAAAAACCAATTTTTTATTTTTCTTTGAAAAAATATTGTGAAATATACCTAAATTAAAAATAATTTTAAACAAATATATTTTGAGTCTTAAACTTAATAATTACTTTTGATACTTTAAAAGAAATAAGTTGATCTATAATTTCTCTAAAAACCAACAGCAAAGGCTATTACAAAAAAAATATCGCCAAAACTAAATAATAAGTTCGGTGCATTATTAAGGAATATTTATAATCTAATGCTATTGGTTATACAAAAATGTTAATAAAATTAACTCAATTAAAAATACATTTTACAAAAAAAATCGGCCGATGAAAAACAATGAATAGTTTTAAAGGCATTTTAATTGCTTTACCTACGGAACATACAAAAAAAACATTAAATTAAATCTTTATTAAGATTAAATGAGTACAAACATAGTTCTAAAACTATAAAATAAATGAGCTTTGAAAACCCAATATAATTAATTCATTTGGAATAATTAGATAAGATAACAATTTTTTGTGAGAAATAAAATCTATTATTAATTTGTATCAAAAAGCAAAATTTATGAAACAGGTACGAGCTTTCAGAAATCGGGCCATTTGAAAATGAATGAATATTGCATAAAATTAACTTGATCACCCATAATTTTTCAAATATGTAAAAATAAAGAATTATTTAAGAAATCAGGGTTGGAAAATTAATATCACAAATCCGGCTTAATAATATCCTTAGGCTAACCTTGCATATTGTTCTATAGATGTTATCGCAACAAATAAAATTAAACAAAAATTAACTATTTCGACAAAATTACATTACAATATGCATGTGCATTCTTAAAATTAAAATGAAAAAACTATCACTAATTTGAAAAAAAAAAGTTGATTTTGTCGTTTTTTTTTTTGCTTACATTAGGGCCGCAAGTTTCGGGGCCGCAAAATACGGGCCGCAAGTTTCGGGCCGCAAAATACGGGCCGCAAGTTTCGGGCCGCAAAATTCGGGCCGCAAGTTTCGGGCCGCAAAATTCGGGCCGCAAAATACGGGCCGCAAAATTCGGGCCGCAAAATTCGGGCCGCAAGTTTCGGGCCGCAAAATTCGGGCCGCAAGTTTCGGGCCGCAAAATTCGGGCCGCAAAATACGGGCCGCAAAATACGGGCCGCAAGTTTCGGGCCGCAAAATTCGGGCCGCAAGTTTCGGGCCGCAAAATTCGGGCCTCAAGTTTCGGGCCGCAAAATTCGGGCCGCAAAATACGGGCCGCAAAATTCGGGCCGCAAAAATCGGGCCGCAAAATTCGGGCCGCAAAAATCGGGCCGCAAAATTCGGGCCGCAAAATATGGGCCGCAAGTTTTGGGCCGCAAAATGCGGGCCGCAAGTTTCGGGCCGCAAAATGCGGGCCGCAAGTTTTGGGCCGCAAAATGCGGGCCGCAAGTTTCGGGCCGCAAAATTCGGGCCGCAAGTTTCGGGCCGCAAAATTCGGGCCGCAAGTTTCGGGCCGCAAAATACGGGTCGCAAGTTTCGGGCCGCAAAATACGGGCCGCAAGTTTCGGGCCGCAAAATTCGGGCCGCAAGTTTCAGGCCGCAAAATTCGGGCCGCAAGTTTCGGGCCGCAAAATTCGGGCCGCAAGTTTCGGGCCGCAAAATACGGGCCGCAAGTTTCGGGCCGCAAAATTCGGGCCGCAAGTTTCAGGCCGCAAAATTCGGGCCGCAAGTTTCGGGCCGCAAAATACGGGCCGCAAGTTTCGATTTTTAAATTTTGGTTGCAAATCTGTAACAATCAAAATTACGGATTTAAATGTGAAATTTGAGCAATGTTCAAAAAAGAAAACTAAAACACTTTAGATAGGATGCGTTGATTCCCAAATTACTCTCACCGTCTGTCTGTTTCTCTCTTTAAGCACATTCTTCAAAAAATAAAACGTTCAAAAAAGTAACTAATACAATTTTTAGATAGGGCGCGTTGATTCCCAAATTACTCCCACCGTGTGTCTCTTTTTTTAGCACACTATTTCTTCAAAAATAAAATGTTCAAGCTTGGGATTGATGAACATCAATAATACAATAAGTTAGTTAAATTGAATTGGGAAAATAATATTGTGAAGATTGATTATTTAAAGAAACCCATTTTTATTCAACATTTTCATTCTAGTTTCTATAAATCTAACTGTTCCCGTTTTGTTGGATTTATTTATTTATTTTTCTAATTACTTTAATTCTAAAGCATCCAAGTTTATGCCTGTTCCAACAGCATGAAATAAGACTGATCCATTGCATGAATACGTCGGCGTCGCGCGCTAAATCGGATTATTTCTTCACATTCTATTTGGCTTTTTTGTAATTGTCAAGTGTGAAATAAAATTTTTTTTTTATGTGAATCGTTCCCAATTGAATATTTAATATTAATGAAATAAATTAAGATTCCGTTTAATTTTGTGCTGGTATCACTTTTTATTTTATTTTTCCTTTTCAAATACAATTGCATTTCGCTCACGCAATATAAAAGCAATAAAAATAAGAGATTAATTTGCAAACCCGAGATCAATGTTAAATTAATTATAAAATTTTTATGAAAATAAAATTCATGATAATATTATAAGTAATAATGGTGATAATTAGGACATGTTAACAAAGGCCAAATCTTCCTTACATCTAACTCATGGAGATACTTTCACAAATCTTTATATGAGAAAAAATCATCGAAAACAAAAAATTTGATGATCTGCAAGGAGCAGGCACAAACTACGAATCAACAGATCGGGCCCAATGCGATTTCTAAAAATTTATCAACAAAAAAATCTACAACATTATATAAAATGCTAATCATCGAACATTTTTTCAAAATCTTCCATCACAAAAAGACTTAACATTAAATATCAAATCATAATGCCGAATTTATATTAAAACAAATCGAAAAAATTATGGAAGGGGCTTTGATTAGTTTAGGCGCGTTTTATAACGAATTAGTTACCTAAATACATAATCATCAGGGCTATTTTAGGTAGAAAAAATCTCAAAATAGGTACCTAAAATAGGTGAGAAAAAGTGCCAAAATAGGTACTAACTAAAAAACGGGTTCATAAGCAGAAATAGGTGCGTAAAAATAACAATAATTTAAAAAACCTGTTTTTTACATGGCAAATTATGAATCAGTAGGGCTATTACTTTTAGGCAAAAAATCCCTTATAATAAGGAAAACTTTTCATTTGTTGAAATTTAAGCAAAAAATAAATTGTTAATTAATCTTTAAATTATAATAGTTTAGTCTGTTTTAACGTTAGGCCTCTTTAATTTGCAGTAAATGAAGTCGACGAATTTTTTTTGTTATTTTTTTATAAAGTGTTGTACCGTTGATTCTATATTAAAACTTGAATAATTTTTATTATTTCAGGTTTATTTTTAATCTTTATGAGCGTCTATTTGATTTTGTGGAGGCCCCTTTTAAACTTTTATTTTAAACACCAAATAATTAGTAAACTTATGATAATGAACAAAAAGATTTTTTAATGAATTCATGCATAAAATTTCAACCATATTGCAATTTTTTTTATAAATAAACAATTATTTTTTGCTAGCAATTGTAAATTTTTTTTATTAAAACTGTCATGGCATTAAATACAATTTTATAATGAACAACCCCAAAGAAAGGATTTTGCCTATAGACAACAGCATATTCAAACTGGTTTTGAAAAGTCCCTCACTTAGCGGATTCACAAAAAAATAACCGCAATACAACTAGATTTATTCAGAAGCTCCGAAAGTGACTGCAGCAATTTTGTTTAAATGAATATCATAATCATATATTTTCAAATAAAATAAAAAGTTTTACTTCACAAAATATTAACATAAAGGCTATTAATACTGAAATGGTTTTCTACAATCCAATGCTAATAGATAATTAAATTAAATTCTGATCCTTCGACTAATGTGATTTTTAAAATGTTCGCTCTTAATTATTTTATGTTTAATTAAATGTCTGCAACATTTAATTATGGCTTGTTCCAACATGCAATTTTCTTTAGAAAAACAATAAATTCACATAAAAATTTAGTTAGTTAACTAGGCGCTCATTAATAATTTACTCTTTGTGAATTGAATCTATTAATAATTAATTCTTTTAAACTATTTTAAAATTTTGTAGCAGTAAAATTAGCAAACCAATAAATTAAAAATTGATTATTTATTCTTTGTTTTGACCAATAAATGATTAGTGTAAATCGAAATTTAAACTTATCTTTAGCCTCTAGGAACAGAAAAAATTATAATTAAGAAAAAATGAATTTACCGTATTTCCTAAAATAGTAACCCCCCTTGAATTAGTGACCCCCCCCCCCCCTGAAATAATAACCCCCTTTGGAGGAGGGTTGAAAAATAATAACCCCCCCTGAATTAGTGACCCCCCCTGAAATAATAACCCCCTTTGGAGGAGGGTTGAAAAATAATAACCCCCCCTGAATTAGTGACCCCCCCTGAAATAATAACCCCCTCCAAAAATAAATTTTTTTTAGGTAGCTACATAAAAAATTTTATGTTGTAAATAAGCTGTCATTTTGCAAACGCATATGCTAAAAAATTTACTTTTTAATAATCCTGCATTTCGGTATCAACGAATAGGTAATTTAGCCCAATTTCTTCAACATTTTTAGTATTTTAATTTACCGAACAATTTACTAATCATGGATTTGCGAATCGATTCGGCTACCTCTTCAGAAAAACTCGTAAATATGATCCCTACGTTTTGTCTCCGTTACGTTTTGCCTCCCCAGCCAAAATGGTACATTTTGCCTCCTCAATGTTGGAATAGTATTAGGGTTGCACGGGACCGGGATCAGCATGTTGAACCGGGATCGGGATTGACAAAGGGGGAAATTTTTTTTTTGTAATTGTCAATGATGGACTTATTATTCAAAAATATCTGCCTCATTGTCTTCAACTTCAATTCCCTCATCCAACATTCCGGGTCCATATTTTCACTGTTCTCCTCTTGCTCCAAGTCGTCAATAATCAGGCCGCTATCAGCGTCCATCATTGTAAAAATCTTGTTATAATGCCGCTATTGGAAATTGAATATAAAAGCAGTAAAAAATTTATGAATAAAATTAGCACTTAAATGAAAGCATGACGTAACATTAGCAGAACGTAACAGTGCTAAGAGGTGGCAAAACGTAAGGAGGCAAAATGTAACTTTGCTTGTTAAAATTTTGCTGTTGTTGAGAATACATTGAGCAAACTTATAAAAAATGCTTATCAACAAAAAAACTTTTGGGAAATTGCTTAATTTTTCTGAAATTTTTCGAGAAACGGGTTGAAAAATAATAACCCCCCCTGAATTAGTGACCCCCCCTGAAATAATAACCCCCTTTGGAAGAGGGTTGAAAAATAATAACCCCCCCTGAATTAGTGACCCCCCCTGAAATAATAACCCCCTTTGGAGGAGGGTTGAAAAATAATAACCCCCCCTGAATTAGTGACCCCCCCTGAAATAATAACCCCCTTTGGAAGAGGGTTGAAAAATAATAACCCCCCCTGAATTAGTGACCCCCCCCCTGAAATAATAACCCCCTTTGGAAGAGGGTTGAAAAATAGTAACCCCCCCTGAATTAGTGACCCCCCCTGAAATAATAACCCTCTTTGGAGGAGGGTTGAAAAATAATAACCCCGGGGTTACTATTTTAGGAAATATCTCTGTTAATATTTTTTTTAATTAAATAAAAAAGGAATAATCTTAATGCCTTTTTTATACGATGGCGAAGTTATCGAAAATTTCCACATCAATGTAAATGACTATTTATTTTAACAAATCAATAATGTAAATAATAAATTCGTAAATGGCAAAATGGCAAAAAAATATCATTGAAACATTCAAAATTTGAAAACATAAATGAAAAAATGAAAACAAAATAATATAAAAATGAATTCTTTTTTAAAATTTATTTTATGATTTATTGAATATACCTGTTGTTTGCAATTTTCAGTTTATGCAATTTAAATGAAAGTCTGAATGAGTAAAAATTATTTACATGGTGTACATTCAGTGGAGGTTGGTCCCAAGCCACCCACTGATCTCTAGTGGGCGGGCCCGGCTCAATCCGACGCCACCGCCTTTATCTATTAAATGCAGTTAGCAAATTTAAATCCGACACGCTGTGCATTCAGTTTTACTGCCTCCCGCCTGAGTTTCCTTCCAATTTTAAGTAATTGTTTTATTTTCTTTTATTTGCGCATGTTATTATGTGAATTATTACATAATTTCAACTATTTTAATAATTAAACATTTCAAATTCGTTAAATATTAGCAGTTTATAATTAAAACATAGTATCATTTAATATTTCTTTTATTTATTAAGTCTTGAATATTGTTATATTTTATAATAAAATTTTATTATTCATTCTGAATTGTAAATTGAACGATTTGATTTCGTTGATTATTAAATTCGTTTATTTCTTTTTTGCTTTGAAATAAAAACAGTTAAAATAGCAGTCGGGGATGTCTTAATTTGTTTTCAAATTTAAAATTTAATTTTAAATTGCAGAGTATTGTTCAGTTTTGCTGGAATAATTATAGATCGTATATAACCCTTTATTTTAATAACTTTATGTAATTTAAAGGTCATTATTTTTTAAGAATTTCTTATGGTTTCATTAAGTTATATAAAATTTAGAATAATTACAGCATCTGCAGCAGCGTCCAACCGATCCGTGAATTCATTTTGGTTTATAGCATAGTGTGCTACAGCAAAAAATGGCACTTGCCTGATGCTTCGTCTGGGACGAAATTATATGGATTTATTTTAATATTCATATGCATACAATTAAATTTCAATTTTACTGCTAATAATTTTAGCTTCATCATTTTTTTAAAGGTGGGGTTTTACTTAAGGATTTATTTTTTATGGTATCAGTTAAAATTGGTTTTTTGCACACGTGTCCTTACATAATAAACACATTTCATTTTTTAATTATTTCATTTTTAAATTATGTAGTGCCCTGGTTTTTTATTTAAAATTTAATAATCTTTATAATACGTGGCAATAATTTGAAATTTATTTTTTTTACGACATTTGAATAAATACACTTCGATTTACCGCCAGTTTCGCACCACAATTATTTGTCTTTCCATTACTATAGATTCATCCGCATTCAAAATTTAATTCATTGATAAAATAATGTTTTATTGATTTATTAGTATTATTAATGGTTAGTTCAACACAATAAAACGGGCTGCCAACTTTTTTAGCTTGCCCCCGCCAGATTACAACGAAGGACTATTTTCTAGACTTTGTAATCACATAGTATATTCGGCGAATATTTAGAAATTCGATTTTTCTTTGCTCATCGATTTTCAAGAATTGTGTTCTAAGGTTTGTGTGCTTTGTTATATTCCATCAAATTTTTATTTTACAAATTTTAATATTTATACAATAAAAATTACTGTATTTTAATTAATATTATAAAATGATTAATTGTTAAACGATTTCCAGCAATAATTATTACCTCATTTTTGCAATTCTGTCAACGGATAAATTATTAAAACGTCAAGAGCAAAAGGGACTTTATATTATCACCTATATTTAAAGAACAAATTTTGTTATTGTTCTGTCTTTGCACGCCCGTTGCAAGCCTTTATTTGTCAGAGGATTTTTTTTTTGTTCTATAACAAAACCTTTTTAGTAACCAATAAACCCAATGTTTGAGACGTTAATTTTAGTTAAATATATATCAAAAACTTAATAGCTAATTATTTTTTCCATTTTTTTATTAATACTTTTTTACCGCATCGTCTCTTGCATAGCCAGCAAAATTTTACATTATTTAAAATTTTATACAAAATTTTTTATTATTTAAGGGTATGAAAATCAACGATTTTATTATTTTGAGTAATCTGTGTGTAATTTAAAGATTCCGAATGTGCTAATGGCAGCGAGGCGAGACTTGATTCATTTTTTTGTTTTATTTCCAAATACTATTGTTTATGGTTAAATTTATTTCAATAATATTTCCTTGTTAACATTTAGTGAGTTATTTTATAGATTAAGATTAGGGGCATATAATCGGGACTAAAACCTCAAAATATTTAAACACTTTTAATATAATTAATACTTTAATTTTTTTAAATTCTTATAATAAATAACTTCTTGTTGCAAAAAAAATTAACTTTTTTGCGCATTCATCCAATAAATGCTTAAAATATGTTCATAACTTATAATTAAAATGTTTACAATATTTTTTAATTTAAATAATATTTTTGCAGATTTTGGTTCTATTCAATATATTTATTTAATTCAAATTATAACAACCGCGCTAATATCCAACTCAGTTTTTTGAGTGAAGTTTTATTTGGAGGTTTTTTGTTCATTAAAATACAGAAATTATCCATTACAAAGGTCCGACCTGTTAGTCGTGGTATTCCATTTGACATAAAGAGTGATGATTTTTGCTAACGTAACAAATTTTTTTGTAAAAAACAATCTTTATTTAAATTTTCATTTATTATTAATCAGTACGAATTACATTTTAATCAAAATGCCTCCGACCTTCTTGAGTCGTCCGGTTTTGCCGACGTTGCCCGTTACTACCGTGTTTTGCTTTATCTTTTGAAGCTTTGGTGTTGAAATAGATGATTCTGTTAAATGTCACTTTAACATCCCAATTTAAAAGAATACATTTCTCGCCTTGCTTTATACTGTATAATGAACGTTTTCATTTTAAGATTGTAGTTATTTTGTTACCTTTATATTTAATTTGATGTATGCAATTACGCCATTCAATGATTTATTGCTAGCCATGTTTGATAGATTCAGACCTTTTGGTTTTTTACGACAATATAAATTATTAAATTTACTTTTTCAAGTTTTTAAAAATTTAACCTATTCATAATTTTGCTCCTCCAGTTAAACAGATATTGTTATGAAAAATTTTGGTATTAAATTAAATTTTTCAGAAAATAAAATATTATTATATTGTCTGTTTTTGAGGAATAAATTTTTTATTATTAAGATAATTTTTTCATCGTTCAATAAGATTTTATTTATTATTTTGTTCGTTAAACTTATTTTTAGTTTTGATGGCTTTGTTTAGGTTTTTTTCTCATTTAAATTTATTTCTTATTTCAGCTTATTAACAAATTACTGTTGTAATAATTTTATTTATTTTTGCTTTTCCTAAATTTTTGCAATTAATCAAATAAAACTTTTTTGGTTACCGGAAAACTTTTATATTTTTTAAAGCTATTTGGAGTGTTGCTGCCGTGTTGTCGTTGTCATTGTCGCCACTGGGGTTTTTGTTGCTAATGATTTAGTAATTCAACGTATTTTTCTAACTTTTTTGATTTGTTCTGAATCTTAAATTTTGTCTTATTTTTAATTTAAATAGGAAATAAAAAAATTTAAATTCAGTTTTTTTTATTTATAACTATAATTTAAATACAAATTGGCTTTGCTTTTATCAAGTTAAAATCTGGTAATTTTAGTTTATTGAGTAATATTAGTTTAGCAGTTGTGTATATTGATGATTTATTAAATTAAAAATTTATTTTAATTATTAACCGATATTTTATATTTTTTAAATTTATATTAAAATGGAATATTGTAGACATATTATTACGATGGTAAGATTCTTTATTAAGTAAATTAGTTAATTCTCTCAAAAATATTATTTTTTCGGGTTTTAAATTTTAATTTTTGTTAAAATTTTATGAAACAATAAATTTTATCATATTGAGTTTTTTTAGCAATATAATGTGTACTGCTGTTTGTATTTGATGAATTGAGTCCTGAGCTAAAGAGATACCAGTCCAGCATTCCATTAACAAGGCGATGCGCTTTGCGAAACGGTTTCGCTTAATTATGGTAACAACATTGATGAAAAGTTGAGGTACAAAATAAATTAATTAGTTTATATAGACAATTTATTATTGACTTAATTCGTGTAATTAAATTGAGTTTTTTAAGGTATCAAAACTTAGTGTTTATTTTAAACACATGAGAAATATTTGTTATGCTCTGTTTTTTTATCGATAAAAGCAAATTTGTATTAACGTTATTAATTACTTAAAAAACCATTCTTTATAATAAATTAGAACTTTCCATAAATTTATTTAGTAGTTAGTCCTAAGCACTTCAGTAAATGCTTTCTGATTTTTGCGTCTATGGCCGAGTTCTTCCGTGATTTGTTTTTGTTCGCAGGGCTGAATGAATTCAACTATTTTTTGTTTTTTATTACTTGAGTTTATTTTCAATTTAGCTTTTACATTAGAAAATAAAATAATTTTACAAAAAAAAGCAATTATCGTATCTTTTTTTTATTAAATATAGAAAATATACTTATTTAACTTTCTAATTTTTAAAACTTTCTTCATTTAACAGTTTTCTAAACCCAACATAAAAAAAATAAATACATGACTGCCCGATTAGTAGATGTAAACACTAAAACAGACCCGACGTTTATTGAAGATGATACAACTCCATAACAAAGCAAAGAGGAGTCAAATGTTAGCAAAAAAAAAATTATTTTTAAATAAAACTTATATTACTTAAACAAATTTATGATAAAAAAATTACTAAGTATATAGTAAAAACCTAAGGCATAGGGAAATATCACGGCTATATAATAAAATATGGCAGCAATATGGCAATTATTTTTAAACAATATTTAATAAATCTTTTTTTACAGTTAACAAATGGCTTGCTCATTTTATTTAAATCGATGAATCATTCCAATCTTCTTACCTTTGATTATTTAGACCAAGTATTTTGTTATTAACAAGAAAACACTAGTTCTTAAAATGTTGTAAGAAAATGATAATTTATTTAATTAATTAAGATAATAATGCATGGAACTATTATCTGAACCGACGTTTTTAAAATAAAAAAGGTTGAGGTTAATGCCAAAAAAATTCAATGTAATTTGATTCATTTAACTTTTGGACTGATAAAATGCAACGAAATTGCCGCTATTACCAAGGTTGCAATGAGCTTTCTTTCCGCCCCAGCTACGTCAATTGAGACAGAGAACGAGTAGTGTTTTTCATCTGCAAGTCAAGTTGTTAATAATTGCTGAAAAAGAATGGCCACTTAAAATGTTGAAAGGCTTTGGTTATTGCATCTAATCTCACGATTAACAAAGGACAGAGCCTAAGTTTGACCTGACTACGTTAATGATTAAAAAGATTATTAAAAAACTATTTAATATGTTTAAACCAAGACAAGAATTCATAATTGAACTTATTAATCAAAAGTTATAAATTAAAATAAAATTTCAAGAAAAATTAACAAAATTTATTAAAGTTTTAGTGTTAAAATGAGAAAAAAAAGGACTCATAGTCAATTAATATAATAGAAAATGGCTAGTATAAAATATTTGCTCAATCAAATTATAAGTCAAAAAAAATTTGATGAAAAGAGATTAAAAAAAAAATTTATGCAAATATAAGTTTAAAATTTTAAATAACAAACAACTCACATATCAAAGAGCGGCAGATTTAAATGTATTTAAAACCCGTAACGAAAATTAGCTCCACAATAAATATGTAAATAAAATACGTTAATAATCCTATTGTGAGTACAACAAAAATTACTATCTAATTGTTAAACAAAAAAAAATCTTTAATGGTGTAACGTAAAGAGAGCAATAAAAGCAGCGATATCGCTGGAAAAATAAATTTAATGATGATGTAAAATTTTAAAATTATTTAATACTTAATATTATTAATTGGTTAAAAACAAATTATAGAAACTATTATTCTTGGATCTTAAACAATAAACATCGTCACGCTTTTTATTAAAACAAAAATCTGCATGAAAAATTTAAACAAATAATAAAATCAAAAAAAACACGGAACATCGTAAAACAAACGTTTTGCTCATTCAGTTTGTCTTTTATCTTTTGGCATTTAATTTTAATCAAAATCAATTGGGGTTTTTATAAAACAAAAGCTGCTTATAAAGTATTAAATTGAAAAAGGTAATTAAAAAATAATTAAATATAAAAATATTTATAAGAAAAAAACGCAAAAGTATTAATTAAGGTCTTGGCACTAAGGAGCCTGAACATTGTAACTTTTTTGCTGAAGGAGAACACTACGGTTTCTCCACGGAGACAATGTTCTTGTATCATCTATCGTTTATCCTCTCATTGTTAAAAATATTAAAATGCATATAATGAGATAAAGTGAAATTGCCAAGCAATTTTTTTTTTAAAAATTTAAAAAGAAATCTACGCAAGACATATAAAAAATTAAATCATTTTCCCGACGTTTTTGAGCTTTATTAAAAGTCAAAGCAATTAGCAAAAATTAAAGATATTTTCAGGGTTTTAAATAAACCAAAAAAATAATAATAGAAAGTTTGACAATTTTGTGGAGTGGCAAATAATTTACATTGGAATATTTTCAAAAATAAATTTCTCACAGAAAAATAGCTACTAAAATCCAACGAGTTATATTAAACACCGTATATTAAAGTAACAAGAATAATTTATAAATCAAAAAACAGAAAAAAATTTATTCATACATTATTCTGAAATTAATGTTACCATTTTTAAGTAAATTATTCAATAAATTAAAATTTTTTTCTTTTTTTCTTTGTTTCTTAGTATTTCTATTTGCTTATATTATTTTATTAATAAATTTTATTTATTCATTCAAACATTTTTAATGATTTAAATTTTATAATAGTTGTTTACCCCGTTCAGTGCCGCTTTACACTCCTCAATCTATAATTTATTATTTTTACATTAATTTTTAAAGTTTTTTAAATATAAATTTATAAAAAAGAATGTGGCATTTCTTATTATTTTTTTAATGGACATTAGCCATTTTAATCAATCAAAACATATTTAAACTTTATTACTATTTTATATTACATTTAATTAAATTAAAGCTTTTTACTAACATTATAGCCTGACATTTATTATTATTTAGATTTCTATAATGTTTAAGTTTGTTAAGAAAAAGTTCTGTAAATTGGTAGAAAGGCAGCCTCGTCGTAATGCTGATATTAATTTCCATCAAAAAATGAATTAATTTTTAATTATATTTTTGATTTATATTCCTCAGACGTTTCATAAAGTTTAGGATTAAAGTTACTATATTGTGATTTGCAGGTTGTCAGTTCAATAACACTTCATCATTAATTTAAAAACTTTATATTTAAATTTATCAGAACCATTTAAAATTTGATATACCTAGTGAGAATTTATAATTTATTCGAGAGATGTTAATTTAGATTTTTATATTATTCAAAAATAATTTATGTAAGCAAAACATTGTTTTTATTCTTAATTTATATTTCAAAAAGACCGAACAAATTAAAATTTAAAAAAATGCAAATAAAGAAAGAAACGCCGCTGGAGGCCGTCACCACCGGAATGTGCCGGCGCGGGTCACGTTGATCCAGCGTCAGATCGTATTCCCCCCCCCCCCCCGGGGGTAATTTTTTCTTCCTTTAAACATTTTTTATTATTAAAATACAACAAAATATTTATAAAGAAAAATCAGTATTTTAAAAAATCTGCAATCACAACAATTCGTCTCATCATCTTTATAGTTTTTTTTAACTTTGATTTTATATTTTAACACATTATTTCAAAATAATTTTTAATTTACAATACTTTCTTAAAATAGACATAAGTATATCAATGACATTAAATGAACTGCAACGATTCTAAACCCCATCAAAGAATAGTCGAAGTGTAAATACGCTAAAATGTCTTATTTTTTAGGTTGACTGAAACTCAAATACATATAAAATTCAATGACTTAACAACACAATCAAAAAAGCACGGGCCTATGCTAAACTTGACAAAAGCCAAAATAAAACTAATAACTTCGAATTTAAAATGAAAAATAAAGTAATAAAAATGATTAAACGCGCCGACATTTAGTAAAGTGATTTTCAATAAATATACATATCATTTTATATCTTAAAGCATTTTAACGAATGATAGTAAAATAAAAACTTTATTTTTAAACCAAAATTAATTAACATAAATTGCATATCAAAAATACATTTTTTAATCGTTAATGCTCAATAAAAAAAATAAAGGAAATAATATTTATTATACAATTTTTAAATCTAATCATACATACTTTATTTCTATAGACCTCTCCACATTTGTTCAAAATTACAAAATTTGTTAATTTGAAAAAAAACTTGGTTTTTAAGGTTTTATTATTACTGATGGTCGTCATAAGCTGATTACTATTGCCTTTTAATTATTATTTTGTAAGTACTTCATTTTTTAAATTTTATTGTTATTAATGGTCATCGGAAGCTAAATAAAGTCTTTAGCCTTTTAATTTTATAATAAATGAGGAAGAAACTTATTTAAATCCTACTTGATTAAATATTTGTCAATAAAAATTGTTTTGATTTATTTTTTACGACATTTTTTTTGATTTAATTAAATTTACAAAAATCAATTTTTATTACACATAATTAATATTAAGTTTGTATTCTTTTTGTTTTTTGCAAATTTTAACTGCACCCAAACAAGTCAACAAGCTGATTAGCCGTACCGGGAAATTCAGAGATGTAACTCATAATCTTATTTTTATCAACGCATGTGTTTATAAGATACAATTATGAGAATACCATCCAAGCCTAATATTAAATTAAAAAAATGAAATTTTTGATTTTAAAAGAATAAATTGTATCCCTAGATCTACCTAAAAATTTGACAAAATTGAAGTAAGTTGCAAAAACTAATTATTAAATACATAGATCGTTGATTTAAATTTTAAAATAAATTGAATTTTATAAAAACAAATAATTAATTTGTTATTCAAATAAAAAAAGTTCCATGCTCAATTATTTCATTCGGATATAATTTAAGTGCATTTCATTATTTGTATATATTTTTATATAGTAAATTTGTCATTTAAAACTTTTTTATTTATAAATACTAGATTTTAATGTGTATCCGACAATCGCGTAGATGAACTCGACGCAATAATAATTATGAGTTTATTATAGGGTTGGCACCCCGACCCCGACCCCGTCCCCGACCCCGCAAATTTAGGCCATTTTTCGGGGTTTTCCCCGACCCCGACCCCGACACCTCCAACCCCGCAAACCCCGATCCCCGAACCCTAACCCCGAGTCGGGGTCGGGGTTAACATACACCCCTAAAGATGGCATAATTGCGTGACATAATTCATTTTTTCCGAGGGCTTGATTGTGGTGGACGCGAACTTTTTGTCAAAAAATTTATGGGTATGTCTGTTTTGCAGTTAAGTTTTCGTTTGGGTTCGAACCCTCTTGAGTGCAACACTTATTTACTTTTATTTGTCCACCCCCCACCCCCTAATAATGTAATTTTTTAAAATAAATTTCCAAATATTTTTTGATTAAATGCGTGCAAAGATGAATTTTTGAATAGTTCATCACATCTTTCTGAATTTTTGTTCTTACGACCACTAATTTTTTGAAAAATTTCATAAAATATACAATAAAATTAGATTTTTTTTTTGTCAGATCCTTCACAGAATTTCGTGCTTTTTAGACGCGTATTTTGCAGGTTTCTTGCCTAAAAGTACACTCCTAAAAAGCTTCAAAAAATTACCGCATTTTTAAAATTTTGGTTGCAAATCCCTTAACAAATTAGTCGAAAATTCAAAATTTTTTCTCGGCGGCGCCTATCGGCACCGCCGCCCCCCCCCCTCAACCCAAACGCTTTAAGCCTAAAAAGGGCCACTGATAGAAAAAAATGACGATTTATCAAACAATATTTTATTAAAATAAATTATTTTAATAAAATAATTTTTTAGTTACATAAAAAAATTTTTGATTACTTTCAATTCGATTTTCGATGTTTTTTACAGTTTCGACATAGCCCTGCTTTTCAAAATAAAAACAAATTTAAAAAATTATCGGCTCTAATGTCAATAAATTTTGGAAATTATTCAAAAAAAACAAAATCTTGACCTCTAAAATTTTGAAGAAAATTTTAAAAAAACCCCGCAACCCCGACCCCGACCCCGTCCGATTTGGGTAACCCCGACCCCGACCCCGACAGTCCCGCCCCCGCAAAACCCCGACCCCTTCAATTCTCATCCCCGCACGCGGGGTGCCAACCCTAGTTTATTATATAAATGATTATATTCGAGTTTTTTCATTTCCATTATTTGTTGGATTTATGGTTTATTTTTTATGTCAAATTGTTTTACTTTTATATTAAAATGGTTTATTTGTGCTCGTCTGCCAGCGTGAGCATAAATTAAATAATAAATGATGTAATTATTTATGTTCAAAGCAAATCTTTTTTTAGATCCTTACTGGAAATATTTAAATGTAAAACTTAATTTAATTTAAATTTTAAAATTTTTACATTTAATATTAAGCTTTTTGAGAAATAAGGATAATATTGTTTTTTTACATAATTTTGTAAATTAATTTTCCACAAGACAAGTAATCAAAGTTTCAATTTTCTAATGTAAATATTAAGTTGCATGTAATCATATCTAATAACCTCTTTAAAACCAACCTTTCATATTTTTTGTTTTTTAAGTATGTGTGTTATGTATGCATTCGGATTGAAAAAAAAGCTGAACTTTATTAAAATAACTCATTTATATTTAGCGCATTAAGTTAATAAATTTAATTTTTTTATCAATTCATGAGCAGCCGGAAGTTCGTGCTCGACACATTACATTGGAGGTAAAAACCTAACTTATTTATTTTTTAAATACATATATATTATATATAACAAGGTGTTAGTTATTATTTATTATTTGAATATTTTTCCAAACTACAATTAAAAGTCTAAAGTTAAAAAAATACATCTTGGCACTATCTCATCACCAACAATGAATTCCGGATAAAATGATGTGCACGAACACTTTGAGCTCTCGGTGTGGCGGCGTGTTAGTTAAATACAAATCAAATTGATCAAAATAATATTACTCAATAAAAGACAAAACTTTCTTTACTCAATATTTGAAGAGCAAACAAGAATTTCCGTCACCTGTTTTTTTGGGCATGCGAAATAATATTTAGTTAAATTTCAGTTTAAAAGGAAACAAATAAATACTGATAAAAAAAAGCAAACTGCAACTCAGATTTTATTTTATGAAAAATAAATTAACAATGACAAATCGTTAATAATTTATTTTAAAATGTTTTTATTTAAGCAACTTTTATTAAAATCAAATGGCAAAAAAAGATTCCGAAGGATCTGTTAAAAAAATAAAAAGTGAACAATTGTAATTAAAATTACAATGAAATTTAAATACTTATAAATTAAAGCCAAATCATATTGTTTAAGTTAAAACATTGCTTGTCAAAACGCTGCTAATTATTAATTTTAAAATTTTTGGTGAAAATAATTTAATATGAATTTTTGCATATTTGATAACCATTTACATTGCGAATCAAATTGTCTTTTCAGATCCAAATTTTTTCTTTATTAGTATTTTGTACTATAGTTTTTTTAAATTCTAAAAAATTATAAATACCGTTAGTTAATAAATACATATGAAATATGATAATTTTTGATTATATATGCATTAAAACAATTTAATAAAAATATCATTAATATAAACGTTGTTAAAATAATAATATAACTTTGAATGAGATTAAATTCTCGAAAATTGCGGCGTTGTTTTATAAATTGTTCTAAAAAATTCAGTCTACGATTATTTTCAATAATTCAGACAATTTCGATGCATTTCTACAAAGAATTCGGGTTAAAATCAATGAATTTTATGGAAAACACAAAAGAATCTAAAACTTAATTTTGTGTAAATTAAAAAAAAAAAGTTTTTAATACAACAGCTTCAACTAAAAATGTATTAGAAAATTAAACAATGAACATTTTGCCTGACCGTATATATATACCATACATGGGTTTTTTAGTAAAACAATTTGCATTTGTTAGCAAAAAGACTCAATTTAATCAATAAATAAAATATTATAAAAAATTACTATTAAATAATGTCAATCAATACAGCTTAATTAATTGAATAAAGGACACATAATTCCCAAAAAGCCTGACGAGATTCCGAAATTGAAATAACAAATAATAAATATTTTACCTGAATTAAATCTAAATAAAGAGAAATATGATAAAATTACAAATGCGTTTAAAAGAATTCACACACATATAATGTATTTTAAAATCAATTTAAAACTAATAAATAATAATGTTCGCAATAAAGTTTTATGATATGTCTTATTAAACTTAAGACTTAATTTAATGAAAACTATATAATAGTAATTTTTCATTCAAGAATCAATTGGTAAACAATTAAACTTTTTTCATTCAACAATTTATTAATGTCCAATTACAACAAACATATCCTTTATAAATCAAAACATACCAATTAAAAATGTTTATTTTAATAAAATAGGCGCACCCAGCAAATCTTCAAGAACGCACCGCTTAGCGGCGCTTCAAGGAAAAACTGGTGAGGTCTCCTCATCTTTCAATTTTAAGAAAATGCTTTTTTACTACATAATTGGCTCACCATATTATATTAAATTTAATATCTAAAAGCAGATACATCAACTTAAAATTATTTATTGATCTTTCACTTAGAACTAATCAAAGCACCCAGAATTAAGGAAGAGGTGTATTTGCCAATAACTAATTCGACAACAAGCCTTTTGGTGAAGCAATATCACATATAGCACATCAAAGTTCACATAAAAATAGCTAATATAAAAAAACCATATAAACAAAAAAATAATCAGTCTTACCGTTTGTTGTTTATAAAAATTAACTTTCACATATATAAGTCCAAAGTAAAAGACCAAACGCAATTGAAACGGTAAAGAAAAAACATAAAAAACACATACAAACTAATTCCTGATAAACTTGACAAACAATTAAAAAAACGAATGACATTGCTTGCTAAAATAAAAAGGCTATTAATAAATGCACTAGCAGGTATCATGGCCTGTAAAATATTTAATAAATATCGAAATCGAATTCTTCTCTAATTAATAAAAATTCCAAACAAACATCTTTCGGCTCTTAATGGCCATATGAATTGTCTTGCTTTCAATAACGCCTGTGTATAAGGATGCAGCGGACTATTGAAAATAGCCTCTACGGATTTCTCGGATGCGATCGCCTTGCTGAATGGTACCGAAATGAAGGGTGTGTGACATTTACATTAGAAGAACTGATTAAGAGATCTTTTTACAATCTACTAGAGATTATATGATATTGCTGATAATGTTCATTTTAAAATTTTATAATCAGTTAATTTAAATTCTGAATTAAAATAAAATTTAACAAATTCACTCATCAAGAATTTTTTATATTGCAAATTTTTTAATTTATAAACGCAAGTGCAATGCAGGCCGGTCAGCAAACAAAAAATTAAACAAAGTGATTAAATCAACTCAACATTTCATCAAACGTCACCATCTACGATTAAGGTTTTCAGGCATAATGATAAAATAATTTGAATAGAAGCTGTTGGTTCATTTGATGTCAGGTTTATTGTTTTGTATATGCAAGAAAGACTTAACAACGTATTCCAAATATTAGTTGTTGTCTGGCAGATTTTCTGTGTATAAATGCCCCACACAAAAAATAGTGTAGAAATATTAAAAACATATTTCTTACAAATTAAAATAGAAATAACTTAAAATAATCTAAAATTTAATGACGCAAAGATCCGACGACCGCCCTGTAATTTAAAATAAGAAAATACGTTTATTTAAAAAAAAAAAATGTAAGCCATAGTTCTAAATATGCCTAATGCATATACTTTAAAAGAAAAGATTGATAAATGCTAACTATTATACAAATTATGTTTTGAGTTTTCTTATAATCATCTTAAATATTATTAATAATTTGTGCCTCAATGTTATTATTGAGTGTAAAATTTTATTTAAAACAACAAAACAAATTGAAAAAAATAATGCTATTGAAAGTTTAGTTATTATTTTAGATAAAATTAAATCAATGAAATGGCCGGATAATCGGAACTATAATTTATCATTATTATGCATAATTATTTTGAAAATTAATTCAAAAAAACCCTATGTTATTATAATTGAAATCAATGGCTTGTTGGAATGCTACCTAGAAAATATAAACATTGAAATTATAAAATGAATAAATCTTTTTGATTTTACGATAAACTAAAAATCTAGGACCAGGCCCAAAGGTCGAGGTTTCTTGTTTGACTTTAGTTTAATTCAATGTTTGACTGGCTACGAGATTACTTTTTTAAAAAGTGAGCGACTGCTTATAAGTAATTAATATACCTATTAATGCAAATAAAAATATGCGCTAAATACATTATAAAATTTGCTGATTTTAAATTAAAAAACTTAAATAATGTATTATCTACATTTAATAAGCGTGCTAAACATTAAATAAATATATTATAGAATTTAGTTATTTTTAGTATAACATAATATGTAGTAAAACACGCATTCCTAATATTAAAAAATTAATTGTTCATTCATCTGATCTCAATAAAGGAAAATTAAACCCAAATTTTAACAGAATAGTAAAGGAAGAAGAAGCTTTTACAGTGAAACACAAAATAAAGATACACGTTGAAATTTGTAATAAACAGCTCGAATTTGGCATATAAGTAATATTAAATGATCAGTTTTTATCTGTATGCTAAACATGTTATTTAATTTATAACAATTTTATACAGGCCATAACTACTTATATGAGTAAATTTAATATTTCTAACCAAATATTTAAATAGGCTTTTTAAGCATTAGTAAATATTATTGTGCATCTATTTAAAATGTAAATAATTAAAAGCTTCTAAAATATACCTCATTGCACAGTTTTACGAAACGTCATCAAATCACACTTGCAGCGCATTAAAAATGAAATCATTGTAACACTTTGAATAATGAACAGAAAATAAAATTAGTAAATTTTAATTTGGAGCAGTTTACTGTTCTAATTTATTTATATTGATTAATTATTGCAAATTCAATCAAAATATTTATAATATCTTTAATTCTGTTATTGATTTTTTTTTGACCAAATTAATTTTTAATATTTATTCAACATTCTTTCGTTTTATTTTTATTAATTATTCTATATCTGATATAATTAGATTATAATTAAAGTTAATTAATCTTTTAATCAACAGAATATAATTGTTGATCAAATGTTTAATATTTAAATCAACCTGAAGTAATTTTAATTTAAAAAAAAATTGCTTTTAAAAAGTCGCATAACACATTTATAATAAAGATATAATTTCTTTTTCAGACCCATAAATTTCACAAGTAGTTCGGCTTCTCAAAAAATTAATGTAAGCTACTGTTCCGACAAAAATTTAATCTAAATAAAACAATTTTAAAATTAGTTGCTGCTTTAAATCTTACACGCTCAAACACTTCCATAGTTAAATCTTGGACTCAGCGCGAGCAGCCGACTATTGGTCTTAGATCTTAAAAGCATTATAATAAAATCTTATTTCAAAAAACCCAATATTTGTTATGCTAATCCAAAAAAAATACATACTTATAAAAATATATACAGATTATGTCTAAACCTACTAATCCAAAAATGAATTTGTTTTCTTGACTAAACTAAGTATATCATAACAATTTTAGCTGGCCGATCACTAAATTACGCCCGCGGCTTTATTCATAGCGATGTGAAAAAATTTATTAAAAAATACAAATAGTGCTCATACTTAAAATTATGCAAAAATTTTGAAAAGAAAATGTGTTTCCTCAAAGATGTTCCCATTTAAATTATTCTTAGTTTGTTTTTAATAAACAGAATTTTCATGTAATGTTCTTAATAATTATTTAATCAAGCACCCGCGAAAGAGTTGTACAAATATAAGTTATTCTAATATATTATCTAGTTAATTTTAGTATACTCATACGCTTGGAGATGTTATTTAGGCTTCTCTAGCATAATTAATTCAATTTATATTTTTTAACATTATAAATATCAACAATTAAAAAACGTTGTTTATAATAAGGCATAATTTAAATTTGATTTATTTATAATATATTTTAATTTTCCTGTGCTTAAAAAGTACTTTATTCTACAGTTTCTTATTCTACACTTTTAATATTTCTTGTATTTGCTAAAACATTTATTATTGCTTATTAGTGGCTCCACTTATTTTTTAATCAAATTAGTATTATTACACCATTATTGTGAAATTTTGAAATTAAATTATCCAGTTATGAGTTTTTATAATTTTTAAATTAACTAAAATTCAAGCTGCAAAATGCAGCCTCCATTATTTAGCATATTTTTTTGTTTTGCGGTAACAGTTTTAGCAGATTGATTTTCTTTTTACAGAAAACGCGTGTAGTGGGTTAGGTTGTCAAGCAATTTTGTCACGTCATTTTTTAAATCAAAAAAGCCAAAACCAGAATAAATTTCTTAATATATAAATAAAATTTGTGGTACAATGAATGATAGCTGCAATAATAAATGAATATCAACATCGAAGTTGTTAAACGTTTTCATGTTGTACAATTCTTTTTATATTCTTTGAAAACAGAATTTGATAAAATTTTACTTAGAAATTATGTCGAATGTATTTTGTTAGCCAGGCCCTGTCTCCGGCCCAGAACTGGTTTCGTACGTGTTGTTGATTTATTTTCGTTAATTTCTGGAATTTATTTTTAATTTTAAAGTATGCAGGGCTGTACGTAATTTATAGTAAATAATTTTTGATAGCCTTATAAAAGTTTCTATAGTTATAAAGCCATATTAATAATTAAATTACACTAATATTTAATTTTCGGTTTATACCTATTTTATTTTTTTAACATTCGGAATTTTTTATATAAAGTTCAAATGTTTTGCAAGGTCCAACATTAACACCATAGTCCTTCGCTAATTTTAAGTCAATTTGCTGTGCCAAGAGAACCCTAGTCTCAAATCTTTTTCCATATTAATATAATATTACAACAGACTATTATAATGGTTTAGCAATAAGACAACACTTGTAAATAATAATTTATTCACTTTATAATGCTAAAAATTGTTTCTTTGTTATCTTAATTGTAGATGGGTTTTTAAATTTTAAAATTAATTCACTTTCAATCTTTTGCTTACTTTTTTGATGAGATATTAACTAGACGCCTGCGGGGGGCTAAAGCATGGGGGATATTTGATATTGAACTGTTCCTAGGGCTTTTGCTTTAAATTTATTTTTTTTAATTTGATCGCGTACATTTTTTAAATTTAATTTGATTAAATTATTGGCGGGCAAGCCCTCTCTGATGACGGGCAAGCCTTTCCGAGGCTTTGCAAGCCCTTCCCGCAACCAAGCAAGCCTTTACAAAGATGGGCACGCCCTCTACGGGGTCGGGCAAGCCCTTTCCAATTTTTATTTTATTTTAATTGAATTTGATTTATTTGATTCACATATATTTGCTCTGGACTTAACATTTCTCTAACACAAAATGTTCTATGGGGTGTATACTACTGCCAAAAAGACGAAAGTACCCTTATCTCTCTCGTTGCTCATTTTATTAAAAGATTAAATTATAAATTTGGTATAAATTATTTATTTATTTTTTTGGTAGTTTTATTTGTTTCGCGACGGATATTTATAATATTGCTTTAAAATATTCAGTTTGATAACAGTTGCACTGTTTTTTGAAATTTATGCTCACTATTCTTGTCTTTGGAGCTGTGCTCTTTTGAGCGGTCTTCTTTTGGGGCTGTTTGTTTGCTTTTAAAATGTTTTCGATTTTTTTTAATCAATTGATTTTTGACATTTAATAACATAAATTAAAAATGTTAACACAAGTTCGAATAGTTTTTCTGTGTTAATAATCTATTTTGTCCCACATTTTTTGTGAATCTGTCCACGACTCAACGTAGATCACAGCAAATGGCATTATAATTTCCTTTCGAGCGGGCGCCAACTCATTATTGGTTATCATTAGTTTATTTTAATTTGTAATAAAAATTAATAAACAATTTAAATTAATTACAATATAAGTCCGGCAAAATGTTTACCATTTGTATAATTGGACTAAATTGTCGATTTTAATCAATGTTTACATTTTTTCGCCCGTAGATGTTTTAAATTGTTTTGAATGGAATTGTATTAATGCATATTAAATAAAATTAAAGGTTTCGATCTAACACTGTGTTTGAGATTACTAATCTACTCAGGTACGTTAAGAGCGGTTGCTATTATTAATAGGAATAGCATCTGTTACTGATATAAATATGCAAATTTTTGTTTTTATAATAGGTAGTTCAACAGTACATTATTTATTAAAATTTTAAATAGAAAAGCGTTGGACTTTATCCCAGTTATATATTTTTTTAACTATTTTAATGCCAATTTGTATTTTTTAGGATTTATTTTATATTTAAATTTTTTTAAATTTCTTTGCACTTTTTTATTTTTTTACCAAATATAATTGCGATCTCTGAGGATAACACGGCTCCAAGCATGGAGTTTTGTTCATTTAATTTATAATTTAAAAACAAAATAAGTATAACGACTTTGAAAAAAATTTTTTTTATTATTGCTATAACACTTAAAATAGGCCTCTCACCTGTCCAAATTTTAATATGAATGATTTGATATATTTAGTTTATATGTAACGCACCACGAAAATTTTTTAAATAGAGTTTAGTTATTTTCAAAAATTATCATTTGAATTAAGTTTAAAGTTTTTAAAATTTAAAAGTGTAATGAATTCAGATTCTCAATGTAATTCGTGCTTGTACAATTCATTTTGCTTTCATATTTTCAAATTTCAAATTGAATAAATTATGATCTCATTTATAAATAATAATATGAATTATGCTAGTATTACATTTTTTCTGGCATTTCAGTTTTTTTATTTTATAAAAAATTAATTGACAATTTAATTTTATTGTTAATTCAGAATATTAAAAAAGAATTTATATTACATTGCACACTTTTCTCTAAATTGCTAACATAATTTTAAAATTAAGGTAAAAAAATACATAAAATGAATGATATTATTTGTTTGGAAAATGTCTCTAAGAAAATCAAATGCTGCGTAAATTGGAGTCGCAAAAAGATAGTTTAATTAAATCATAAAAATACTATAACAAAAAATTGTAAGTACATAAAGCTTTCACAAATTCTCGGCTAAATAAACTACATACAACAATTAAATTTAACGGAAATATTTTACTAAATAATTTTTACTTAAATAGGATAAATACTTTCATAAATTGAACTTTTTATTTATTAGAAATGTTACCATCCGCACTTTTTGACATACCGGCTTTTACGATGTTGTTTCTAGCATCATTTTTAGAATTTAATAAATAAACCTCTAACTTTCGTGCGTGGTGCGCCAAATAGTCGCTAATTTCGTTTTGCAATTCTTCTTCAATCTCATTATGTTTCAAATTTTTATTTAGTTTTGAAATTGAAAACGTTCTGGTGTTGAGTAAATTAATTTTATTTTGCTCCTATTCTTGTGTATTGATTTAGTATAAAATTAATATTATTCAATAGAAGATCTCACCTACACTACAAGGAATTTTTTAACTTTGCGGTAGCTTTTTTATTCAATCTAAATTAACGTCACATTTGGTTTTTATGAAAATTACGATTTTTTGGAAAATAGAAAAATAATGTTTTATATTATTATAGTCGATAAACATAAAAAATTCCGAAAATGAAAACAATACCAAAGTAGACGAGATTGATAATTTATTTAAAACAATTAATAATTAAGATTCTGCATAGAAGTTAATGGCCTGTTTTATTAATCTGTAGTGAGTTAACATTGATCTTTTCTGTTTAATTCAAACATTGGGTTTGAAGCAAAACTTTTGATCTTTTTGTGTGTTTTGGTTTGGTTTTGGTATTTATTATTTAGCGTTTAATGTTTATATTGGCACTTAACTATGCAAACTAATTTATCGATCTTTTTTATACTTTTATTGTTTCATTTAATATAAAAACGTATAAAATCTTTAGTTTGTCGAGAATTTTTGCCATGTAATACCATTGCTGCAAGTTATTTATTTGTTTGCTCTTGAATAAGTAAAAAAATAAATATTTTAAGCGTCTTTTGATATTTTTTTATTAAAAAAATATAAGTTATTGTTTGAATAAAATAAGAAAATTAACAATAATTCTTTTAAAAATCGTTGTTTTTGTATTTTTGATATTTAGGTTTTATTTGATAATAGTATATTCTCGCTGATTGCTGCGCTTATAAATTGATTTTAATTACCTTTTCTTTATTTTAGAGTTTATTTCTTTTGTTTCGGGGTTGGGCGTTTAAGTTTTTTACATTTATAAATCTTTATTTAATATAAAATTGACCCACCTCTTGGTCATTCTGTATATTTTTTTAATCAAAAACAATTTTTCATTTGTTTAAAGATTAAAGATATTTATATTTATTCTTTCTTGGTATGTGTTGCGTCTACACTGCAATGTAGTTGACAGGTAAGTTTGGTAGTTTTTCAAAAATTGAACCATTATTTACTTTAGTTCAATATAAATTTGTATATTTTTACGAAGTTTCGTTGGTCGTATCAAGCACTTAAATAATTTGATATTTTCTATTTAATTAAAAATTCTTTTTAAACTAAAAGGTGGTCTGTTAAACTTTATTAAGCAATTTTACATGCCTGCGATTATTTGTATGATTATTAGAATTTTATTTAAATCATTATAATCATGAGTTGATTATTGTTTAAATAATATGAACCCAGGCCTGTTGTCCAGACGGTGCTTATCAGGTGAATTTTTTATTGTTAAAATAAGTCTGTGTATTTTTGTTCGTATCTTTGCAATTGAGCTAGAGTTACATTTTGCAACTGCCCATTTGACCTTAAGGAAAAGCCTTCGTGTTGAACGGCTTTTGATGATACGTTATTTTGTTCGGTCGTCTGCTTTTGCCGTTTAACATTAATTTAATTTTTACTTGAGGTTTTTAACATTAATATTTTCAATAACAATGTTCTTTAAACTATATTTTAATCATTAAATGTTCGATAATGGTCGATAATTTATTAGTTATTATTATGTTAGTTATGGGTTTAAACTTTTTAATTGTAAAATTTGTATTTTTGGTATACCAAATTACTTTGAACAATATGGGAAAGTTCAGCCAATGAGTGCGCGTAAGCAATGACCGTTTGTTCAGTGTGGCGAGATGTCAACATGCCGGTTACAAAAAAGGCCTGTATTGCTGTTTTTAAAACTGCTTTCAAGCGCAAGCCAGATGCAGGAAGTAAAAAACAAAGATAGTTGCCAGAAATTAAACCTTGTTTAAACAAATAATTTTTTGTATATTATTAATTTTTCAAATTAAAATTTAAATTAAGCAATCTTCCACTTCAATGAATTAATTTTATTGAGTTGACCCCACTACGGCCAACGCTCAAAGCCCTACCCACTTACAAATTAGTTCAATTTGAATTAATTTGTAATTTATACATTCTTTTTTTACATTTAGTTTGAGAGTATTCATTTTAGTGGTCTATTTTTGGAGGAATTATAAAGTTTTTACAGTAAAATAAATTTTCAATTTTTTATTAAAAGGATAGTAACATTTTCAATGATTTACGTAGGAATCTGATGAATTCATTATGAATAAGTTCATATATATCCGTTGATTATGTAGTCAAGAAATCTGTGTTTATTTTTATTTGGCGTAAATTGTTATTGTTATTTTTAATATTTTAAAAATCATTTGTTGAGTTTTAATTAATTTTACCGTTCTAGGCTTAATCGCAAATAAGTACCGCCAATAAATAATTTTTGCTTGGCTTTTATTTAATTAGCTAGTAATTTTTATATCATTTTCTCTAATATTTTTTAAAAATCATAATATGTAATAGCAATTTGAATTTCATTTCTGTTTCTTTAAATGCTTTACAAAATTCATTATTTTAAAAATTTTCAAAAATACAGTTTAATTAGTTTAACTGTTGTTAGAAGCACTTTAATTAGAACTTAATTTTTATATTTTATTTTTTACACGGTTAATTTTATTTATTTTTAAGTTTTTATTTTTATCTTTTTTTTGCAATTATTATTTGTATATTTTTCTTCAAAGACAATTAGGCCAGCCAGCTGTTTGTGCGAAGGCCGTGCGAGACTCTCTTATATATTTTCATTACATTATTAAACTTATAATTGGCGTGTTTTATTTTTTTATTATCTTATTTAAATTTATGTATGCAATTACCTATTTTTTAATCGGCACTATCAGCACTATCAGTGCCACCAATTAAACCCATAACCATTTGAGTGGTGAATTGAAAATATGAGATGGAATTGCAAAATACTTTTCAACCAGTCAAATCATCGAATCTAGTTATTGTTATCAAAGGATACATTTTTTGGAATTCTATTATTTAAGTTATTTATTTGATTGTTTATTCCACCTATAAAGCATCTTTTTTAAATTACAGACCAGATTTATTGTCCGGATATTTTTATAAATTGCTGTTATTTTTTATAATGCAATTTTATTTAATAAAGTCGTAATATTTTATTTAATTTATTTCGTTATTATTTCTAAAATAATTACTGGCAATTCTTTTTCCAGTGACCCTAGATTGCCGTTTTTTAAAGAATTTTAAAATTAACTTGGTTTTTTTCTCACAATGCCATCTTTTCTGTAATGATCATTTTTAATAGTTGTTTACATTTTAAGACTTTAAACGTTTCTCTTGCAAAGGAATACATTTGTTCTCGCCATTGATTAAATATTTAAATATAAAATAAAATAAAATACGGAATGCCAAAGTAATAGTTTTATTAGCTATATATACAGAAGGGTCAATCTTTTATTGCAGAAAAATGTTAACTTTTCCATTATATGTTTCCATTAACCTTTAGAAAATTTTTATTATTTGTTTCATTGATAAACATATTTTTAAGCTTTTTCGTATTTTTAATAGTATTTATTTTGTTTTCGATTTACTTTAGACATCCCCTCTCGTAAATGTAATATGTAATTAGCTATCAATATTTGACTTTATTAAGAAATTTTGTGTTAGTATCTTTTTATAAATTTCAAATTAATTAGCATTTAAAATTCAATATTTTTATCTTTTGGCTATTATAATTTTTTGGTTAAATTTATCATTTTTACGGTATTATGAGAAGTTTTTTTAATATTTACTTTTTTGTGTTTTCTTTGTAATTGTTTTTATTTAATTTTAACTTTTAAACATAAACGAGAAGCAGTATTGTATTTTATTAAAAGATTAGTAAACAACATTAAGTTTTTATTCTATTTTTATTTTTTCGATCTTATGTAAATTTCAATACACGTTTAATTTAACTCGTTAGACCTCAAACTTAAACCTTGGTAATTAAACACATGCCCCAATATTGTTTAACAATTTTTCGTATTTTCGTAATATTGGCTAGTTCTTTGCGTGCTAAGTGGTTTTTCAAATGTAACCGAGCTGGTTTCCGTAAACGTTAGCACTATTTCTAGTCCGTTTACTTTGTGACTCTAATAAAATTTAATCAGTTTAGTAATTAAACAAATTATTCAAAGGTTTTTACTAGTTAATAATATTTTTAAAATTTAATTTTTTATATTATTTAACTTTTTTTATTAAATGGATATATATAATATATATGTTGTAAATATTTATTATTTCAAAATTAAACCTTTGAATGACCTTGACTCGACAGTTATAGTTGTAATTTTATACAAATTTAAATTTTGCAATCACATAAAATATTATTTTTTGCTAATTATAATCTAAGATTTTATGTCTAGTTTTATGCATTTATTTTAAGTTTTTGTTTGATCACACCCGTCCTTTACTCATAAATTGCTATATATGCAGCTCATTTATAATTGATTATTTTTAAATTGGAATTATTGTTATTACTGCATTTTTTTCTGTGCTTTGATAATTTGTTTTATTTTTAAAGATTCTGATTATCAGCAAAAAATAATAAATATTTATTCACAAACATAATTAATTTTTTTATCAAAATAGTATTTATTGGTCTTATGGTAAAATAAATATTTAATTTAATATCAATTTTAATATTTTTTATCATTTGATTTTTAATTTTTTATAAAATTCAAATATGATTGACTTCAATATTGACCATTTTTTAGATTTCTTTTTATCTTTTTATTTTAATTACAGCAATACGGCAGAAGACGAACACCTAACTTTAAATCTCTGATTACTTGATTAATTAAACTTTATTGTTTTGACATTTTTTAGTTTAGTAAATAGAGTTAGTTTTTTATATATTTTATAAGACGTATGCATTTAACTATTTCATCGTATGTGGAATTCGTCAAAGATTTATGATCATTGGAACCTCTTCTTAAAATAATATTGGTTAAAGGTATTCTTTATTATTTATTATGATGCGCACGTTCAAATTCAACTGTTTTAAAACGTGCGCAAGAAGGCTGGCCAAAAATAAAGTTATATTAATTTGAAGGACTATATAAACCAAAAAAAAACTAATTTAATATAATAGTTAAAATTTAAAAAAAACTTATAACGAACAAAACAATTAAAATGATATTATTATAAAAATGTTGTTGAAACCATGCTCCTAAAAACATCGCTCCTTTACTCATAGCTGATAAATTGTCGTTTCGCCTCAAATATGTTAGTGAAAAGATCTTTGCAGGTTGAAAAAAACAAAAATCTAAACATGCCGTTTCACGGTGCAAACGTCAAAAATATTTTATTATTTTTAATTTTAAAAAAATAAAGAAAAATAAATAAATAAAGCACAATAGCTAATTAAAAGAGTCAGAAAAAAATGGAATATATGAGAAAAGAGGGGTTTTTCTTTGTTTTATTAATTACATTTTTATTAATCCTATCTCTTAATTAAATTTTTCAAATATTGTTTTTTATATTTTAAGTGATAATGTATATATCTATTTTATTTTGCTTTATATTGCCTTTATAAACAAAAATTGAGCAAATTACGCCATAAAATTGAGATATTAAAGTTAAAAATAACAATTCGATGCAGGGAATGCAATAAAAACGCTTAAAATAAAAACAAGATTATTTTTAATTATAACTATATTTGTAATCCTTAAATATTCTCGCAAATTTTAAAAATACAAAGATAATGTGAAAACATGATTTATAAATTAATTTTTTATTATTTATAAATATTATATTGATCGATTTAGCGGTTGAAGAGCATCAAGATTAATAAAAATATAAAAAATAAATAAATTAAAGTTTCAAACTATTAAATTTTTGACGCAATGCCAACCGAGACGGAACGAATTGCGACTGAAATGCAAGAGCATGGCGAATTGGCAGCAATGCCACCTAAATTAGAAATCTCAACTAAGTGCCAAGAAATGGCCATTGACAACTTGCGCTAAAACTTTTAAAAACTCCTTTATCAATAGTTTATTGTATAAAATTGAATATTTATAACATCTTTTATAAGTAGTTTCTGTAACATTTTAAACCAGTGACTTTATCTTTAGTAAATAAAATTTTATTCTTTTTGCTATTTGTTTTGCATTTTTTTTAAACATTTACAGCTTGAATTTTTTAGTAAATTTTAATTCACTTTATTTGATGAAACATGAAAATATTAAAAAACTCGCACATTTATTCGATTATTTTTTGCCAAAAATATTGTTTAACATTTTGACTTTTAATTTTTTTAATAACTTTTTTCTTTGTATTCAAAAGAAGTATTCTTGATATTTACTGTATAATATAATATATTTTATATATCATCCTTACTTAAAATGTTTTTAAACAAATGAAGAATAAGAGTAGTTTTTTTGTCAAAAGATATAAAATTTCTTTAAATTTATTACTTTATTATTTAGCTGTTGTTTTTTTCATTAAAGTTGGGATGAGTCGCTTGGTCTAGATCGACCTGAAGATTTGGGATTTTTTCACAATTAGGTCGTGCACAATAGGTAATTTTTTTGCTATTTAAGACGTTTTAATTATTCCAGTCATTTGGTTTTCCCATTCTTCTTTTGTCACATAGATAATCGGTCGTAAATAATAAATATGGTATGAGCTGCTAAAGTTTTTTAAATATTCGATTTTAGTGATTATTTATGTTTGAAGTTCAGACAATTTTTATATAAGGTTTTATGCTGAATTCATTTTGCTTTCGTTAAGCATTTTGTTATAAACCAGGTGGAGGTTTCAGTGCAACCAGCCTCTGTTGTTTTCACAAAAAAAATTTCTAAACTTTTTTTGAAAATGTAGTAAAGACCATTGGCGCAATAAGTGGAACCACACACACATTTCACTTTGTAATGCATTTAATCATTTTATTTTTTAGATGGCTGACATTATGATTTTTATTAGAGCATATAAAACTCTAAACATTTTTATTTGCAGTTTTGATGATAAAAATAATTTTTTCTTTTTAATAATTATGTCGTTTTCGCATGAACCGAACTGTTGGTTGAATAGCAAATAGGGAAAAAGTTCTTTATTATGTATTTGCTCTGCTTTATCAAGTATGATTATTTAGTCCCGTAAAATTTGTCCGGTTTTATGGGGATGGCCGAATATGTGTTTATAGTTTTTCTCATTGCTGTCAGTAATAAAATAGGGTTTTTTAGCTTTGGCGCTGGCTTTATTTACTTCAAATATAGATCTTTTAATTTTTAAATTTTCACTTTAAGATTAAAAAATTTGTAATGATGATATTTTCTAATATTATTAATTTATTATTATTAGCGTGCTTAATTGATATTATTTCCGATGTTTTTTTAAACGGATTGCAAAATCTTAACAATATTTTAAATGAATTGGATTCGATTATTTTTTGTTATTTTCTATAATTCTTTAACACTTTAACTTTATTTAGCATGCGCAGAACTTTTCTAACGTAAAAATTATATTGTTTATTCAGAATTATAAATCTTTTTAGAAATTGATAATGCATAAATAAAAGATGGCTTACTTTGGTAACTTTAAATTAACCGTAATAGTTTAGTTGCATGAATTAGGAATATTTGTGTCACAAAATGATTTTTAAGCTACTTCATTCACTTTTTAATTTAATTTTTGATTTTTGCTTAAATAAATTTAATTTTAATATAAACTTGCCCAGAAATTGAATCATAGACAAAGTAAATAATAAAACAAATCTAACTGTGCATTTATTTTAATCAATAAAATTTTTTTAGAAATTTGTAAAAAATGCAATTTTTACTGTATTTTTTTTTAAATATTTAACAAAACATTTTTTTAATAAATTAACATATCCTCATAAAAAAATAACAATCAATGTTTATATAAAATTAATTTTTGCACCGCATGACAAGAGCTTTTTTTATTTATATGTAAAAAAATAAAATTCTTTGTTAACCCAAAATAAAAATATGAAACTTCGTTACATTCTTTAAAAAGTTTCTTATTAACATTTTTTTGCTCAAAAGGGATGCATCCCTCCTAAATATCTAGACACTGAAACTATGACGTTCTCAGTACGGCGAGCTAAGTTTTGCAGCAGTCATCGACCGATTTATTCTTTTATACACAAGAGAAAAAAGATAGGTATGTTACAATGTATTGTAGAGCTGATGCATTCTTTTTTCTTTTTTTTTTTGCTAAAAAAATGTTTGATTTTTGTCATTTCTAGAAAGGGCGCTGTGACATTTTTAGGTAACATAAGCAATTATTATTTTTAAAATTCTGACAAAATTTGGCTTTTATTTGAGAAATTATAGTTTGGATTGGAATTTTATCAATCTTTAGCGCAATCATAAAAAAAGTAATAAATATTGTTGTTACCAAAAAGTCCAAAGATAATAAATTTAATAACATTATAAAAGAATAAAGCATAATTTAAGTTCAACATTTTTTTGGGTATCAAGTCTATTTTAATATATCTCATAATACCGTTTTCATACGCTATTATTTTAACAAGTTTAAATAGATTTTTAATTTGTAAACATTGATTCTGGCGATTGATAGATTGGAATTTGGGAGTCGATAAAATGTTGTGTTTCTTTTTTTAATACATACTTAATTTGTTATGTTTTTATTATTTTGCTGAGTTAAACCAGTTTTTTTAAAGAGAAATGTGATAATCATTTTTTGCTTTTTGATTATTAATAAAGCATTAAATATTAGAAGGCCCACTTTTTTTCATAAAATATGACGTGTTTGCAAAAAATGTTTATTTTGGAATTATCTATATTATCTTTGAATTCTAATAGTTACTTTGATATTAATTCAAAATTATTGACTAATATTGGGGCCCCTTTACATATTTATAAGTAAAACATTTATATGATGAATATAACGTAATTTTAAAAAAAGCTTTTTTATTTAAGTATTAATAGTAATTTACTGTAAATGTTAAGTGTGATATCATAAAAAGCGAAATTTTCTCTTAAAAGATTTTCTGTGGTAATAAAAAAATCTCATATTAAAACTGTGTCAACCCTTGTTTAACATTTACTTTTTATTGGTAAATTGTTTCTCCGATGGTTCGGCGCGAGTACAGTTTGAAGGCAACCTTAATATAACCATGGTTAGCTCAACAAGGTAAGCGTTTTCTTATTTTATGTTTATTTTGTTTAAATGCAATTTTATTTGCTTAAATGGGTAAAAAAATATTTGAATATTTGTTTAAAAGGATCTTCATTTGTATTATAGTTTGTTAGTATTAGCTTTGTGTGTTTTAATAAATTGTCATCCGTTTTCTTCCAGATGCCATTGTAAAACTCATTCTTCATTTGGGTAAATTCTAATTAGTTTATTTTTTGAGGCCTTAAATTAAAAGCGTCGTTATGTTATTGAGACAATTACTATTTATCTTTTATAATTTTACATCTCCGTCAAAGATCTTGATAATTTTATTGGAAAAATTTTATTGTTTTTTTTTTTTGAGGCTTTACGTATAATTAATTAGTGATATGTATGTTGAAGTTGGTACTAATTAACTATTATAATGTTTTTCTTTTAATTACAAAAAATATCAAGTTGAGCAATACAAGCTTAAATTAAGCTGGATATTGTAAGATCGAAGTTTTATGATAATGATTGAGTTACTAACGAACCCATAAATATTACGAAATAAATAAATATTACCAATTTTTCAATATGCAAATAAATAAAATCCTTAAAAAGACTACAATGAAATAAATATTTAACACAAAAAATTAAATTTCGATGTTAAATCCGATGTAAAAAATTTTTTTTTTTAAACATATAAATGTAAGATAATTGCGACCGACAGCCCGTCGCGCCGCTCAGAAAGCAAGAGCATAACGTTGCTGAAATATATAATTAATGTTTTTCATTATATTTTTATTAACATAGGAATTTTAAAGATAGAGCAAGCAATAAAACAAAATTTACCAATAGTTGGTTGAAGAAAGAGTCGGGCAAACGACACGTTAGCGCAACGCAAGGTATTTGGCCGGACTCATACAGCAGGTTGCCGGGCCATTCGAGAAATTCCGCCGTGTATAATAATAAATTATTATTGGGACAGAAAAATTGAATAAAAACAGAGACTAATGTCAGTACAATAAAACTAATCAAATTTGTAAAAAAATAGAAATTGTGGCAGAATAATATTTTTAATTATGCTTAATAAAAGAAAAAATGCACATTTATCGATAATTAATAAATATATAATACCATTAAACAAATTCGTAATACAAAATATTAAATCTGAAAGCTTTCTTGGAGACGAGGTGTAGCCACAAGTAGAAAGAATCACCGTTAGCTTTTAAAAATAATAATAATAAATTAAGAAACTTGCTGTATTTTGAATGGTTAAAAGAAAACAATAACAAAAACCTATTAAATTATTGAAAATCTATCAAAACAAATATAACAATAAAATGCAGTTTAGTCTTGCTTTCAAAAAATTTAAATAGGACACTAAAAAAGTAGAAAGATTATAACGAATGAGTAAAAAGATACTATTTCTAAATGTATAAATTTCATAATAAAAATAATAACAATGCTAAAGTCATTTAAACAAAATATTGATGACTTAAAAAGACTTTTGACCAAAAATTCATCAGCCATAAAAACACCAAAACAAGAGCATAAATCATCTTAAAAATAAATTGTTAATCGTGCTTTAAATATAAAAAAAATGTGACAAAATGTAAAATTTAAGATAAAAATGGTTACAGCTATAAAATATATATTATTTAATGTAAACGCTTCGATTGGTCCTAGTACACAAGGACGACTTCGGTCGGCGTTTACGTTGTTAGACAGACGGCACGACTAAATAAAAAAATGTTTATTATTGACAATTTTAAAGTTTTTAAAAATTCCCTCAGAAAGGTTTAAAACTGATAAAAAAATTATTAAAAAAACATCCTGATAAAAGTGAGATTCATTTGATGTATTAATTATGTTGCGCAGTTCAATTTAACTTCTTTTGGCAAATAAAATATAATGAAAGAAAAAAATAGCAGCAGCAATATTCTCTGTGATAAAGTAAATCTTTAATAAATATGGGTTAACTTTTACATCAATTTAAAAATTGGAATGATAATTAAAGAACAACCAAATAAAATTAATAACGTCAAGCTTAATCAGTCTTTACGCTTGTGAATTTTGTCATCAATACAAAAAATCCGACAGTAATCGGCCAGAGAACGCCAAAGATTCGGGGGGGGGGGGGGGGGGGGAAGACTGTTTTATAAACACTCTTGTGTAAAAAACATAACTATAAATAAAACAATGAGAACAAAAGCAGCCTAATGTCAAACAAATTATGAAAAAAGGAGAAAGTCAACATTCATTACTCCGCCAGGGCGTTTCCTAAATCCGCCACATACCCTTTATGAAGTAGTTTTAGACATTATAACTTTGTTCATACCGCACTAAATCAGTTAAACCTTATACCATTGGAAAGCTCTAAATGAGTAGAAACTATTTGTAAAACTAAACTAAGCGGCAAATCAATGTTTAAAAAAGTTATGATCAGAAAACCATGATAAAGCCCGATTTTTGGCAGTTTTAGCTTAAAACTTTTTTGAAACTTCTCAAACCACTTGGACTTTGCTGTAATGCTTTTCTACTCATATAGAGCTTTCCAATGGTATAAGTGGCGGATTTAGGAAACGCCCTGGCGGATTTAGGAAACGCCCCAGCACGATTATCAACTAGTTTTGTGTTTTCGCGAATTATTTAGTTTTTTAGAAAGTTGAAAATTTTGAAAAAAACGTCCGGCGTTGCGTTGCTTTTTTTAAAAAGCCATAGTTTTAAATTGCTAATATTTTTATGACTTCTAAATTTTAATCATAGGTCATACTTGGATTCTACGCGCCCCCTAAGGCAAGACGTATAAAAAATTAATGAAAAAAAATGTAAGGCTCATCAACCCTTTTAATTTATAAATTCAATTTTTTTTTATAAGTTAGAGGTTAATTTTGGCTTGTTTTGACGAACATTTGGACGACACACTTTTCTTTTTTGCTAACTTGTTTATATATTGGTGTACTAGCCCTAATGAAAAATAAAATATTTAAAAATTTAAACCATTAGTTAAAATTCAAGACATAAAATAAAATTTCAGAGGAGATATGACCGCTTTCATCAATTTTACTTTAATTAGAAAATTTAAACTATTACTGTATAACCAAATATATTTTAATTTATTTAAATAATGCTGTTTTTTTTAAATTTAATCATAAAAAAGTTGACCGAATTTCAAAAATGGCGATCAAGTTTTGCCTTTTCTAATCTCAGTTACCGAATATTAATACTGATCTTTTTAATGATTTATCTCCTAGTCATCACTTTTGATTTTTTTATGTTTTGAGTTTCACTCTCCTGTAATGCAGCTAAGAACCCGTCTGAAACGAATAAAAAAATATTTTTTAATTGTTTATTTCTTAAAATCTTATACTAAAGTTTTTGCTTTGATCAAAAATTTACTTTATATTTTGCTTATTTTTTGGATTTTGCTTCAAGATGACTTTCCGTAAAATTTTCTTCATTAATAATAAATGTCAATATTCTTTAAAAAGTTTGCTTTGTATAAAAAAAATGAACACAGAGAGATGTTGGCTCAATTAATTTACAATAAATAAAAAACGCATAGTCAATGAAATAAGTGAATCAAATAGTAATGCGGAATAAATAAGCATATAATAATAAATAATGCAATTCGGGAACATTTTTAATAACAATTATTGTAAATATAACATAATTAAAATATTTTTAAATAATTATTTAGCTATTTTATAAAAATGATCTTGGTGTATTTACGGTTGAACTTAACATAAAAAAACTTTTTGAATATTTTAAACTTTATCATTTAAAATCTCAAACAATAAGTTGAGTTCTGCATTTTTTAAATTCATCCGATTTTGCCGAGTAAAATTGGGAATTTTCAAAAAATTATTGAAGGCATCAATAAATTTCTATTTCATACCAAGGTTTTCCTAGAAAAATGGATGGATAACTCATAGATGATCAGAGCCAAAGCTTGGTGGCAGAGCACCGATCTGATCAGAGCCAAAGCTTGGTGGCAGAGCACCGATCTGATCAAAGCCAAAGCTTGGCGGCATTTGTGCAAAAATTGCAAATGCTGTTAATATTTTCTGTAAAAAGAGGTCGAAAAATAAAGCCCCCCCCCCCCTCCCCTCTAATAGAACCCCCCTTTTTGAGGGGGTTGAAAAATAAAGCCCCCCCTCCCCTCTAATAGAACCCCCCTTTTTGAGGGGGTTGAAAAATAGAACCCCCGAGGGTTCTTAGAGGAAATACGGTATTCATTTAGAAGATAATAAAATTAAATCATTAAAAGCATTGTTGCAAAGTAAAGTTTTTTTTAAATGTTGCAATTAATAAAAAAATTTAGGGGAAAGTAAATTGCTAAATATATTTATCAGATAATTAAATACTTTTTAACTTTATAAAAATAAATTCGGTATAAGAGATAATTTTTTTCATTGCATTGTTGTGATTAACTAATGAATTTATAAATTATGTAAAATTAATAAAAATATTAAATAAAAAAAGAATTATAAGAAATCAAGCATACTAAAAAAAAATAAAGTTAGAAAATGTAACTTTCTACAATTCGACGAGCAATTCGACGAGCAATTCGAAGGCCGCACCAAGAATTGCCAACAAATATGCTCATTTATCAAATAATTTGAACTAAATCAGCTTCTTCATGAAATTTTGGCCTATAAACCTTCCGATTAAAACAAACAACTCAATCGTAGGCGGTTTGGTAGGCAATAAAGGAATAGGGAGCTGCATGGGAACGATTATAATAATACCTCTTGTTATCATTAAACATAAAATTATATTTATTCATTAAACTAAAATATCAATTTTTATTACAACCAATTCATGATAAATCAAAATATAAAACTTTTTAAAAATTAAATTCAATTAATTATAAGTGCTTGCTATGAAACCAATTTAATTAATTCAATATTATCACCTACACGGAAGCCACGCGCGAGAACTGTACAAAAAAGTAGAATAAACTCTCAATAAGACGGATTTATTATAGTATAAAATTTTAAATATGAAACTACTCTAGCATATCAGCAAATCTAAGGTAATATGATGAATTTAAAAAAAATTTATATAAATAAACTCAATTTATAGAAAATATCAAACAACAAATTTTTAATTTAAAAAATCAAAAAAGAAAACCATGTAAGCCAAATGTTCAAAACAAATACGGCGAATGAAAAAATATTCAAACTAATTAATTAAATCGCAAATATTTTTTAAATATAATCGTGTAATATACAATTACAAATAAAATATGAGAAATTCCCACATTCATTTAATACGATTATCTTAATAATCATATTAATGAGCTCTTTTTTTATAATACAAGATTAATGTCTTAAATAACTAAGAAACAAGCTTAATAAAGAATAATTAATTATATAAAATAAAAATAATATCGAAGAAGCAGTGTGGCAACGTCTTTATAAAAAGAGCGTTATTTTAATAACTAATGAATTTCGACCTATTGATGATATTATACTGTAGATAATAAAATTAAAATGATTTATTAAAAAAACAAGTTACGTACCTATATGTTGCCAGTTGTTAATATTCCAAAATTAATTATTATTATTCCTTTTAATATTTACTCATCCTCAAACCAATACAAAAAGATACATTGCTTGCATTTAAATATGAAAAAAAGAAAAAGTTAAATGTTTAAACTATCATCAATAACTTTTGATTTTTTTAAAAATCGGGCAATAAAGAAATATTATTGGTATCAGAACGACAACTAGAAAAGATTAGCTGCCATGTAAGTACTAATACATTAAAAGCATACCTTTTTGACAAAAATTATTTATAAATACATTTTTAATTTACACAAAAAATTTTAACAAAAAAAAATAAACATGTTGATACATATTGAAAAATTTGGAGCGCACTTTTGCGGGTGGAAAGCTTTGTTTAATCGAAAGCACTAATGTGAGTGACAATAAGACGCAGGAAGAATCGTTGTTTTGGTGTCAATTTTTTACATATATTAAATTGCTCAAGAACTATAAATCTTTAAGTAAATTTTTATCAAAACAATTCAGAGCTCAAAGGTGTGCGGCGCCCGTTGGCTAACCCACTTCTCACCAGATAGTAAAAGAGCATTATCACCAAATTTTAAATAATAAATTTATTACTTAATAAAAAACTATATCTATATAAAATAATCCTAGGCAATTTAAAATAAATAAATACCTATTACGTTTTTGTTTAGATTTAAATGATAAATTAAATGAATAAATTATAAACAAATAAATAATAAATTTGATAAAATTAGAGAGATTTGCATCTTCTATATCAAAAATTGAATCATATTTATTTTGATCTGAAATGTGAAATGATTGTTTGATGGCCCTGATCTTCAATTAATTATCACATTTAGTGAAACAACCAAATAATTCTAAAAAATACTCAGCAAATATTGATAATAAAAATTGCTCAAATACTAAAAATTTTTCAACTTCTTTATTGCACAAGAAGAATATAAAGAAATAAAAAATATAAAAATAGATACATTTGTTGTCATAATAATAATGTTTATTATTAAATATAAAATTTTCTTTTAATAATAAAATATAAATTATAATTGGACGATAACCATTACACACGCTAAGAAAAGGAATGAGAAAACACAGAATGGCGGCACCCTGCGCAATTCTCACAACAACTTTTGCATTCCAATCATTTTTTTACGAGTTGCCGTAAAGATACGCACATGTTTTTAGCTTTTAGTTTTTACTTGTCATTTAGATGATTATTATTCGTCAATGAAATCAATGATAAATTAATAAAATACTTTGGACTTAATGAGTATTTATTTGCATATAAACTTAAAAAAGTGTTCTTTTATTGTTATATAATTAATCTTTTCATATTTTGAGTTGCTTGTCAAAATTTTCTTTTGGCGTCTATTCAGTTTTCTTAACTTTTTTTATAAATTAAATATTTTTTATTTAATTAAGTATTTTTAATTTATTAAAATATTATCTCAAACTTGATTTTATACCAAAGAGTCTCTCCCCACTACTGTATAAGCGGATCTAGAACCAGAAGCTCTACTACTTGTTTTCGGCATTGTAGAACAAATAAAAACAAATACATACAAAAAATTTTTTTATAATAAGTAACAACAAAATAAAAACAAAACAAAGAAATAGTGTTTTTCTATAATATATTCAAAGTAAAGTAATAAACATTTTATTTTAAAAACATTATTATCATTAAAAATATCAATATTGGTGAAAAATTTTACAACACATCGAGAAAGGGATTTGCGATTTGGGTACCACAGTACAAGGTGCATCATAATTTAAATTTAAAAACGCAAATAATTAAAAGATTGAGCTGAGCATTCAATTTATCACCGCTTTTAAAGTTAAGCACAAAATATCATTCGTATCTAGAGACTGTTTTTTGTAATATGAAAAAAATTAAGATTATTATTTCTTAAAATTTATTAATTATGGTTTTTTAAATTCTTATAAACTTTGAATGAAAGCATTAACTTGGTTATATTTTGTAATTGTTAGTTAGTTAAAAAATTATATTTCAACACAATAGTGGGCCGCCTATTAGCAGGAGCAATCCCGTTGTAGTCGTTCTCATTTTGGCTTCCAATCATGAAAAGCAACTCAATATTAATAAAAGATTGATGTTACTATGCTGTCTTTAAGTTTATGTATATTACAATTATAGTTAATTTTGTTTTTTTGGTAAAAACAAGAAACCGCCGATTCTATTTAATTATTCAAGCTTTAATAAGCATTTTTAAATTTTATTAATTTTTTTCATTATTATTTTTGTCAGGTAAAACACAACATTATTAAAAATTCAAATTTTTTAATACGTTAGTTTTTATTAAAATTAAAATTATTGGGTGGTTTATAATATTTTTTGTAATTGTGTACAAATTAGGGGTTATGGCATACATCGCATTTATAAAAGAATATTGTCATTAATTTTTAATATACTGTTTATTTTTAATAAAGTTATTGAAATCATTTTTAAGGTATTTTAACTTTTTTATTTTCAACAAGATTTATTTAAATTTAATTATTTTTTAAAATATTACACTTTATGACTTTTGTTTAACGGAAAATAAAGGTATTTGATCTTGTGCACAGGTTTGTTACAGGATCAGAACTAAATGTTTTACAAGGTTATTTTAAAAAATCTGAAGAAAACAAAATAAGTGAAATATTTTAAAACTTATTCATTAACATTTGTTTAAAACTTTTGGATTTAAATAAGTTTCTTTTATTTAATTAAATTATTTGAAATTCCCATTTTGATTAACGCACGTTTTTTAACATAATAATTTCAGCGAAGAAATAAATAATCTAATAAGAAAACACGTTTCAAAAATATTATGGGATAATCTTGACGGTACTGTAAAGAGTAGTGATCGGCCAGAAGGGTCGGTCGGTACTTTTCGGTAAAGTACCGAAAAAGTACCGGTACCGAAAAGTACCGAAAATGTCCAAAATGTTCGGTCGGTACTTTTCGGTAAAGTACCGAAAAAGTACCGGTACCGAAAAGTACCGTAAAAAAATTGTCGGTACTTTTTCGGTACCAAAATTTTTTATATTAACTTTTCAACAAAAAATCGTTTATTTTGGAAATCTTGGCTTTATTAATATTTATAATTGATTGAGACTTTTTCCAAAAAATTTAATTTTAGGTTCAGAAAACTAGAGAAAATGAAAATTTTAGCCGTTTTATTAGGGGTTTTTGTAGGTGAACGGCGATGCCGATAGGCGTCGCCAAGAGGAAAAAATGAAAATTCTTACGATTTTATTAAGAAAATTTGTCCAATTCCGATAACTAAAATGGTAAAAAAAAGTAATTCTTTATGTAAATCTTAGAAGTTTTGAATCGGTTAAAATTTTTGAAAATTAATTTGCTAGTAACTTTCTTTAAAAAAATTAATAAATTGCTAAATTTCCTTCAATTTTAAAAATCTTAAATATACATATTTAAAGAAAAAATGTTGTTTTTCTTTGCCATGAAGTTAATTGAAAGACACAAAAAACTATTTACACAGTCGGGGGTTTGAACCCCAGGCAACCACATCTCGCACGAGCAGGGCATTCAATAAAAAAAATAAAAAGAAATTTTGCCTCGAGGACTCGAACCTCAGACAAAACGAACTTTTGGTTCTCACGAGGGGAACATCCCTTACTGTGACCACTCAGATCACTTTCAAACTATGCCTATCGTGTAGAGCGCCCTCGATTTACTCTTGTAAATTTTCGGCTTTTTTGGCCCGCCCACACAGTGAAGGGTCGAAAAATGCAAATGAAATTTTTGCATGTTTTGTTAAAAAACCTCTGCGCAGCAACTTCAAAAAATTATATCTCAGCTCAAAGCTGGTGAAACTCCAAGATTTTGGCATCAAAAAATAGAGAAAAACACAGAGGATTTTTTAAAAATAAGTATCAATACCTAATTTAAAAAGTTTGTAAGTTTAAACGGTAATAGTGGAGTTGGTCGCCCCCAGCTCATCACTTTTTTAAACAAATTAATTTTTTTTTTCAAAATTGGGAAAAAGGTGTTTCTAGGAGTATTCAAGGGCGTAGAAGCCGAATCTGACCTTCGTTTTGCCTGATTCTAAATCTAAAACCCGATTTCAAATATTTAAACAATTCAATGTTTTAAAAGTCGATTTATTGCAGTATCTTGTCCGCGGTTCGTAATCGGCCAAAACGAAGGTCAGATTCGGCTTCTACGCCCTTGAATACTCCTAGAAACACCTTTTTCCCAATTTTGAAAAAAAAAATTAATTTGTTTAAAAAAGTGATGAGCTGGGGGCGACCAACTCCACTATTACCGTTTAAACTTACAAACTTTTTAAATTAGGTATTGATACTTATTTTTAAAAAATCCTCTGTGTTTTTCTCTATTTTTTGATGCCAAAATCTTGGAGTTTCACCAGCTTTGAGCTGAATTTTTTGAAGTTGCTGCGCAGAGGTTTTTTAACAAAACATGCAAAAATTTCATTTGCATTTTTCGACCCTTCACTGTGTGGGCGGGCCAAAAAAGCCGAAAATTTACAAGAGTAAATCGAGGGCGCTCTACACGATAGGCATAGTTTGAAAGTGATCTGAGTGGTCACAGTAAGGGATGTTCCCCTCGTCAGTTTTACCACTGACCCACGTGATATTCAAAATAAAGGTTGAAAAATTCAAATATATTACCAATTTTTCCATCGGTACTTTTTTCGGTACTCAAATTTTGTTCGGTCTCAACCTTTTTTTATACAATATACCCTTTTTTTTATAAAACAAAACCAAAAAATTACAAATGTTCTATGTTAATTCACCTGATTCATAAAACAAATTGTTATACCTCAATACAATAAATAGAAATATACAGCGCTTATGCTATACCTTTTTATAATAATATTAAACTTAACTTAATTTATGTTTTTATTTAAATTTGCAAATTTTGTGGCTTCATTTCCAATTAAAATCAACAATAAGTTTCAGAATCAGCAGAAAATAATTCTAAAAATGGTATCATTTTGACTATATATTAAAAGTTTTTATAAAACAAAACCAAAAAATTAGAAATGTTCTATATTAAACAAATTTGTTATACATCAATACAATAAATAGAAATATACATCATGGTATACCTTATTAAATAATATTAAACTTAACTTAATTTATGTTTTCATAATATGCAAATTTTGTGGCCTCATTCTAATTAAAATCAACAATAAGATTCAGAATCAGCTTAAAATGAATTCTAAAAATGGTATTATTTTGACAATTTATTATTACTAAAACCTATTTAAAAAACTTTTAATTTATATGAAATATTAAACAAATTTAATACAAATTTAAAAATTGCATGGCTATATAAAGCAATATTAAATTTAAAAAATGATTTAAAGCGCGAAAAGACTAAAGGGGAATTCAAATAATCCAAAAACTTAAATATTGAAAGGATATAGATCTTAATAAAGAATTAGAAAATAATTTATAAGATAAAATAAACAAAAAGGCAGCGGCCGTCAAAACATCCGACAGTGAACAAGAAGACAAGGCTGCGATTTTAGCTGATATCTACAATAGTAACCGGCCAGCCGGGACCGTTCAAGAGGCAATGCCACAGATTTGAGGAATAAGTTGGAGCTCTTCACGCATTGCAAATTGAGGCTGTTGGGTGAGAAAAATTAAATCAAAACAAAATATTGTGACAAAAAAATATAACAATTATTAAAAATAAATAAGATTAAAATTGTTAATGTTTTACATAAATCAAATAAGAAACAAAACCAATTTTACAATAATTTAAAATTTTTTTCTCTTTATCAAAACTTTAAACTTATGGCTTTAAATAAATCGACTCAAGATAAAGGAGCATCAAATAACGGGCACCACGTCATTGATATAAAAATAGATGATATTAGTAAATTAATTATCAAATTGAAGAACACAGAATGAGTTCATGGTAAACTTCTTTAATTGAATTCATAACCGAATTAAAATGTAAATAATATAAGAAACATTACGTAAATTTTTCACAAACCATATTTAAAAAAACGTTTGCCTTATGATCATAACGAAATTTTAGACGGTAGAAAATTTAAAATATTAAATAAAAATAATAATAATAAATTCACGTTTGATTTGCATCTAATGACTGATGCCCCGAATGTAAATGTTTTTTTAAAGGCAAAAAAACCCCCGATAAGACACAGAGCCTTTAATTTGAGCAAAAATTGATTGGATATGAGCCTATAATGTTATAGCAAAATCCCTAAATCTACTTTAATAAACAGTGTTATGTACAGTACTAATAAAACAATAAAACCAATTGCGAATAAATATTTTTATGAGCGCTCCAGCGCGATTCTACGCCACTTGTGGGCATGTTACTCTCGCCATCGTGTGCTGGCATTTGTTGTGTTAACATTGTTATTTGTAATAAAACCTTAATTCTGGGCACTGTTAATTCCAGCTAAAATATCCATGTATCGAATTTATTAGAAAATTAATATTAATCTAACCTAAAATAGTTTTGATAAATGTACAAAATGAAGACGAGACATTCGCAGTAATTATTGAGTGGAGAATTGAACGCAAATTTTATAATAATACATATTTTTGTATTTCTTTGATTTTATTTATGACCATTTGTTACCGTTTTTATTCCGAATCAATAATCCAGTTGCTATGTGCGGGTTGGGGATTGCACAGGGCCTTTCGGTCCGCCAAAGTGCAGTTCAACGTTGGGGCGGTGGATCGGACTGGGGGAAAAAGGGATTTGGGAATTCTGCAAATTTTGACAGTGCTTAGAGACATTTGCTTGATAAATAAATATAAAACGATAAAGCCTTAACCTATTAACATATGAATATATTTAAAAATAAGGATAGCAATAACTGAATATTCGTGCTTTTTTAACACCTTTATTGCTTTGTTGTAAGTTTGAAATAAACCCTTTCATATAAAATGACAAGGAGAAAAAGTTTTGAAACATAAACATAATTTTGTAAATAAATATTAAAAAACATATAAATTTCACTTCGTTAACTGTAAGGCACTGATTCGCATGCGAATGAATGCCTGTCCGGAGCAAACTTTAAAACAAATAATATTATTTACAAAAAGATAAAATCATCAAAGCTTAAAAAATATGTTAAATAATGCTTTAAATTGTTACTCAACCATAAATATTTTTTGTGAAATGAATCATCAGCGAATCAATGTCAGGAGCTAATCACAGTTAAAATGATTCACTTATGGGGAACAAGCTTAAAACTAATTTTACCTAATTAAAAAAATTTAATTATAAAACAGTGCACATTATTATTTCGGATAATAAAAAGTGCTTGCTTGCTATCAAAAAGCTGAACTGATTTATTATTCAATGACCCTAACTTAAAACATGTGCAAAAATTTAAATAAATTTTTTGGTGGCATTATTATAAATAATAGAGGATAAAATAGTCAATTTTGAAATTATGAGATTTTATTTAAATATAATAAATGTTTTATCGTTTTTATAAAAGATGATAACCAATAAAGAAAATAGAAAAGAAATCATAGATGATGAAACTTAACCAAAATATTTTAAATATAAAAGTATTATTTGATTTAATAAAAAATTTTATATACCAAAAATCAATAAAACCCTGGGCAACATGACATGGAGAAAATACCCGTTGCCGTTTGCCAAAAAGAATCCGCAGCACCAGACCACACATACACTTTGATCATGAAACCACACGGTTTACGAAAATTAGACTGAGAAGCAAGAATATAAAAAACTAAAACATTACTGTAAAATTTTTCAACCAAAGTTTATTCTTTTTTTGGAGTTGTTTTAAAATAAAAAATATTTCAGCTTACTTGAAGCCTCGAAAGAAAGTTTTTTAACAACCAATAATGCTAAAAGTTAAATATTACAGAAATTGCTGAAAATTAGCTAATTTTATTTAAAAAATAATTGCAGTAAAAAAGACATTTTGAATAATAATTATTTTTTCATTTTAATTAGATAAATACTCATTTATAGTAATTTTTACAAAAGAAATTCAATAATATACAATTATTTTTTTGTTTCAAATAAGAGCACATTAAATAATGTTAACTATTGAATGCGTATCAAAAATTAAAGTACACTAAATAATAATCTCACTAAAACTAAAATTTAATCCTATTAGATTTTGGCATCAATAATTCAAAAAGACCGGAATTTAGCTTTTAACACTGCAATATTCAAATTGAAGCTGAAACAAAAATATTAATTTAAAATCTATATATTTGTAACTTCTGAGAGTTTACTTTAAAGTTTAACGAACTTTAAATATGTAAAGATGTATTTATATCCGTGTACTCCAGTTTAACTAAGTAAAAGCAAGTAATAAAATAAAAACTTAATTTTTCAAATTGGATAAAAAAAATGATTAGCTTCATCCAACAACATTTTATTAGCTACATGTAGTTCAGCGTATGAACGCGAACAACTCTGTTGTCAATCATATGAGTTGATTTAAAATAAATGAATATTAAAATTTTAATTAATAAATATTTGTTTTTCAAAACTTTATTTACTCTTCTTACAAAGGTGAACGACAAACTAAAAAATAATATGATTGAAAAAAAATATGGCTGGCATGTGCATCAATAACATAATCACAACAGAACGTTAGAAATTCAAATTTTGTTTGCCGAGAACAAATAGAAATTTTTTACATTTTTAGAATTTTACTAATTTTTAAAGAATCTGTTGCGACTCTGTATTCATTAAAATTTTTTGCGGATAACTAACATTGCTCCAACGCGATTGCGGATTATGTAACCAATTCTATATAAATTCTCGAAATGAGAAATTAAATTGAAATGTTTGATTAAAAATATTTTGATGGCTTAAAACTCAACAAATTCAATGAGAAGGATCAATTTTAAACTTAATCATAACACTAATATTTAATTTTAAAAATACATGTTTTACCATAAATTGTAAAGTATACCTAACTATAAATATATTTATTAAAAATATTTAGATGAAAACCAATGAAATTATATAAATTAAATGAAAAGATTCAAATCTATTGCAATAACTAAAAAAGTGATGTAATGCGCGAATATGAAAACAGCAATAACTTATTTTAAAGTACAGTTAAATGAGTTAAATGTAATTAAAGTTTGCACTCAATTAAATTATAAAAATATAATATTTGCAGTGATAATTAAAACAGATGGCAGTGTCGTTGTAGAATGTGAAACGCGGACACGGCGGGCTAACGTAGCGCATTCCCCAGAATTGATTCAAAACTAATATTTTAACATAAATAATTTAGAATAATTGCACCAATAATATTTAGTACTTAAAAATAATATATAAATAAATCTATATATAATTAAAGGTAGTGTTTCTGTTTTCAAGTAGATTTTTCGTCTGTCTCAATGCAAGCGTGTTCATATAATAACTACCTATTGAAACTTTGAAAACACTTTAATTAAATTGAATATAATTTGTTATTGTGAAATAACTCAAGAACTTTATGATTTAATAAAAAATTTTAATTTTTTTGTGTAGAAACGACCACTCGGCGCTGAATTAAAGCACAAATTTTGAAAAATATTCTCATAAATAGAGTAAAATTGGAGAACACCGTGCAGAACAAGACAGACAACCAAGCAGGGCAGCGAACAAGAAATTAAAAAAACGATTGTTCTGTGTATACATTTAATGTGGACAAAAATAAAATAAATGTAAATAATTAAAAAAGGAGATAAATCTAAAATTATCTGTTTAGCATTTTTATTATATATGGTCAATTTTTATAAATTTTTTCTGAATATAGATTTTATTTCTCTACAAAAAAATAATTAATTGAACATTTAATTAAATATATTTTCCAAAAACATATATGCTAGGCATAAAAAAGATTGCAAAATTAATTAAAGTTCAATAACAAAAATACTAATCATAATTTACACAAAGAATTAAATAAATAATAATAAGCGTATACAAACAAATTATAGATGTGACCAATGATTTATATTACTATTACCAAATGGAAAATCATTAAATAAAAATTACCGTTTAAAAAAATTATCTATTTAATAAAATACGATTAATTAATATCCACGATAATTAATCTTTAAATATAAGTGAAATAACAAAATAAGTTAAATAAAATGTTAAAGGAAAAATAATATTTAATTGAGATATAACAATAAAAATTAAAGGCTTTTGTTAGGGTAAATTTAGTTATATACTTAACACACAAATTCAAAAAGCAAGTGTTAATTAAATCAAAATAATAGAAATTGTATAAATTATAGATTTAAAGGATTTAAAACAAGATTTAAAACAAACAAAATAAAAAATACCATTATCCGAATTATTTTTTAATGCACTTACTTTTGATTCCTAACCATACTAGTAATTAAATGAGTGGATCAGCTCTACTCTGATTAATGGCATAACACAATAATACATCATTATTATTTTAATAAACATTTATGAAAAAAATATCTTAAATCTAGTCAATCATTAAAAATATTTTAATACAGAATTTAAAGGAAAAGAAATTATAAAAATTTAATAATAAAACTGAAGTTTAAAATACGTAACTTTAGAAACATTTTATTTAAATTTTTGAGTCTCAATTTTAATCCCCGCTTTTGTGGTAACAACTAATTTGTTAAAATTTCATATGTACATGCCTAATCAGGTGCACACGGTGGGTAACAGTCTCTGCGAGCTGGCTTTTATTGCATTACCTATTTTATAATAAAGTGATGCTTTAATCTGTTGTTGAGACGGTTTTTACCATTACACAATATTATTCATTTTTTTCTGATAAAAAACTTTTGAACAGACTAATTTCAGAGGCTGAAGTATTTTTTAATAATTTATAATTAAAATTTGGTCGCTTTGTCTATCTTTTGTTGGAATTAACCACTTTTTAATGAAAAAGCTTCCTTATATTGACATTTTATTACAATAAATAAAATATGCCTAACACTGAGCTCGTCCCTTTCTTTTTCCAGCGATTAGGTTACGGGAACGTTAAAATGCTAAGGTAATAAATAAATCGATTAGCAATTAACAAATTTACGTAAGCTAATTCTATATCAAGAAGCTATATTATATTTTTATGAGATAAAAAAAATTATAAACCAAAATAATTAATGGATTTAAACTAACATTAAAGTGTTATTTAAATGAATAGAACTTTTAAAATCATACTACAATTTGTCAAAGTCAATTTAACAAGAATTTTTCGCTATTTGTAAAATAAAAAATTTATGATAAATTAAATATAAACGTTGATTAAAAAACTAAATAATAGGAATTAAAATAAAGATAAAACACAACTAAATTCGTGCAAATCAAGTATGAGATCCAGAAACTCGGCACAAATATGAGAGTGTTCTCCGAAGCAGCAGCTGTAAAACAACCCTTTCTAATGGCTTATATTCACATTTAATTCAGGGAAGGAATCATATGAAATGTTAGTATTTAATGAGTAATTTATCACATTTAGTTTTAATTTAAAAGTGTTGAATTTTACGTCGATCAATTGGTCGGTCTACTGGAACCACACGCCAAAATGTGCCCTATCTCGTGAAATGCCACTCGTGCCTTATTGTAGTCTTTTTGCATTGCAGCGGCATACAAAGGTAACACAGCAGCGATTGTATTTCGCGCTAATTTTGTAGGTTTGAATTATTACGAAGGTTAAGAGTAAACAAATTAATAAATTGATGCAATTTCAATTTATTTTATTTTAAGATAATTTTGTTTTTTAATTTTATGGTTTTAATTATTGGTCTGCTGTTTTATTAAAAATTAACAATTTACAATTAAGATATTTAAAATTTATTAATTCTGATTTAATGTTTTGTTTAATGATCGGTGTCGATACATTTTAGCTACTAAGTAAATTTAATGTTTTTATTGCAATTAAGTTTTAAAATTATAAATGCTTATATTTATTATTAAACTTTAATATGTGAGGAAAAATTGTTTTCCTTTAAATTTTATATGATAGTCATTTAGAAAAAGTAATTTTGTTTAAAATATTGTTATATGTTGTTTTAATCTCACCTTTTTAGTTTTAATGTAATATATTTTTTTAAACGACATAATTTATGCTCACAAAATTTGTTTAACAAATTTAAAATAACGTAAATAAATATTGTCAATAATTACAATATGTCTTAAAATAAAAAAGTACTTTTACAAAACTTCTTTTGCATTTAATAATGAGTTTTGGTCTATTTTGCGTATTTTATAGTAGCATAAATTTTTGAATTTATTTCAAGAGATTAAATTTTTTTTTTAAATAATATTTTATGCGATGCTTTTTTTGATTTTCTAAATTTAATATTTTATTATGACTCATTTTTCCTTTTTTTAATAATTATGAATTCATTTTTTGACTTTTTTTAAAATTTCGTGTTGCTTCTTCTAGTCTTTTAAAAAACACATTGTTCTTTAAAGAGTAATAATTTTTTAGCTATACGATATAAAATGTTTCAAATTTTGTTAATGTAGCTGGCCTGGTTACCAGATGCAAGGACGCTGTCACCACTGTTCTGCTACAACATTTATTTATATGTTTTCCTATGCCAACTTTTTTGGATCTGTTCAAAAACGTTTTGAAAATATTTTTCATTAAAAATAATAAGATATTTTAATTTTCCTTAAATTGCTAAGCAATTTTTGTAAATGTTTAGGCCGATCCTGCTTTTTGGGTTTCACAGATGGACCACCCTGTCAAGACACGAGACTTTTTAAACAAAAAAATTTAATTTCAGTAATGTATTTTTAGATTTATTGCATTTTTTGTTAAGAAAATTGTTTAGGCATACCACCAGAAACGTATAATTGTTGATTCTTTAGAATTTAATCGGTAGTAAAGAAATAAAAATAGATGCTAGAAAAATGGAAAAACATGTACAGATATCGGTTTAAATTAAGGCATACCACCAGAAACGTATAATTGTTGATTCTTTTTAGGATTCAAACCTAAAAAAATGCTAGAAAAATAAAAAATCATGTACAGATATCGGTTTAAATTTAGGCATTAAAATTTATTGCTTATCGAGCTAAGAAATTCTTTTAATCCAAATAACATTTAATTAATTTGATTATTTTTTAAATATTTTAGGCAATATTCAAATATTTAAAATTCCCATTGAATGATAATTTAATTTATTAAGTTGAAATATTATTTAGTTATTTAAAAATAATTAATAAAATATTAATTATAAATGACTACTACTCAATATACAAATATTTGTTTTTTTGTTTTTAATTTATACACATTTTGTTATTTTTTTATATTTGTCATTTCTATTTTTATTAGTCATTTTCAAAAACTGGCAGGTTTGGACAATAGTTTCACTTCGTAGTAAAGAACTAAAGCGGAAGAATGCCTACATAAACAAATATTATTGAATTCATTATTTTTTATATTTTTTGTACTATTATTATGACATTTAATCGAACCTTTTCCTGTTTTATCATTCCGTCCGTAATTATGTTTATTTTTATTATATATTTCTACCTAATTTCTTAATTGAGATTTTACATTTTCTTTATTTTTATTTTTATTTTGTTACTTATTCATATATTTGATTTTAATTTTTATATGTATATTCAAATTTTGTGCATTCGCGGCAAAAAATATTTTTATAGGCAAAATTTAGTTTTTTGTTGAATATAACAAAACATTTTTAAGTTATAGAGTTATAAACTATATCATTTTACTAATTAGAATTTGTATAAATTAACTTTTTATTCCTATTTTGTAGGTTAATCTATCAAATTTTATTTGATAATTTAGAATTTATCTAATAAAAGCAAACGAGTAAATTAATAAATTATGCTTTTAAATTTATGTGTTTAATTTTTTGTTGCTTGATCAAAACTTTTAAATAATTTTTGCCGATAGATATCATATTCTAGTTACGGTGGTTTTATTAATTATTATTTTTAAACTAAGGTTTTTTCTCAGAAATATTTCGCGCAGAAGGATTCTTCCCCAAAAAATACGGGCATGCCGACCTCTAGCCTTGAAAAGTCCGGTATGAAAGTGTTTAATTGACTAATCTTTTCAAGGACAATAAGCACCGTGCTTTTTTGATTGCATTGTCAAATTAGGAATTTTATATGTATTTGAGTTTCAATCAACCTGAAAAATAAGAATTTACAATTTATTATTTAAATAACATTAAGCAATGCATATGAAAACGAACAGAACTATTAAATTATTAAAAGATAAATCTTAAAAGATTATAAGAACCGATAAGGAGTTTAATTAAAAAATTTTAATGTCTGTATATATTTTATTCTAATCTGTAAACTTTTTTTTTGTTATTTTGGTTTAACATTGGCTTGGAATAAGCGGAAATATTTCTTTTTGACAATTTACTAATTAAAATTTTTATTGGTCTAAGCTTTATAGTTTACATGGCAAAGTTTGCATTTCGAGCCGTCTAAACATGCCAAGTGCGTTCTCCAAAAGAAAATGTGCCATGTGACGATTAGCTTCACAATCTTTTATTTAAAAACAAATTAAATTTTTTTTGCCTTTAATAAATTTTTTGATTAATTATTTTTTAAATTTTTATTCGAATTATGCCCAATTTATTGTTGATTGCGGACTCGAACATTGTCTAAGATTTATTTATATTCATTACCCGCCAAACAGTTTTTAGCCATTTCGACCATTTTTATGTTTTTTATCAAACTCAATTGGCATTTTGTTCTTCTTTTAAATTTATTATTACTTTTTCTCAAACTCAGAATGTAGGTAAAGTTGATTTCTTGTTTGTAGAACTATACATAAAACTTTTACGCGACAAACATTCGAAGTTTTACATGCATTTTGCTTTTCGAAATTTCCTGTTTATTTAGTTGAGAAATTATAATTAATTTTTAGTCGTATTTATACGTTTTAAAAACTTGAACTGTTAGATGTTCCATCTCCTCTGTATCGTGTCGCGGTACATTTTTCATCCACTCTGTATCGTGTCGCGGTACATTTTTCATCCATTATCTTATTCATATTCACAGTATTTATTTTAAATTTGTAAAAAAATTTTCTCATTCAAATTAACATGGTTTATAAATAGATTAAATTTTGTATGAGGATGGATACATCGTAATGAAAAAACGAATAAGTGGTGCAAAATTGTGGTTAAAATCGAAGTGTTTAGATTTAACTTAATAGTTTTGTAATTAAACATTATTTTTAAGATTTTATAAATTTAAACTTCTCGTGTCTTTGCAGTAAATAAAATCTCGATCAATGGCTTTAATTGTTTATTTTGATACAAATTTCCTGTAAAAAACCCATATTTACTTTATATTTGAGTACATATTATGAAATATGTCACTTGGCGTAAAATGCCGCTGCCCATTCTTGGCAATTATTGCCGGTCACTCCATAGCCGTCTGCCGGCAGTGGGGTTTTACAGTTTAAATTGTTTTTATTAAACCGTTAAGTATAAAATTTCTTAATTATTAAAGCGTAATATAGGATGTTGCACTTTTTTTTGGTTTACCATTTTGTCGTGTTCCCTGTGGTTTAGTAAACAGATGTGCGTTATTTAAGTATAAATTGTTTTATTTCTGCGGTAATTTTTATATCTCAAATAAAATTGATGGCTAAGATAAATTTTTTTATGTGTAAGAAATTCGTGAATCTTTAGTGTTGAATTTGTGCATTTCCGTAAACTGAAGGCATGGCACGAAAAAATACGCTTATTTAAATACTTTATAAGTTAGCTTATCAATAAACAAAAATAAATAAAATTAAAAAAACTAATTAAATAGTATTGGTTAATATTAAAAAAACATCTTTAAGAAACATTGATTATAATAAAATGACCAAATTAGTAAAAAAAAAATGTTAAGAATAAGAAAATACATTTTAACACATTTTCTGTTTTAATAATCTGACAACGTTTTGTCACACATGGTCGCCATATTGAAATTTGGTGAACATACTTTTATGATCAAATGTATAAAGATTATAATTTCTCTTCGTTATTGCGTAAATAAATAACATTTGAATTTAAAAAAATAATTTGTTTTTGAAAGAAAATCAATACCATTTACAACTTATCTTACAATTTTTAGCAAACCATTTTTCCAACACGGATTTTGACCACCATCATCAGTTAATTGAAATACCTAGTCTTATAAGAAAAACAAATACATTTTTAATTAATAATTTTTTTATGTCATTTATAAATTGTATGATTTAGTTAAATCCAATCTCTGATACAGTATATATTCTTAAATTAAAATTTGTAAGTCGTTGTTTGCAATTCGTTCAGCTAAAATCTTGTTAATTTTTTTTTGTAGTAAAATCTTAATTCTAGCTTTAATTTTCTTATATTATTTTATTATATATCCTGTATATTTTTGCGTATTTTATTTAATTTTCCATGTCTGTGGTCACCATCTGTGGCCCACGTGTTTAGATTTTATTTAATCAAATATAATTTTTATTCTTTTAATACCAAACACTAAACTATGTTAAAACTTAAAGGATTAAAAAATAAAAATCGTGTTTCCAAAATTTTGATAAATAAAAAAAAAATTGTTGACAAATTGTCATTGCTTTTTTTGTAAATAAATTAATAATATTAGTTATCTGAATATTTAATATATTTCAAAATAAAATTATGACTTTGCAAATTGATAATTTAAGATAAATCGTTCCAATTCATATGATATTTAAACTTTAAAGTTGCACTTATTGGCTAAACTATTTCATTTTTCTGAAGTAATTTTGAAACATTTTAAATGATTTAATTATCTCACCAAGAAATATTATTATTATTTATTATAGGCAATATATTTGGGCGAAATTATAATAGTGATAAACTTTATATTTTCATTTATCAGAAAGTTCAAATACGACATTTCTTTAATTAACAAATTTTTTATTCAGAACCAAGGGCCGGTACCGACATAGTTCTTTTACCATTTCAAAAATATTGAAAACAAATCCAATTTAAAAGAATATAAAATAAAAAATTTAAACAGTTCGAATATTTTAAGAACTTCAAGGGTAGTTATTAAAATTCAATTTATATTTTTTACACTTTGTGATTGCTTCAGTAAATAAATTTATTTTATTTTTTGATAGCACTGGACACAAGTTTTTCCAGCTCAGTCGCATTTCTATACATTCTTGGCATAAAAATTGAAAGAAAATTGCACAGTCGATTTAGTTTCTTGCCTTTAAACAAGATTGTTTCCAAAATACAGTTTTTGCCGAATAAATGCATCAAGAAAGAAAGTGTTTGATTGGTAACTAAAAACTCAAATTCACTTGACGGTATAAAACTGTTCCGCTTCACTTTAACGGGCACAGTTTGCCCACCGATTATTTGACTTTATCTTTAAATTTTATTTTCCAATAAGAAAATAATTACAAAATTTGAAATTTTGTTTAGTTTGTTATAATTTTTTGCAGGTAAAAATAGCTTAATTTAAAATATTTGAAAATAATTTGCGCTTACACCTGCTTGAAAGCGCATTTAATTGTTATTTCAACTAATGAAACTCATTTTTAATTATTTCGCGTTTTATCATATGCTGGCACATTTGAATATGTTGTCAGTTTGGATAATGTGATTTTAATGATAATTTTACATAAAAATTATCAGATGTTCATTTATTGATTTGCTGAAGTTAACTTAGTAATAAAAATATTTGAAATAATAAACAATTAAATTAGGTATAATGTTAATAAGTTACTGGACTCAAAAATAAATTAAAAGTTATAAAATTATTAACATTTCAATTTATAGAAGGCTATTAATATGAAAGCAAATTAAAGCGATGTTTTAAAGTAATATCCAGGAATATATAATTATGGAATTCACAAATTTTAACATTCAATTTCATCATTTACTAAATATTTTTATCTTAGAAAATTTTATTCGGATTTAATATTGAGCTCAATAAAATGAAAGCTTATACTCAATGTAAAATATACGATTATTTTATTAATAGACAACTTTAAAAAAATACAAATATGCAAAGCTATAAAACAGTTTAAACAATTTACAAACATTGCCTTTATTTTTAGTAAATCGAATTTAACTTATTAATTAAATAAATAAATATTTTCTACTTTGTCTTATTGTATTATTTTGATAATATCATAATTATATTTTACTGCTTATTTTCCTAACAAAATTAGGACTCACAAAGGGAAGGTCCCCAAGTGCCCGTGGAGTTTCGGGATGAAACTTGGCATACTGATAGATCACCCCCACATTTCTACCACAAATTGATATTCATTTTTGCTGCGGAGGCCTGGGGAATGAGATAGAGGCCCTCAAAGTTTTTGAATTTTCACTTAACGACAAAAGACTACAAGCACTCCAAGTGCTGATGTGTCCTGGTAGTTGTGTGCTCTATTTCCTTTTTGTCTATGGAAGTTCGAGTCCTCTTCGATTCAACAATTTTTTCTTCTTTTTTTTACTAAATTTAACATGAAAATAATAATCAGACTGCAAAATGTTATTCAAAACAATTTTTAGAATTTTAAAATCCACTTTTATCCAAATTTAAAAATAAAGTTGAATAAAGGCTATAAAAATGACAAATTCTAAAAACGAAGATTGCCCTTAACAAAATGAAAAAATACTGATAGTGATTCCAAAACACATTTTTATTTCTGTTTCCTACACATTTAGTATGATCTTACGGCATGCTTTGTCGCGAGAGCAAATACAATATAAAAAATAACAAGCGAAAAAATAAATTATGTAAATTATTATAAGAATAAGCTGCAGATAAATTTTTTGTAAAATAGTCAAAAACAATTATATGTTATTCTATGAAATAATAACATATAATGATAGATGCAAAAAAAATGAATATAAACAACAAAGCTGCTTTTATGCACCCAAACGGGAATACTATTTAAAACCCTAAGGTTTTTATACAAAGATTGTCAACCCTAAAAATGTAGTCATTATTGATGTGCAAAATTAAAGTAAAATAAAATCAGATCAATTTCTTAATTAATTTATGCAGGCTAAATAATTTCAATTTAAAATAATCATTCAATGAAAAATAAAACCGTTAAAAGGTTTTTGGCAAAAAATTTTCATAATAGCCACCAAAGTTGATGAACACGTCTACGAGGAGGACATGCATAGTCTAAAAGAAAAAAAATCAGTGCAAGATTAATGATAACTTGAATATTCAGCGACTGCAAAATAGCACAAAAATAACTTAAATCATAAATAATTTTCAATCAGAAACACTTAAATTACTATATGACGTTAACGTATTTTTATTAATTACTAAAATTGAGTGACCAATTATGATTATAACATGAATGATGCTGAATATACATCAAAATCGTGCAATAAAATTTTATATACTCAAAATGTATTTGAAAGCAATTTTAGTATAACTGTTAAAAATCAAAATCAAAGTGTTGTGTAGCAAAATAATAATATTTTCACTTTCCAGATTAAATGTTAGCTCAAGCGCTAAAGAATTTTAAGCAAATGTTAGAAGTAAAAATATAAACACAGCTCCATAAAGTGAAGTTAATTTAATTTATAAATTACAGAATATAAAATATCATAGTTAAAGCATGAGAAGCTTAAATTATCGCCAAAAATCATGCAATAATATAAATGACAATTATTATCGTAAGCCTCTAAAACTTGCAAAAAAAATTACAACCACCATCGTAATAAATTCATGATTTGAGATGGGGTATATTGCTCAAATAAAATATAATATATGTACTATGAATAATTCATTCATTTTCTAAATTACACAAGATTTTATCTTTTTAAAAATAATAATATGTAAACTTATCTAAATTACAAAACAAGAAAAAATAATTTAATTCGATGAGAATTCAAATAAAATAACGTTAAAAAATACTGCAAATTTTGTACCATTTTATCTTTTGATATGGTTTCTTTATTTTAAATACAGCACCAGGTAGTTTTAATGTCATTAACTTTGTTCATTGGTTCTAATCGCCAGCAATTTTTATTGATATAAAATTAAAGGAATTTTAAATTCTTAATTAAAATATAAATGCTACATTCATTAAAATTTATTTTTTGTAATGATAATTTAATGATAACACTCCACTGAAAATTACAAGGTTGTAATTATTGGCCAATCTGCTTGAAATAGTTTTTCCTATGCAAAAAAAAACATACAATTCAAAAAACAATTTCATTAAAAAAAGCAATTTAAAATATATTAAATATTCAGAAAAATGTCCTTAAATACTGTTACTTATATCATAATAAAAAAATAATATTTTAAAACTTTTTATTTAAGCGCGAATAAAATTTAATTTAATAAAAGCAATAATCAATGTGAATTTTATATTTATAATGTGGGAAGATGTATGAGCTCTGTTGATCTGAAAAATTGGCGTGCAAAAGAAAAATTAAAAAAACAATTGGGTCGCTTATGTAATAAATAATCAAAAATGAAAAAATAATTTCAGTCATTCTTTCAATTTTGTTCAAACAATCAATTTTTTGACAATTAAATATTTGTTTTTGCTATTTCAGAAATGTTCTTAAATGCAATAAATCAATTTACAAATTTATGAATTTGCGCTCGCTAAAACGGGAGTCATTAGATGTGGCCATTAGATATAAACAAATATGAGAAGCCCCACATTAAAATTAATTTAATAAAATACAAAAAAAACATCTAAAACTGTAATAGATAGGGTAAATTCCAAAGAGTGTTAGCAACCCTACTAACTGAAAACACGGAGATACTTCAGGCTGAATTAACCAATTGAAACTGCTACTGCGAATGTAACACATTATTCATTTTTTTAAATATTTCGCATAAATTGAAATAAAGTTCCAAAAAAATAATAGAAATAAAAAGGATTAAGAAAAGGTCGTAGTTTTCTTATTTGTGGTTTTATATTTAACATGTCAATTCTTAAATGACGACTACGGTTCAACCAATGTTTGACAAATTTAACTAAATTTTAGTTTTGGGCATAAAAGGCAATACCCAATATTAAAATAAAAACATTGAAATCGTCATATAATAATTTAATAAATTTAAAACTTTTGTAAAACTAGAAATTTTTTCGATAAAAAATGAATAAATATGTAACAATCGTATTATAAAGCCTCATTTATGAAGAGGTCCAATGGAAAATTACAACCTCTAACTTCGAAGAGCAAAATAATGATGGAGCAAGTCCATGAGTTTTTTTTATTAATTACAATTTGTAATTGAACTCATTTGAATGTTAAACCTAAAATAAAATGAATTTACGAAATGTTACAATTAAACTAGGAGCATAATCCTGTCGATATTAATGAAAAGTAGTCATTTATGTCTTAAATGTTTAACGATTACCTAATTAAATCCACCAAATCAAATATTTCTTCGAGCAAAAATAAATACATGCTAAAAGTATATAAATTTTTATCATTGAATTTAAAACGCAATTTAAATTAATAAAATGATATTTTATAAAATTTCAAAAAATTTCGTCGTTAATTGTGAAATATTGAAATATGATTAAAAATCAACTTATGTGCAAGAAGTAAACTATTCAATCAGTGGGAAGACGGAGCGTGAAACCAAGTAACTGTAGCAACTTACATTCAATGTTTTCCTTTAAATGGTTGACGTATACACGATGATACAATTTACGTGATTCACCCTATGGCCCAACGCTCCACCTACTCATCCGCTGTGCCCGCTAGGAAGGTTAAAATTGAGATCGGGCGTTACGGTCATTTCTTCACCCATTTAAATGTAATAAACGACTTGTTTTAATGAAAGAAAAATATTTAATCAAAATTCCCAAAATTATACTTGGCTATTAAAAACTATTAAATATTCAATTATAATAATTAAATTTCTAATTCTTATAGTTTTTCAAAACTTAAAAAAAAGTGTATCATTTAATAATAATATAACTTTTATATAAATTTGTATAAATATTTGCTAAAATTATACTAAAATTATAATTCATTTTGCTGCGGCGCTATTTAATTTAAAACCTAAACAAATTACAAGCTAAAGATTGTAAAATATGAAATTAAATAAAAGATTTTATTTGCCCAAAAATTAAAAATAGAAATTATTATTTTATGAAAATCTAACAAAAATCTACTTAATAACTTAAACACAACCATACTTGTTTATTTAAAAATAAGAAACATATAACGATGAAAATTAACTAAATAAAGTTACATGAAATCGATTTGGAATTTTTTGAGAATAAAGAACAAGGTGTAAACAATAAACCTTTTGAAATTATACTATTTTAAAACAAAAAATATAAATATTATTTATAAGCGATGGTTTGTATTCCTTGTATAAATAAAGGGGAAAATTCCACCACCATATACGCTGTTTATATTTAGAAATTTCCACTTTGATTTGCAAAAACTAATATCTATATTATATTTTATTTTTTACATTTAGAGTTAATCATAAAGTAAATGAATTACATTTTTTACTTCTAATAGTTATAAAAGCATTACATTTAACAATTCAAATTTTAATTTTAGGTATTCGATACAAGCAATAATTCGAGATAATTTTTTTATGTTAAAAAATTACAATATGTATTTTCTTGTATATTTTATCACCATTTTGGTCATCTCAAAGTACAAAGACCGACGAAAGTGTTGCCGATTTTTTAATGAGTAAATTTTGCAAATCAAAGATATGATTATTAAATTCGTTTTTTAAATTTCACTTCATGTATGGCGGGCGACATGCTTTTTTACTTTTTATGTATTTATTAAGTAACAAAAACTTTTAGAAAATTGTTTTCTCATGTTGCTACTATTATATATTATTGAGAATAATTGGTATGTTGAAATTGTCTCTTTATAATATTTCTATTACAAATATTTAAAATTACAAAAAATTAAAAACGAATTTTATTTTATAAATAAAATTAAAGCATTTTATTTGTTGGTGTCGTGGATTTAAAATAAAGTTGGATTAGTGGTTTTAAATAAAACTTTGTTTCTATTTGTATTTTTAACATTAACAACATAGATTTCTTTACAAGTGCTGCGGAATTGAGTTGATTGCGAAAATCACACGCCGAATTAAATCCGTAATTACACCTTTATATTTAGTTTTATTTTTTTATTAAAAGCCTTTTTAATCATTTTTCTTCAATCATTTTATATATTTGCTTACAATAATATTTGAAACGTCATTTCAAAAGCGCCAAAAGTGCTGTGACTTTTTACGTTTAGTTTTGTTTTATTTTTGAAATATTAAACATTTAAAAATTATTAATGGTTTATGAGTGTTCAATAATGAAGGGGAGATGTTGGGATGGATTTAAATGTCTTTTGTTATGACACGAAAACAACTATTGATTGATTGCCATTGCAGCGGCATGCTGCCCGTTGTCCACCCACCCACGAGGACTTCTTAAAGCTTTTGGCTGCTTATATGTATGCATTATTTAATGTTGTAAAAAATAATATTTTGTTTTAGAAAACTAAAATAGTTTGGCAACTCACAAACAAACTAAATGTGTTTGGTCATTATATCATTGTATATTTGACAGTGCTTTTATTTTTTTTCAAAAAAATTCAAACAACAACTCAATTAAAAATGTTTTCATAATAATTTTCAGAAATCTTTATTTAAAAAAATGCAAATAAAAATCAGTTGAGAGTAGGATTTTACTCATCAATGGCAAAAGTTAAAATAAAATATCTGACAAAAAAAAATGTTGGGGGCTACTTTATAAAATTTCGATAAGCAGACCTTAACAAAATTATTTAAAATTATATATTAATTTTTTAAATGAAGAAAAGTGAATTGTATAATACTAATAACACAGGTAAAATAAATTAATCCTTATTTATGCAACTTTATTACAGAGCAGGACCAAAATGTTATGCATAGAAAAGAAAATTAAAGAATCCGGAGAAAGGAGGAAGAAAACCGCAGACACATATGCGAGGAAAAAAATAATTGTAAAATTAAAGCATTCAAAGATTTGTAATATAAAAGCTACAAGCTTCTAGATTAAATTAAAAACCTTTATAAATTAAAATTTAGGATTTTCATAAATTAATAAAAATAATGTGGTGTATTTTTTAAATTGAATTTGTTGGTCTTAAACTCGAAAAGAACCGTTTACTGGCTGAGGAACGGTTTTGCAAGATAAATTATGCGCTTGTAAATTATTATAAATTATTAAGGAATATTTTTAATCTAATGCTATTTTATAATTTTTTCTCGTTGTAATTCTTTTGTTGTATAAGGATTGCAAATCCTACTCTGAAGTTTAAATTCCTCACAATTTCAAGATTTAAATCAATTAAATATTTTTAAACCATCTATAGCTTTTTGGACTTTTTCAGTGACTACAATTTTTTAGTTTATTTTTTTGAGGATAAATTATAAAAAAAACATTTTGATTTTGAAATGATTTCACGCACACAGTTCTTACATAGCCTTATACAACGCGTTATTTGTCTTGTTTTTTTTATTTATTTACGCGTAAAGCGGACTAGAACCCAATATTTTGCTATATGAAAAGAGTGGCTGGCTGAAACCTTTAGATTTTTGTCTAAATAATAAATATTTTATTTTAATTAAAGTAATAATTAAATTTTATTTAGTATTTTATAGTTTTTGATTTATCATAATGGTCGGAAGGATTGATCGATGGCCGCGCTTTGTTGTTATTCCTCGATACATAGTCCATGTTCAGGCGCGAAAATTGAAAAATGCACAAAGTGGAAAAAGTGTACAATGCGTCTCCAATCGATTGCGCGATAAGCCTGTGATGGCACAACACCCAAAAGCTGCTTGCTAGGCATAGATGCCATGGAATTGCTTCAACGCCTATTTGATTATTTTAAATTATAATTTTAATTTGTTAACTTAATATTTTGTCATGTTTAAATTTTTTGTTTAAAAAAAATTTAATATTAATTCATCATAAATTCAATGTTAAATTCTTAAGCAAAATGAAGATATGCTCTAACTTATTATGATATTAAACGAAGTCAGCGCCAAATCCAAATGATTATCAATCCTTATATAATGTAACATTATTTAAAATATAATATTAAATTAAATCTATATATATAAAAGTTTTATATTTTAAAACAATATAAATACCGATTTATAAAATAATATAATAAACCTATATTTTTATTTTAAAACATCAAAAACAGTTAAATACAAACTAGAAAATTCAAAAATGCTTTTTAAATAAGTATTTATAAGGCTGGCTAATTGAATATTAAAAGCTTAAATTATAGAAAGACCCATCTGGTTTATATTGAAAAAAACGTGGTTATTTGTCTTGTTTTTTTAATTTATTTACTGCGATATTACAACTTTTTGTTTAGGAGATTTTCAAAATATTAGAGGGGTTGTTAAAAAAACAGAGGGCAATAAATTATTTAAAATAGAATTAATTCAAAATTCAGTTTCTGCGCGCATTTTAATTAAAAAGTATTTGATAATTTTATTAAAAATTTAAAACAATTAAAATTTACGGTAAATTTCTTGTCTAATTAGAAACTAAACATTCTGTTGTAAACTTTTATATTCAAACTTTATTAATTTTATAAACAATAAAAATATTTGTAGACGGTTAACAAAAAAAAATAACAGGGAATTAGGCACAATGATTTGCGAAGCTCATTGTAATAACTTAAATGTATTGCAAATAAATCTATGAATGCAACTTTTAAATTCAAAGAAGTAACATCAAAACAATGTCGGCCTGTTTAAAGGCATAAAATTAATAAAAAATTGTTTAAATTTTAGAAACATTTCAGCAATTTCTTCAAACTTTCTTTATTGCATGAGCTTCTGAAGCAACTGTATTTATTTGTTATATTTATTTTTATTAGGGTGCGTTTCTCTGTTACGCGCTTTCGAAGACTTCTTCTTGATGCATTTTTTCTTCTTTGGGGCTGTGTGTCGGTGCCCTCGGATGGATTATTTTGTAGATAATTAGCAATAATTAGTTTTATGTTTCGCTAAAAGTAATTTATACGTTTTGCTCTTTTTGTATATAATTATTCTTTTGATTATAAATTGTTAACAAGTCTTTTTAGTGCATCGATAAACTTTTATTTTGCTTACTTTTTATATTTTTTTTTGATACGTTCAAGTTTTTAAATATTAATTTTTTAGTGCATTCGCGATCATTATTTGCCTTATTTTTTTCATTACAAAGTCAATATCGACTTTTTGATTTCGGTGAGTGTTCAGCAGGGCTGGACGTCATGACGTTGACGTTGACGCCGATTACGCCAATTACGGCCTTTTTTAGCGCCGTCATGATGGATGACGTTGACGCCGTCACTGGCATTTTTGCGTAATTTTGGCGTCACTAGTGTAAAAAAGAAATGTAGCGGAACAAGCTTTTTTGTTAAAAATTTAAGCATAATTTAAGTAAAAATAATATTTTTGGTTGCATTTCGTTATTGTTTTCCACATGTCACTCCACTTTTTATTGTTTATAGCTCAAAATTGTGGAAATAAAAATGCCCAAAATTGACTGATTTTTGTGTTAAGAATCAATAAAAAAATGTAACTTAAAAAAAAAAATTGGATTTTTGAAAATTAAAAATTTTTTTTTAACCAGTGACGTTGACGTTGACGCCGATTACGCCCATTACGGCCTTTTTTAGCGCCGTCATGACGGATGACGTTGACGCCGTCACTGGCATTTCAAAAAAATTCCGTGTGACGGATGACGGGACTTAGGGCCCGGTGACGTCCAGCCCTGGTGTTCAGTGCAACGCCCACCAGCGAGCGAATCAATGCATTGATTTTAGCCGGGGGGGGGGCGGCAGTTCCAGCTTCAGCCATTCCTTTCATTCATTCAAACAAATCAATTTTGAATTTTATGATTGAGTTGGGAATGGTAACCCAAAATCTATTAGAATTAAAGCGATTTTAGTGCATAAATGCTTATCTTGGCGTTTTTAATTTTTTAAGAAAAATGCAATAAACCAAATGTATCCTAAAATTCAAAATTTTTTTCTCAAACTAAATGGACCTCAAAAAATGGTTTCCTATGACCAAAACCCTTAAAGATCGGTATTTTCCGAAAATTTTTTATTTTTGCTATTTTATACAATTATTCAAAAAAAACATGTGAATTTACCCCAAACAGCTTGAAGTACTTGATTTAAAATTGCGCACAAAGGAATTGATTTTTTTTCGGGTTTATAGTTCTTATTTTGACACATTTTGGCGTTTTAATGCCTATTTGGAGGGCATAGCGCTTATTTAGGCGCATATTTCAACGTTTTAGTGCTAGCAAATCCTTGCTTTTTAGTTAATACACCGATTTTTTTTAAAATTTTTGTAAGGTCGAAATGGTTGTAAAATTTGTGATCTCTTGGGAAATATAGTGCCTATTTTTAAAATTTTCGTTTTGTAAAATTTCGGGGTAGGTTATTAATGGGTGTTTTTGGGTAAAAGTATAGACTTTGTGTACTTCATACATAGAACTAGAGTTTGTCTGGACTATTACTGTAATTTAAATTTTTTGAATTTTAAGCACTAAAATTTGTTTCCAGTTTTAATGTGAAAATTGTAAACTTTCATTCTAATTAAACACAATTGAAAAAGAAGTTGTTGAATTGGGCTAAATGCGCAAATATTATAAGTGCAAGTTTAAAATAAAATATGCAATTTTTATAATTCTTAATAAATAAACTTTTAACATACAATGAAGAAAGCACCAAAAAAATTTTGCTTGATTTGATAATACGCTTTTATTATGTGGAAAACTGAAAACTAAACAATAAAGCAATAAAGGCTACACTCCTTTAAGGACCCGGCTGCAACTGGCGTCTCATGAATGAAACAAATTTATTGGCTAAATTTAGTTGCATTAGTTTCATAGAACTCATTCAAACTATAATTTCTAGGTGTATAAAATGGCATTTTTTTATTTAACCTTACTTTTAATTGAGATATAGTTTCTGTATGTGCGCGAGTGCGCTATTAATTTGACGTAAAATCGGCCACAATCTAACAAACACGCGAGCGTTTAAATCTAATGAATTGTAAGTTCTTATTATTGATTATTTAAAGCTAAAAGAAAAATATATAATAATCCTATTATTCTTTATTTTTAAATCTTTTGATTTTTTATATAAAATTCAATATGCTATTTAAACGGAATCCTTGTAACAATAATTTTAGATAGAATTTAAAAAAGACTACCTATCTCAATATCATTTATTATAATAAATATTTGTATTGTATTAGGATATTTTAATCTATACTTACATTTAATACACACCATAAAGTATTTTTTAATCTTAATTTAGTTTTGAATTGATTAATATTTTAGAACCTTGGCTTTATCCAACGGTAAATACTTATTTTGGATTAATCTTATCAGTCTTTTGTTAAAGTGTGAAGAGCCTTGACTATGAAATCATAGCTGTTCATCAAGATTGCTTATTTTACATGTATTAAATTTTCTATTATTAATTTATTATAACAATTTTTTACATCGTTTTTACTTAAAATTATCATATGCTATTTACATTTTTAAAAATTTGTATTTTTTATAATCAAATTCTCATAACATTTTTGGTTGTTTTGTTGATTTTTGTCCATTATTTATGTTAGAATATTTTTTTTTCAATAATGGATCCTGTGAGATTTTTAACTTTTATTGAATATAATATAAATACTCATTTATAGTAAAAATTAAAATAAGTATATTTTATCGGCAAGCTTAGCGTCTGCGGCTAACATTCTATTTTAAAAACACGCGTTGATTTTTTAAATGTTAACGCATTATTTCGCTTTAAAACTTAAATAATTTATTCATTGCGGTTAGGCCTTGTATTTAAATTACTTTGGTTATATTTTTCGCTTTCAAATTTAAAAGAATATATGTGCAGCTTTCCTTCGAGCTTCTTTTATCTGTCGGTATATTGTTGATACGGTTTTATGTTATTATGTTTTGTATTATTTTAAAACATAGATTTATAATTAACGGCTTCCTCATATTTTAAACAGTTTTATTCATTTATTTTGCGTAAACTTTAATTCGGGGCAAGTAAAATCTAACCATAATTTTTTTATAATTTTGATCTTTTAGTGGATGCATCTCTAAAGGTTTTATGATAAATGATGATTAGTATTTTTGTTTCGCTATTAAAATATCTTCAATGTCACCAAGTGCTGTATAATTTGGCAGCTAATTTACAATAATTTTAATTATTTTTAGATTTTAATTAGTCATTTTTGTAAATTTGTATGCGAGAAAAAATGCACCGGTTTTTATTGGGGTTGATAAATCACTCGACGTCCTTAATGAAACATTCATTTTTTAAATTATTGTAAATAAGAATGAGAAGTGAATCAAATTGACAATTTTAAATTCAATATAAAAATTATGTAACATTAAAGAGTTATTATTTTGCCAGATAAAGCTTCGCATAATGATCTGTGGATAGATATGTTTATTTTGTGGCTTAATTATTTATTTAGAATTTCTGTTTAATGTATTATCGAAAATTTTTTAATTATTTTTGTTGTTTGGATTGAGATTGGTCAGAAATTGTCGGAAACCTGTGGCTTTCATTATGGTAGTTTAGTTTTTGCATTTACGCCAAATTTCTTTGATTCATTTTTAATTAAGAGTTTAAAATTCTTTAACAATATTTATGTTGCTCTCTTATTCGCATATATATATATATATTTTATTATAGACTTTCTTTAAATATTTGTTATTTGTTTATTGATTTCCTTTTTTATTTAAATTATTTTTAAACTGCTAAATTTTATTATTAAATTAAATTCGATTATTTCTAGAGTTGGCTTCCATGCTCGAATCCGGAGATCCACTACGATATGCTTAGGGAGTTATGAAATACAGAAGAGATTAAAGGACGTATAAAAGCAATGAAATAAAAAAAATTATTAATGGAATTTTATTAAATTAAAAAAATAATTCAGCTAAAAAATACTATTTGTTTTTTAGCTTGTATACCGTTTTTGTGAAAATCTGCTTTTGTATTAAATAATTTTTCTAAATCAAATAAACATATGCAAATTTTATTACATTATTTTAAATATCTTTTCTAATTATTTGCACACTAAAATTTCGTAATGGTTTTATTATGTACTAGTTTGATATACAACATTTAATATAAACGATTAAAAATGTTTTATTATGCGAATAATAACAAAAATTAGGTTATCTTAATAAAGGCATAAACGTGTTATATTTTTATATATCATTATTTAAATTATTGTTTAATATTGAATATTTCAATCATAATTTTAGGATTTTTTAATTTTTGCTTTTAGCACTTTACCATTATTTTTAAAATAAATTTTTATGACTTTGCGGGGTTGCCGTTTTTATAGCGTTTGTCGTAATTCACTTTCTCAGTTAAATGTTTTTATGATTATTGCTGTAAAGAAAACTTATTTACTCACCTTTTCACTTTTTATGAAAAATTCAAATTATTTTACTAGGAGATCTACAAATTTAAAATTTTGTTATAAAAAAATGTTATTTAAATAATGCTTAATAAATAATATATTGTTTGTTCGTAGTTCGCTCACCAATGGCATCAAGCGCTCTTCTATGTTGTTTGTAAAACACTTATTAATTTGTTTATCAATAGTTAAATTTTATTGTTGCACACGTCGGCCTCATGCCTTTGTATGGCATCCGCTGTGCTCGACTGCGCCAGCGCCTCCCACCCCTTTGACTGGTCTCCTCGGCTTCCATCGTGTCTCCTGATGTTATGAGCAGGATGGGCAGTCGTCCACCGGCCTTTTAGCGAAGTCTAAAAGTATTACCCAGTGGACCTGTAATTCTTCTGCAATGTCGTTTGGTCCATGCCAGCCACCGCCCCATTCTGTATTACTAAAAAAATTTGAATTAACGGAAACCAAAATATTAATCTTGAAGGCATGCCGATGTATGAGGATTTTAAAAGTGGAAATGAGTTGAAAGTTTTAGTATTGCTTAACAATCGGGCAGAGCAAAAATCCCTGAAGGATATAGGGGCCCTAAACTAACTCTTTAAATACAAAAAATTATTAATAATAAATATTAAAATTTACTTATAACATAATGGTCTTATCTAATTTTTATAACCAAAACCCTATTTCTTTAAAATATTAATTTTGATTTTATTGCAATCATTCCCAAATTTTTTACAAAACCTTGCATAATTTATTGCCCTGTTTAGAAGAGCCCCGCGATACGCAGCAATATACACTGGAATGAAAAGATTAACAATTTTAAACTCGTTAAAGAATATATAAACAATTATCTATAAAATGATTTTAATGCTTTTTCATATTAAAGCGGGAATTCAGATAAATAATTAAATTGATATGAATCAAAAAAACTTGAATTCAACACAATAATATTATTAATAAAACATTTAAAAGTTGCGCACGTTAGCATACCCAAATTCAAATCAATATAAGTCAATTCGGCTATAATGATAAATTAAATTTAAAAGGTTTTTAATTTCTTTTTTGCGAGCATTCTGTTTACTATTTATGTTTATTATCTTGTTTAAACCAAACGACGACGACGATCACAACTTTGTACAACTGCACAAAACCAATATATAATTTTGAAATTTTATTTTTACTGTAAATGTAAATAATTCAATGTAAAAAACTGGATTAAAAAAAATCTATTTCAGCCAAAGTGCAAAATCAAGCCATCTGCTTCTGGTACCTTCAAGTCCTTAGCGTTTAAACAGCTTATATGTGCCCTATTTTCTTATTTAAAATTTATTTTAAAAGATCGTGGGTCGTTCAACGCAACATCTCGGAAAGCGAACTTTTTAATAATATCGTTTTAATTTTTTATAATCTGTTTTTCCTTTTTTTGCTCAGCAAGAAAAAGTAATTCTCCAGTCGCTTTAACCTTTTAAACAATTTATTTTTATGAATTAAATAATCCGAAAAGCAAAGTTTTGAGTTTCTATGTTTTTTAATTGATTATTATAATTAGGGCAAGTATTCCATTTGCCAGCTTATTTTAGGTGAAAATGAACTTTTACATGGCAGGACGTCATCGGTGGAGAGGTAGTCTTCAAGATTAGTTTTCTGTAAATTAATTTTTATTTAATTAATATATTGTTTTTAGCCTTGTTTTTTAAAAATTTCATCTATTTGTTATGTATACAACTATTAATTATTCTTTTTACAAAATATATTTTTAAAATATTAATAAGAAAACATTTTTACATTAACAAATGATTCGTAACAATTTTATTTAAAGCTTACGAATTTTGTTATGGATGTTATTACCTTTAAAGCTTTATTACATGGTACAGGGCAGGGATGGGCGGAATTCCGTTTTCCGTTTTTCCGTTGTTTTTGGGCCTTTTTTTCCGTTTTCCGTTTTCCGTTAAAATGCCCTTTTTAACGGAAAAAACGGAAAAAATATACACCCCTAAGAATGGGGTTTTTGGAGGATTGAAATTCGGTTGGGTTGTGGTGTAATGGTGAGTGTTGGGGACAGATAAGTGTGGGTGGGTTGGGGGTTCAGATCCTCTACTATGTTAGTGAATTTATTCGGACTTTTGCTGAACATTTAAGGTGGTTAAGCAATTTTAAAAATTCTTATTAACTTTTTCCAATTTAAAAACAAATATTAGATGACAATTCACAAACTTTTCATTTATTTTTTGTTGGACGAAATCAAAAAAACTAGGGGAGGCCCTTTTGTTGTGCTACATTCGTAATTTTGGACCCATTTTCTTAACAAATCTGGTGAAATCTTCAAGAAAATTTTCCCGGCGGGACCTTTACCATACCATTCCTAAAAAACTTCAAAAAAAAAGTGCCGATTTTTAAAATTTTTGTTGAAAATCTCTTGACAAATTAAGTCAAAATTCAAAATTTTCTCCGGCGGCGCCTATCGGCACCGCCGACCCCCTCCCCCCTAAAAGCTTAATAGAATTAGAAGGCCGCTGAAAAAAAGAAATCCTTCAAAATTTTTAAAAATAATTACTGTTAATATTTCAAAAAATATTTATTAAAATAAATTATTTTAAAAAAATTAATTATTTAAAAAAAATTAATTATTTTATTTTATTTAAAAATTTTTCCGTTTTCCGTTTTTCCGTTGTTTTTGGCCCTTTTTTTCCGTTTTCCGTTTTCCGTTAAAAAAAATATTTCCGTTTTTCCGTTTTCCGTTTTTTAAAAATAAATTTCCGCCCATCCCTGTACTACAGGGTGCGGAAAAATTAAACTGTCAATAAAAAAGATTGATTTTTGCTCTTGGTAGGTTTAATTTTTAATTAATTAATAAATACATTCTTTTGCCTTGCCTTAAAAATTTGATTAATAATATTTCATCAATGACTTTTCACAACGACGATTTTATTATGCATAAGGAAATTACTAATTTAAATTACTGAATTTAATTTGTTTTATCAAATATTTAAAAAATCTCATTTTATTTTAATTTTTTGACAATTTATTATTTTAGTTGTGACAAGATAGGCTCATCAAAATTTCTTTTATTATTCATAATTCTTCCTTTTTTTCAAATTTTAACTAAAAGAACAAGACGAACAATGCTTGTAAATAAATACTATTCTATGAATTTTATTATGTATCCGTATCTCCGTCGTCCAGATTCAACAAATGTGCGGCTCGGCTCGTTGCCTACTATATTTATATTCGATTAGCAAAAGAAATACAATTATTAATGCACTTTTTATTTAAAACCAAAGATTATAATTTAATTCATCAAAATCATAAGTTTAATAAAAATATTCTTCCCTTCTGAGTTTTTCCGAGCTCGAACCGCCCAACGGGACACTCTAGCTCGTCGTCGACTTGCGCTTTCATCTCAAAGAAAAACAAAATAAATAGAAAGAACTAAATAAGAAATCTGAAAGCTGCCCAATTTGACTTTTTACTCAAAAAATGACAAAAAAAAATGATTAAATGAAGTACATAACTTGAATTTAGAATTCGGTACTCGGACATTTTTTGTACTATTCGGTACTCGAACAGTTTTTGTTCTATTCGGCACTCAGACCATTCGGCACTGGGACGTTCGGTACTAGGACTCGGATATTTTGCACTATTCGGTACTCGGACCATTCGGCACTCGGATCGGAAGCGGTCCCTTGGAATCATAGAGACTTCAAAAATAAATATGGAAGGAAAATAAAGGAATGGAAACTGAATGAATATAGGAAAAAAAATTACCAAAAGTTCCAATCAGGGACGGTAAAACCAGAAAAAAAATTATAATTCCCAGATTTCTATGATAGATTTGGCGATACGCCCGTGAGCTTACCGATAATTTGTTTGATCTCTACAATTATCGAGAGGTTTTTTTGAGGTTTTCAACGGCAAAATAACCGGACTAAAATGCACCAATCAAAAATCCTCAACATTTAGTTTTGAATAAATATAATAATTTATTTAATTTTTTGTATTTTTTTATTTACTTTCCTTTTTTTGAAAATTGTGAGCTTCGAATGTCCAATTGTCTCAACCAATATTGTTAGACGCATTTAAAAAAAAATAACTTTGGCTTATTAGTTTTAGATTTTTCATATAGGTGATAAATAATAACTTTGGTTGATTAGTTTTAGAATTTTCATATTTTAGGTTATAAATAAAAATAACCTTGGTTTATTAGTTTTAGGGCTTTCATATATTAATTAAAAATAGCCTGTCAATGTTTTCTAATACAACCTTGATTCTTATTTAACTTTTAGTCTTTTAGTTTTGTTATCACTGATTGGGAGAAGTTACCTGATTCAATAAATAATAAAATCGTTTATATTAGATGAGAATCTTATAAAAATTTGAGTTTTCATTAGTATTCTGTAACTATAATTATTGCATAATAGCAATTTAACTTAAAGATTTCTTGTATTAACATTTATTGATGCTTTTTATGTTGTTTTTTCTCACGAATAAACTTAAATTCATTTCTGGTCAGTTTGAGCATCAGCCTAATTTGGGTGTACAAACGAAAATAGTAAATAATATAAACACTGAAAGTTGGCATAAACCAACAAAAATTATTTTAATAGCAAACTATTACTTGACTACTAATTTTAGTTTAAATTTAATCAATAAGAAACCAAAATAAAAATTTTAAGGTTCTAATTTGGGAATTAGTATTTTTAAAATATGCCTTATAAAAAACTATAAAGCACGTAAAATGCAATTATAAAAAACCGACAAAATAATGCGTTTTATGGGTTTATATATTAAGAATTATATGGATGCGGTGAAAATTCATCATCTATTATTTCCTTAAATACTGATCAAATTACAATTCTTCAGATAAAATGAGATTTAGTCTATTTAAAAATATTAGAAAATTAATTTAAGCAGATATCGCAATTATAATTTGACTGATTATTATTTTAATTAATTAGTTTTCTTATGCTTAGTCAAAGATTAACATTTTTTTTTGTCAAATTTTATTTCCATAACATCGCAAAAATAAACAAAAAATTATGCCAATTCTAAAAAAAATAAAATATTCTAAAAGGATTAAAATCATTAATTGTGTTTATTCGTGTGTGAATTAACTTTTTTTTTTAAATTTAAATAATAAATGCAAATGAAAACATAATAACCACCGCTGTTGCGCATGCCGATCAGGGATGGGCGAAACTTCGGCTTCGAGCTTCGAGCTTCGCGAAACTTCGGGTATTTTGAGTTTCGAACTTCGAGCTTCGTGCTTCGGGTAAATACCCGAAGTTTCGGGTAAAACACACCCCTAAAGATGGATTTTTGGTAAGAATTTATTACAGAATTTTGAGCTTGAAAGATTTGAAAAATACATTGATAAAAATTAAAAATCCATAATTTAGTAAGTTTGCCCAAGAAGGGATCTTACTTCTAGTATGGCTCAGTGGTTAACTTTTTTTTTAAAATTATTTATCGGAGGTTCAACTCCCCGAGTGAAAATTCATTTTTATTCTTTTAATTTAATAATTCCTCTTTTTGGAAGATTAATAGGCGAACAACAAACTTTATAAATGCAGATTTTTTTGCAAATTTTAGGCACTTTTTCTAAATTTAGTTTACTAAAACTTTCATTTTCCCCGGCGGCGCCTATCGGCACCGCCGACCCCCTCCCCCTGAAGTAAAGCAAGTATGAAAATTACAAATCTCGGGGTCAAGTCTCGGTAAATTTCAGGGCTTGAAGAGATCACTAGCATTAATCAAAAAATTTCACTTGTTTCTTCACTGATCACTTCAATAAATCTACCAATAACCCAATATTATGAAATTTGAGGGTCAATTTTTTTAACAATTCGAGTCAAAAATTCAAAATTTATTCCGGCGGCGCCTATCGGCACCGCCGGACCATCCCCGTCCCTCATTTCCGGTTCCTCCGATGGATTTTGGCTTGGAAATCCGAACTTTTTGGAGGGTCCGGATTTTCGTTTCCAAATTCCGTCAGAAAATTTTAAAAACTTCGGCTTCGAGCTTCGCGAAACTTCGGGTATTTTGGGCTTCGAACTTCGAGCTTCGTGCTTCGAAAAAAATTGAGCTTCGTTTCGAGCTTCGGCTTCGGGTAGTGCGCCGAGCTTCGCCCATCCTTGATTGCAATAGCTAAAAAGTTTTAGAAAAAAATACGAGTAAACAAGGTTTTGAAAATGCAAAATACTCTGAGACAATGCGATTAGTGAAATGAACCGATTCACAGTATCCGAGTGATGCTTTTAATTAATTTTCCTTATATATGCGTTCCCTCTTTTCCAATTTATTTAAGATAAATAAATTAGTGTTTTGATAAAACAACGAATGACGCTATGAATAAACATATAAATTAAGTTCCTTAAAATTCGTATTAATTAAAGCTATTAAAAAAATAGAGGCGATAGTAAATTTTATTTGTTTTATGAGAAATAAACGACAACATTTCCCAAGGATATATTAACACATCGCTCTGGCAAAAAAACCCAAAAGAAATTGAAAAACATAATATTGATTAAATAAAGTATCAAACTCTAATTGTTAAATGAAGTAACCAAATAATAACAGTAAAATGCTTAATTATTAGCAATAATTTTTTTATAATAAAATAGAAAATTCATAAAAATCAATAATATTTATAAATTATAACAATTGTTTAACAACGTCATTTCCTATTGAAAGTGATTATGTGTTAGAATTAAATTGCTTTACATCATAGACTGCCCTAAGAATTGTTTGTACTCTTTTTTAAACTCTTTAGGGCTGATTAAACTTATTTTAGTTTTTTATTTTTCACAAAATCGAGTCCAAGCCCGTCATATCGAAACTCGCATATTGAAACGTGCTGCGATCGATGTCGACGTGATGTCAAAGCCGGAAAATGTTTCTCGCCTGACGCTGGTAAAAAGGGATCAAATACAACAATAATTTTTTTAATTCAATGACATGTTTAGTTCTTATTTAACAATATTTAAAAAAATATACATAGATTACTTTTTTAACAATTTTTTGTGCCTTGGGGTTTTTTGTTGTATTATTTTTATTAACAACTTTTCCTACTATAAAACGCCTTCCATAATTTAAACCGATAGATTTTTAAAGCTGTAAAAAATTTAAGTTGAACAAATTATACCGGTTCTTGTCATTGTGTTCATTTTTTATTATAATAATTTTTTAAAATTTTTCCATGAAATTCGTTTCATATTTTATTGCTATAAGATTTCATTGAAAAAAAACTCGTAAAAGAATTTTTTAAATGTTTTAAAACGAATGATTGAAACGCTTAAATTAATTATGATTAAAAGTACACCGAGAAGGAAAAACTGTGGCTGGCGCGTTTACGCCAAATACTTCGTCAGCAAAGGTTCCGAGTCCCAGCAACCTGAAGAAAAATGTTTGGTTAGCTTTATAAATATTTATATTATAAATAAAATTATCAATAAATTTATAAAAAGAATTTTGACTCACTAATTTTTAAACAGAATATTTTAAAAATTTGCGTGACCATTCGCTTCCAGGATATTTATGCACCTGACAACTGGTAACATTGAACTTTATTATAAATAAATTAAGCAATTTCTAGACATTGATTTAAAATTACTATTAAAATAGGAAACTAAATTTAAACAGCTAAGCCTAATTTGTATAAAAGGATATCACGAACAAAAGGAACTAATCTAAATCTAATTATAATTAAATGATAAAATGCGATAAATAATTAACGGCTACACTTGATAGTGTTTTAATATTTCTATTTATTTTCCATTTAGAAATCAAATAAATGTTAACAGATTCCAAGTACTATTTAATTCTAAAGACAATTTATAAATATTTATACTTATATAATTAAATATTTCAAAATTTAAAGGCTTACAAACCAGGGATGTAAATCGCGCCGTAAAAAAAAGCGATCGGCGATATGCGATAAGCGATATCGAATTTTCCTATGCGATAGCGATATGCGATTAGCGATAAAACCATTTTCCAATGCGATAGCGATATGCGATTGGCGATAAAACCATTTTCCAATGCGATAGCGATATGCGATTGGCGATATGCCCCAAAAAGGCGATAAATGCGATATATATCGCGCGATAGCGATCATTTAAAATCCAGCAAAAACATTTTTTTTTTCAACTTTGGAATTCCAAAAAGCCGCAAAAAAATCAGCAAAATTCTGGTGCGGTGTCCGGAATCCGGGTAGTAACGGAAAATCGTGGGTTTTTATGGAAAATTTTTTCGCCTGGAATTTTGTTTATTTTCATGAAGGCAGGGGGAGGGATTGGCGGTCGCCAAGAAAATTTTGATGTGTTTGTTAAGAGATTTGCAATCAAAATTTTAAAATTTTTTTTAGAAAAGTCGGAATTTTGAGTCAAAATTTCAATTTTTTCTCGGCGGTGCCTATTGGCACCGCCGACCCCTTCCCCACCTCCAACATTCTGAAAAAGACAGAAAAACTGACAAGATTATGTATAAATTACCGAATTTAAGTAATTACAAGCACCTCTGACAAGAAAAATGTTACATATGTATGAGAAATTAAACTTTTTTTCTACTTGAATTGACCAGAATTTAAAAAAAATTGTACAAAGTTACATTTTTTGGCATTCTGACATTATTTTTAAATTAAAAAATCCAATCGTTAGGGGTGTAATATCGCGCGATATACCACGAAATGCGATAGCGATATGCGATTGGCGATAAACTCATTTTCCAATGCGATAGCGATATGCGATTGGCGATAAAACCTTTTTTCAATGCGATAGCGATATGCGATAGGCGATATGCCCCAAAAAGGCGATAAATGCGATATATATCGCGCGATAGCGATAGCGATTTACATCCCTGTTACAAACTATAATGGTAGCACGGTCCAACAAAATTATTGATTAATAATAAAAAAAAGGCAAAATAATATAATATACTCAATATTCCAACTCTTGAAAGCTCAATTAACTTATAATTTATATATAGTTCTTCGAAAAATAATAAACAATTTTAAACGAATATTTAAATTCAATTATTAAGGAAAAAATAAATTAATTTAAATAATGCTTTAAATACCTATTAAATACTACCAAATTCGTGTAAATATTTAAAAAAGCCTAACATAATTTGCTACAGTATTTACCCTGTTAAATAATTTCACAGCATTATTAATTAATGAAATGTTGAAGACTAAAAAAAAATTTGTCTTAATAAAATTTTTAAAATTAATTTTAACTATTTGTAATTTATAGTTTTTAAACATCAAAATAAAGCCTTAATAATCTATTAAAATATTAAATTTTGGTATCTTGAAATTAATTTATAATATGTTATAAAAATAATTGAAAAGTAAAAGGACGTTTAAAAAAATTAACACAAATAAATACTTTTATATTAAGGTATTGTTGCGTAAATATTAGTAAAAATTGTTGGAATAAAAAACGCTAAATAATAAATTCCAAAAATAATGTAAATAACAAAAAAAGGTTTTAAGTATTTATGGCTAATTAAAATAAATTGGATTTAATCACACCTGGGTGGACTTTTCATCATATACATCTAACACAAATATTAATATTAGTTCTGGTGCAGTTCAAAGCATGCAGCGGCTGCTAACTTTGGGTCCTCGCAGGCAAAGTACAAATAAACCGGTAGCGCCTCATCGAGAATTTTTTTATTTAATTAATTTAGACTATAAAAATTAAAACACAAATAGAAAATAAATAACTTATTTTTATAATTTCATATAAAAGCATACAACGTTAATCAAAATACAAAGTTGCAATTGTTAATTTTAAACATTTAAAAATAAATACAAGATATATTATTAAATACACTTATCTACTACATAGTATGTTTGTTTATAAATAAATAATTTTTATTTAACTCAAAGACTAACTTTTTCTTTAGCAAAAGTGCAATTATTTGCAAAAAAAACGAATGCTAAACTTATTTTTGCCCCAATTTAACCGACAACAAACCAATGCAAAAGTACACTAAAATATTATCATAAAATTACAATTTCAGTCGTAAATTTACATAACCAGAAAAAGCTACCGACAAATATAAAAAATTATGAGAATTATAAGAAATTATGTTTTAATTTAAAACAAATAAATAATAGTTTATGGAAGTTTAATATAAATAAAAAAAAATAAATTTAAATAAAATCGAGTTGTTCTGACAAAAAAACGCGGCCAGTGTGTCCGTGCACTAAGCGGGGCATAGCCTCTGTCACTGGCTGTTGCCGGACGTGAAGCGAATTTTTACTCCATGCTCATGTACGACCCCAAAAACTATTGAGACAATAAAACTCATTTAAATTGAATAATTAATATAGATAAGAAAATACTCGAAATTTATGAAATTTGCACTTCAATGATATTAAAAAACGAATGCTTGTTAAGAGAAATGAATTAACACAGATTAATTTTAGGTTTCTATAATTTAATAAATTTATATCTAACTAGAGTACAAAAACACCCAAATATTTGAATAATTGCTGATACGAGCAAAGTTTAAATCAATATTTTTATAAGATACAGAAAAATTTATACATTAAAAAGGAAAATTTTATAAAAACTTATATTCGAACGCTGCAACAAAAGATGTGTAAATATATTACACATTTTATAGAAAATTACCTAAAGTAGAAAACAATTGTTAACAACTAATTCATTGAAAACATTCAAATAATTCTTTGCCAAGAAAATAAAAAATAAATGGTTAATTAAAAAGTAAAACGTTAATTTTATCTATTAACAAAACCCATAACAAACCATTCGAAAATATATTTTCAAGTACCTATTTAAATTTTAAATTAAATTTAATCAATGCAATTTATTTGCATTTAAGGTACAAAAAATAAATTCAATAAAATAAAATAAATCGAAATATATATAATTCATCATGTTGCATTCAAATTAAAATTTAAAAATTAAAATTATGCAACTAAGTTTTTAGCAATAAATAAAAATCTAATTTCATTAAAATATTTTGTTTCACTTCAACCTGTTTGGTTGGTCCTTTAGGTGCCCTCAAAAGCAACTCGGATTCCGTCACGTGGGCCTTACTGGCGCAAAACAACACTATGGAATGGGCCACCTGAACCCAGGAGAGATCTTCACCTACCGTGCCCACCGTGTCCTATATACCTAATTTTTTAATATTTTGACATAAGAAATATTAAATTGTTTAGTTTTATGATGAAAAAACAAAATAAAAATAACCGTTCACTAAGAATTTTTATTATTTAATTAAACAATAAATGTTCATAGTTTAAAATCTTAATTTCATTAACGCATAATTTTAATTTGACATAATAATTAACTAAAAATAAAAAAATTTTAAAAATAAAGCAATAAAAATACCTTTAATTAAAGGAAACTCTTTTTTTAATTTATTTGATTTTGAAGCGCTCAATTCAATATTATTCTTTAAATTACCACCAAAAGATGTTTGCAAACAAAATAAACGAATTAAATTGGGTTGACACTATTTTTAAAGCATCTAGCACTATTAAAATATAATTTAACCTACATATTTTTTATCGGATAATAATCAACTGTTTTAAAGGACAAAAAATATTGTTAACAATGTTTTAATCAATCAATAAACAGTTGATTTTGATATAAGGAATTTAAATAAAAATAATTAAATTTAAAAAATCACTTTTTTGTTTATCGCTAGTTATTAGTTAAACGTATGTATGTATTCATTTTTGTTTATGACGCATTAGTTTGAAATATATTAATAAAAAAATACCAAATTTATCAAAAAATTAAAGTTTTTATTCAATATTTATTCCCGGTTATACTTTTCGGCAAACCGCAATTAATTTAATTAAAAAATAAACATTAATATACAAAACCGTATAATAAGGCTTAAAACAGTTTCATCTTTCTTTTATTTAAAAAATACAATCCAACGCAGATTTCTCGACCTACTCTTGGTTACCAAGATGTACGAAGATAGGTCCGAGGTCCGCAGATCAAGAGTGCGCAACAGTCGCTAATTGAGATAAATTAATTCAAATTTTAATTATAAATAAAAAAAAGCAAAAATAAATTTGGTAACATTAAGCTAAATCAATGGATTTAATAATTTACAATTATAATACTTAATAAAATTTTGACAAATATATATAAACTTTGGACACTGTAAGGTGTCCAAAATAGGTAGCACGTCTTAAACAAATTATTAATTATATGAAAAAATGTAAAATCGTTGATTAATAGCGCTATTAAATATTTAATAGCTATACAAATAAGTTTATAAATTTTTTAAAATCATTTTAAAATTAATAATTGCAATAAAATACAGCTTTTTTATCTAAATATTATTTTGCTTAAACTCTAAAAGTAAAATTAAAAATTATTTCATTAATTTTATTTAAAACAACTGTCAATATGCAGCTTGCATTAACAAAAAAGCTTCGAATAAGCTTAAAATATAATAATAGCAAACTCAGTATTTTTACTAAATATATGCTGTCTGACAGGAAGAGGACGACACCTGTAGTGTCTTTAACGAGAACGGCAGTGTTACTTCAAATAAAAGGATACTTAATTTCAATTAAATAAAAATATTGCAGCTCTAAATTAAAATCTTTATGTTAAAGTATTTCTTTCATTGCTAAGATTTTTCAAATTGTCAGCTTTAATTATGACGAGTTTCGCAAAACCGAATGTCCCACAAAGAACAATTTGGTATTTTATTTGATTAATGGTTTTTTATCCAATCCAAATAAGTAAAAAAAAGATTACCTAAATAAACAAATCTCAATATCGTTTTTAACGGCGCGTAGAAACAAAACGATTCATTCCAGTAAAGAATAATCTCATAGAGCAACTGCATCTAATGTGGTGGGTCATTTAACAATAAATCAAATATAATAAATATATTGCTTTAAAATTATGAATAAAAAAATAAGATCTTGGACCCATTATAAAATAAATCATAAAATAGTTTTAAAATAAACTGTTCTCATCTTCGACGGACAGTGAGTCTCCAACTCTGGGCAAGACTTTGACATCCAGCAGGTGGACAGCTAATTCAAACATTTATTAATAGTTTTTTGTGTTTATATTCAGTTTTTAAATTTGTGTTGCTTTAACTGAGTATGTCTAATTTATTGTGCTCTCGCCAATTTGGTCGCCAAAGACAATATACTGGACTCACGTAAATTCTTGTTATAATAATCCCTGATTTACATTTAATATTTTAAATTTATATTAATAACAACCTAGAGTCAAAAATAATTAAGTTATTCATTTGTATCGAATTAATTAACTAAGGTTATACCAGCATTTGTGCGTTTACTTTTTGTAAAATGTTTTTTTGATATATTTTAATTAGAACAACTTTTTGTTTAATGTTTTAGAATTTGATTGTGCGCAAGCTTCAATAGGGTTAAGCATGTTCCGCAAAAAACGCCCAGGCCAGTGTTTCTTTGAGTTCAGTATAAGCTGTCACCTGTCTGCGCCGGTTCTAAATTCAAAAACTTTCCATTATTCCAAGAAAATCAAAATAAAAGTTACAAATTAACTATTTTGTCACGCTTGACAAAGTTGCCCGGTGGTAGGAGGGCACTGGGGATCGCATTATTGACATTTTAAAAATCAAGTTAAGTCTTTTGTAACTACTTTTTTTTAATCACATTCTCTTTTAATGCGTAAATATATTCAATTAACATTATTTCAAAATTTTAATTATTTGGATTTTATATATATTTTTGTTTTTATTAATTTTATTATTTTTTCTACTCTAAAATTTACTAGTTAGGTTTAAATATTTTTCTAAATTGAGCTGATTGCTTCGATCTTCATGTCGCCGCTTTGTGCAAGTGCGTTCATGATTGTTAAAATAATATTTCATTCGAGCTTAAAAGTCTTTTTAAATAATATGGAAATGGTATGACTTTCTAGGACAAAGTCTTCTGTTTTATATTTTTGATTTTATATTAATATTTTCTACAATAACATGATGAAATTTTGTGCCTTTTATTCAAATATAAATATATATATTTTTAAACCATTTAATTTATTAGTTTTGAATAATAGTTTACTATATTTTGTTAATTCAATGCTTTCATAAATATAAAAAAAAGTTGGCATAAAGCCCTCTATCAACTGCTGGTAGAGACAAATGACAAATGCGTAAACCGGATTTATTTTGTTATCTATCTTATTTCAAATATTTAATTAAAACATTATTTTAATAAACACAGATTTTGATTAAAATTTTAAGTTTACTTTAGCTTTTAATGAGGGATGGATACACCTTTTGATCAATTTTTAAATAATTGTCAAAAGTGCAAATTACTCGTTCTTACATTGCTTTTTATACGCAGTATTTTAAAAAATTAAATGAATTTGTAATATGGCGATTTGTGAATCATATATTATAGAGAGAATACTTCTATTTACGGCTAGAAAATGCAGACATTTTCAAACTTTTTAATATCTTTAATAATTTTATTAATTTTGATTTTTAGAATCCTTATATTAATTATTTAATTTTTTAGCTTGGTGCATGTGAATCGTAGCTTTTATTTGTCATTAAAGTCATAAATAAACCAAAATCCAGGTCGTAGTTATTTTATTGAATATTTTTATAGTTTTGTTAAGAATTAGCTGTCCACCTTCTGGATGTCAAAGTCTTGCCCAGAGTTGGAGACTCACTGTCCGTCGAAGAGGAGAACAGCTTATTTTAAAACTATTTTATGATTTATTTTATAATGGGTCCAAGATCTTATTTTTTTGGATTATCGCCTGCGAGAAATTTTTACATAAAATAGTAGTATTGGAATCAATTTTGTAATGATTTTTTAATTTTGTACTTTCTGTGTATAATCTATTTGAATTGACTTTAAAGTTATTCAACCAATTCACCTTTAATATTTGCTTTAAATATGTTTTTATCAAAAATTAATGATTAATTTAAAAACGAAACCATTTGAGTTTGCCAAATGTTTTGGCATCTGTTGAATCGCTTGTTGTGTAGGTACGGTGTATATTAAGACTTGGATAATGAACCCTATGCAAATACTTATGTTTTTTATCATCAATTATATTTTATGAAAATGCCAAAGTAAATTAAATTATTAAATTTTCTTTGCATTGGGGAAGCAAAGAAAAGGCACGTTTTGTATCGTTAAACTTTCTCTTAGATCATTTTTTAAATATGCAATTATTTTAGTATTAGATAAAGGGGGTTAAAGTTTTGTTTTTCAAAATATTAGTATAGATTAAATTTTATTTGAATTAATTGCTGTTAACTTATATTTTATTTAAACAAAAAATATGATTTTTAACGTATATGAATTGTTTTAAATAACAAAAACAAATTGATTTTCAACTTTATAAAATATTATAAGCATTCAGCGTCATCGCCTATACATATAACAACGATTCACTGTTATTCACAATTAACGAGTTGGTTGTTTTGTGTGTAATTATCCATTTTAAAAGTATTTAATCGTCTGTTGTGCAGTTAGACCTAAAATCAAGTTCAATCGTTAAATAAATCTAATATTGTTAGTTAATAACGACTAAAAATGTAACTGTAACCTTAATAAATATCTATGAATATTTAAAATGACCAATACTTATACATAATGTAACGTTTTGCAACTTGTAAACTGATTAATTAAAAAAAAGTAAAAATTCTTGGTATAATTATTAAACTGTCCATATAGATGAAAACTTATTTTTGAGACTAAAAACAAATACTTATTAAAAAACTTGCAATAACTAAAAAGCTTTCAAAAAACAATTAATATTATATTAAATATGTAATTTCATAATTTGGTAAAATAAAATGCTAATATTAATTAAAAATTTATAATCCAAAATTTATTAAAAATGAATTTTAAGGCACAAAGTAGGATTGTCACCCCGATAAATATCAAATTGTTAAAATATAATTTTTTTAAATTAGTATTAAAAAGCGAATTTTAATTTTACACTATATTTTTTTCGTTTTTAGTCAAACTTTCTACTGCAAAATAATTGAGGTTGTTGTTTTTTATTTAAAATTTATTTTTATATCGGCTAAAGATTCAGTCATTTTTTTATATAATTTAAAAAAACTTGCAAAGCTTTATTATTTTCGATCAAATCATTTAGAATATTTATCTTTTATAAAACTTTGCAGACAAAAAAATGAATCTTAATTTTAAATTAATTTCTTATTGAATCACATTAAGTGCTAATTTAAATAATAGGTATTCCTGAATTATACGTCATATCTCGGATATATTGTTTACTGATAATTAATTATATATTTTGGTGAAATGAAATAATGTTTAACATTATTATTAAATAGTCCTTTAATGTTTAATTATGAAAGAAAGATTTGCAATAACCAAAAATATTTGATTGAGTCAATTTGTTTTGTATTTGCTAGTATTTATGATATTGGTTTATATTAAATAGTACGGTTTGTTTTGTGATATTTTTAAAACAAATGTTTTATGAATCAATATGTTGCTGCTTTTCGGTTTATTTTTGAATTATAACGTTTTTGGGCCAGAAATAAAATTTAAACCTTAATATTTGGTAGCAAAATACAATATATATATTATTTATCGCATATTTATGCATGTGCCGGTAGGAACTTGTTCAGATTTTAAAAATAAAGTACCCAATTTCGAATAAAATAAAATTTAAAAATCATAAACGCTGTTTAAATAATTTTATTTTAAAATCACAACATTATTGAAGTAAATTAAAATTGTTGAATAAGAAAAAAGTATTTATATATTTGGTCCAAGATGAATTGTACTTTTTGAAGTAATTGCTTAGAGTAAAATTTTAGATAAAAAAATAATCTAGAATCTTTTTCCCATTCATCAAATTGCAAAAATCAAAACAGCTTAGTTGTTTTACTATTATTATTATGCAATATGACAACGTTTAATAATAATTAAATTCAAGTTATATTATGGTTAACTAAATAAAAAATTGCTAAATGTAAGGTATTTCCAAATAATGAACAAAAACTAAATATATTTTTGAGACCTGCCATAATGATAAAATCACATTTGATTTCAGTAGCATCTTTCGGGTTTGATTAGTGGTTATGTGCAAGCATGCTCATATTGGGCATCCTTTTGCTTTCCACTGAGATTGATAAAGTCTTAACTTTTTAGAAAAATTGTGACTATTAAGTAATCTTAACTTTTGTAATATACATTTATGCTATTTTATAAACTATCAATAAAACAATCCGACTTAAAACTTATAAAATGTCTTATTCTTGTTTATTTGGATAAAATATTAAAATTTAATTAAAAAAATATTTATACCAGAACACCATAATAAAAATTCATTCATGGATCAATAAAAAATTGCAGTTATGCCTGAAAACTTAGTTTATACAAAAATAAAAAACAATCTAAAGAAACAAGCTATACAACATGTATTAAATTATCCGCTTTGTTCTCTGGATGAAAGATACAAATTTTATTTTTTAATATAAAATCAATTTTAATAAATTTATAAAAATCACTGAGCTAGTTTGGAAGTTAAAACTCTTTGAGCAATGGACCTTTTGACGGAAGACCAACCGAGGAAGAGTGTGAATTATTGTCCAAGCGTGATTTTCCCCCATAAACAACCTTTTAAACAAGACTTGCAATATACTGGACTTGCCTAATTCAAAAATATTTAAATTTCAATTCTATATGTTAAATGATTTATACATTAAAAATTAATAGAAAATATAAATTGAAAAAAAGATTTAACAAAAAAAATAAAAATAAAATAGTAAAATCATTAGAGAGGATTTAATCAATTAAAAAAATGATATCGATATCAGGCAAAGTACGTATCATATTGTTGATATTCATAATCTACTAGTAATAAAACAAAAAAATGGATTTTCGAATAGATAAAGAAAATGTTAATGAATAATTTAAATTTTGCGTATGTTTATTTATTTAGAATAATTTTATGCGAAAACAGATATCTAAAAATGCTATTACATTCATGTTTAGAAAACATTATACAAGGTTCGAAGGTTAATGAGTGGCTAAATCACTACAAATTTTAGGAAATTCTAAATGGAACTGCAGTTTAATATGTAACATTTATATAAAGTCAAAAACTTTTGGAAAATTTTGAATTTTCGTAAAATTGTCAGCAGGGACTCCTCCTATTCCTAAAAACTTGAAAAAATTACTCTATTTTTAAAATGCTTACAAATCTTACAACAAATAAAGGGAAAATTCATCCCCTAAAAAAAGTTTTTTTTTGATACCCCAAGGCTTTTAATTTCCAAATTCGAATTTTTGGACCTAACAAATATCGTTTAAATCTTAAAAAACTTTTTCCGACATGCCAACTGGTAAATAAAACAAACTTTAAAACGTTCTAAATCTGACAAAACATTTATTTTAGCATAAATGTAAGTTGTTAAATCAGGTCTCCCAACAAAAATTTTCCGTAAAAGTATATCAACGCCAAAAAAGGTTTTGGGGTTCAAAAAAAACATTTAATAAACTTTAGTTGCAAATCTTTAACCTTTTGGATAGCTTGTTCTGCTAAATCCCAAGAATTGGGTTCGTCACAACAAATTAGAATTTAAATCCACACGATTAGTTGTTGGATTTACATGAATGAAATCACGTTATAATATTATTTAATCAAAATACATATGTATTTTAGATAAACTATGTTGATGTTTGGGCAACAATTCGTGACATAATCAATTAATAAAAACTTAATTAACAGTAGTAATATTAATAAAATAAAAATCATGTCTAGAAACAACTTGAAAAAGTAAATTTATCAACTAACAGTAAACGAAATAGAATGATTGCGAATTGAAGGTAGCTCATAAAGTTGAAAGACATTTACCACTTTTTAATTTCACAAAAAAAAATTGAGTTTATTTAATACGTAATAACATTTAAAGAATTCAAAAAACCAAACTTAAAATAATGATTACGGGCAAGGGCGGCGTCGGCGGCAATTTTACTAATTGTTAGTGAGCCCGAGTTAAATGTTTTTTTTAAATATATTTTATACGTCTTTTGGCAATCGGTAAAGAAAAGCAAAAGAATTAATGAAAAAAACAAATCAAGTGAGAAAATTGGGTATGGCATAATTAACAAAATAAATAATAATTATAAAACTTGAAAAATTATAAAAGTTTGTGGCTATTTATATAGGCTATTTGGACAAATCCTCATATTGATCTGATCTCTACCGTAAGAACACAATTAACTAATTGTGCATGTACTTCTCGTCTAGTCGTCAACAAATATTTTCAACTTATCCAAATTCGTCCAAAGAATGATGATAGTCTCAGTCGTTTATGAGTAAACATTTATTAATTGGTTTTTATTTATATTTCTTTTTTTCTTAAATTGCTTAATTATTGCTTGATCCTCGAGTAAATGTAGAACTAAAAATTTTTTGTAAAATATTTTTGAATTTATTCTAGTTCGGCAAAATTTAATAATTTTCATTTTTTTAAATTGTTTATAAGTTTATGTAGCGTTTTCTTTTTCATGTTTATTTTGTTTTAATTTTAATATATAAATAAATATTCTCAGGTTGTAATCAAAATATTTATTATTCGTTAGCTTCAATCGTATGAAAATATTATATTTAGCAAATCAATGCCACATTAATCCTTCTTTTTTTACATTGATTATAGCAAAATTGGATTTTTTTAAAGGATTTTATTATATATTTTAGATTTTCTTATAATGTTTAATATTTTACTTAAAATTTTTTAAAAATGCATTTGCCGATCGTTCGGCGCGAGAACAGGGCGAAGGCCATTTATATAAAATAAACAAGCTCAATGCCAAATAAAACTGAAAAAAGCATTGAAAATAATTGTTAAATTTATATTGAACATGCAATTTGAAAGGGAAAACATGTAACAACATTTCTCAACAAGAGCTGGTAGATCTGTTTACTTTTAATTATAGAAATTTATCAATTAACTATAGAATAAAAAATTATGATGCCGTCTTTTAATTTTTTAATAAATTGATTCAAATTACTTTATGATTAGTGGTTTCAACTTAGTTTTTTCATTTATTTTAATATTAGCTCTTTGTTTATAAATAAATATTGAAATAAAGCTCTGCTTTTATGTTACGGTGGCTATTTTTCATTTACATATATTCTTGAGTAAAATTGATCCGGAAAATTTAAACTATATTTTGTTCAGATATTACTTGATATTTTCTGTTTGTCTTTACATAATATATTATTTAGTTTTTATTATTTCAAATATAATTTCCTTATAAATAAATTATTATTTAAAATTTTGTTTTCGAGCGAATATCGTACAGAGCAGGATGGGAAACGCGAAGTCTCTCGAACTCACGATCTCTCGCAGCGGCAGCTGCAATCTGAGGTGCTTTGCATTAGTTTAGCTTTTTAGGGTGAAGCACTAAATATTTTAAATGATTAATATTGTTTAAATAAAATTTTGCAAGAAATTTTTATTTTTACGTTTTTTAAACTTTTGCATTTGTCTGAGCATTTTTAAACTAAATTTAAGTCTATTTTATTACTTATTTTTAAAATTAAATCCATTTGTTAATTTTTTGTTAGCCATGACTTTTGGGTTTAACAATGTTTGTGAGTTCATTTCAATGAGTTCAGTAATTAATTCCTCTAATTTGCTTGAATCCAATTTGATTTTATGTGCATTTTTTTTCATAAATAAAAAACATACATACTTATATAAATGCTTATTTATTTCTTTTTGCAAGTAAAAATGTTATTTGTATAAATATTGTTGCATTTTTTTGGGTATTTTTTAACGTTTATTTCAAAAATATGTGTTTGTTCGCCCATGAAATTCAGCTGATATCCGGTTCTTGGCTTAGTTTATTAATAATTTGCCTCTTCTAATTTATCTGATAACAATTTTTAAATGCAAAATAAAACTTTTTGTTAAGCTAAAATAATAATTCATTAGTTTTTTACTTGAACAATTGACAGAAAAACCTTCTTCCTTCGACTCCTGCATTGTAGATTTGACGCAGCACCCACGCTAGTAGTATAATTTGACTATTATTTTATTGACGATAACTTCATACTATTTTTCCTATTTTTCGATAATTACATAGATACTCATTATATTATTTTAAACATTTTCTTGCTTTTTTTTTCAGAGAGGCGATAGAAACGCGCATTTAATTTTTCGAAAAGAGTTTTACAAAAACTCTTTAATTAGATAAATAAGATATGTTTTTTTTTTTAATTTATACAAAAAAGATTTAAAAGTTTTAAGATTTTTTACAAAGAACCTTTTGATGAGCTTCAAATGTCATAAATGTTAATTCTTTGAAAGAGTTTTTTAAAGGTTTTGACACTTTATTTCAATATCAGCAAAATTGATTTTTGGTTTTTTTTCGCCTTTCAAGACAGTGGCTTTCTTTTTAATTTGTTTTGTTTTGATTGATTTGATCAGCAACCAAAAATCCCAAAGAATAAAAAAAATTTTATTCTAATAATTTCATTATTTCAAATCTTCGTTTGATGTAATGACTCCTCCATCAAGCTGCTCTTCGTGAAGAGAAATACTATTTTTATTTTTGATTCTCAATATACAATTTTTAGATGGGGTGCGTTGATGTCCAAATTACTCTAACCGTCTGTCTCTTTCTTTTTAGCACACTATTTTTTTCAAAAAATAAAATGTTCAAAAAAGTAGCTAAAACAATTTTTAGATGGGGTGCGTTGATTTCCAAATTACTCTAACCGTCTGTCTCTCTCTTTTTAGCACACTATTTTTTTCTTTTTTTTTTTTTTTTTTTTTTTTTTTTTTTTTTTTTTTTTTTTTTTTTTTTTTTTTTTTTTTTTTTTTTTTTTTTTTTTTTTTTTTTTTTTTTTTTTTTTTTTTTTTTTTTTTTTTTTTTTTTTTTTTTTTTTTTTTTTTTTTTTTTTTTTTTTTTTTTTTTTTTTTTTTTTTTTTTTTTTTTTTTTTTTTTTTTTTTTTTTTTTTTTTTTTTTTTTTTTTTTTTTTTTTTTTTTTTTTTTTTTTTTTTTTTTTTTTTTTTTTTTTTTTTTTTTTTTTTTTTTTTTTTTTTTTTTTTTTTTTTTTTTTTTTTTTTTTTTTTTTTTTTTTTTTTTTTTTTTTTTTTTTTTTTTTTTTTTTTTTTTTTTTTTTTTTTTTTTTTTTTTTTTTTTTTTTTTTTTTTTTTTTTTTTTTTTTTTTTTTTTTTTTTTTTTTTTTTTTTTTTTTTTTTTTTTTTTTTTTTTTTTTTTTTTTTTTTTTTTTTTTTTTTTTTTTTTTTTTTTTTTTTTTTTTTTTTTTTTTTTTTTTTTTTTTTTTTTTTTTTTTTTTTTTTTTTTTTTTTTTTTTTTTTTTTTTTTTTTTTTTTTTTTTTTTTTTTTTTTTTTTTTTTTTTTTTTTTTTTTTTTTTTTTTTTTTTTTTTTTTTTTTTTTTTTTTTTTTTTTTTTTTTTTTTTTTTTTTTTTTTTTTTTTTTTTTTTTTTTTTTTTTTTTTTTTTTTTTTTTTTTTTTTTTTTTTTTTTTTTTTTTTTTTTTTTTTTTTTTTTTTTTTTTTTTTTTTTTTTTTTTTTTTTTTTTTTTTTTTTTTTTTTTTTTTTTTTTTTTTTTTTTTTTTTTTTTTTTTTTTTTTTTTTTTTTTTTTTTTTTTTTTTTTTTTTTTTTTTTTTTTTTTTTTTTTTTTTTTTTTTTTTTTTTTTTTTTTTTTTTTTTTTTTTTTTTTTTTTTTTTTTTTTTTTTTTTTTTTTTTTTTTTTTTTTTTTTTTTTTTTTTTTTTTTTTTTTTTTTTTTTTTTTTTTTTTTTTTTTTTTTTTTTTTTTTTTTTTTTTTTTTTTTTTTTTTTTTTTTTTTTTTTTTTTTTTTTTTTTTTTTTTTTTTTTTTTTTTTTTTTTTTTTTTTTTTTTTTTTTTTTTTTTTTTTTTTTTTTTTTTTTTTTTTTTTTTTTTTTTTTTTTTTTTTTTTTTTTTTTTTTTTTTTTTTTTTTTTTTTTTTTTTTTTTTTTTTTTTTTTTTTTTTTTTTTTTTTTTTTTTTTTTTTTTTTTTTTTTTTTTTTTTTTTTTTTTTTTTTTTTTTTTTTTTTTTTTTTTTTTTTTTTTTTTTTTTTTTTTTTTTTTTTTTTTTTTTTTTTTTTTTTTTTTTTTTTTTTTTTTTTTTTTTTTTTTTTTTTTTTTTTTTTTTTTTTTTTTTTTTTTTTTTTTTTTTTTTTTTTTTTTTTTTTTTTTTTTTTTTTTTTTTTTTTTTTTTTTTTTTTTTTTTTTTTTTTTTTTTTTTTTTTTTTTTTTTTTTTTTTTTTTTTTTTTTTTTTTTTTTTTTTTTTTTTTTTTTTTTTTTTTTTTTTTTTTTTTTTTTTTTTTTTTTTTTTTTTTTTTTTTTTTTTTTTTTTTTTTTTTTTTTTTTTTTTTTTTTTTTTTTTTTTTTTTTTTTTTTTTTTTTTTTTTTTTTTTTTTTTTTTTTTTTTTTTTTTTTTTTTTTTTTTTTTTTTTTTTTTTTTTTTTTTTTTTTTTTTTTTTTTTTTTTTTTTTTTTTTTTTTTTTTTTTTTTTTTTTTTTTTTTTTTTTTTTTTTTTTTTTTTTTTTTTTTTTTTTTTTTTTTTTTTTTTTTTTTTTTTTTTTTTTTTTTTTTTTTTTTTTTTTTTTTTTTTTTTTTTTTTTTTTTTTTTTTTTTTTTTTTTTTTTTTTTTTTTTTTTTTTTTTTTTTTTTTTTTTTTTTTTTTTTTTTTTTTTTTTTTTTTTTTTTTTTTTTTTTTTTTTTTTTTTTTTTTTTTTTTTTTTTTTTTTTTTTTTTTTTTTTTTTTTTTTTTTTTTTTTTTTTTTTTTTTTTTTTTTTTTTTTTTTTTTTTTTTTTTTTTTTTTTTTTTTTTTTTTTTTTTTTTTTTTTTTTTTTTTTTTTTTTTTTTTTTTTTTTTTTTTTTTTTTTTTTTTTTTTTTTTTTTTTTTTTTTTTTTTTTTTTTTTTTTTTTTTTTTTTTTTTTTTTTTTTTTTTTTTTTTTTTTTTTTTTTTTTTTTTTTTTTTTTTTTTTTTTTTTTTTTTTTTTTTTTTTTTTTTTTTTTTTTTTTTTTTTTTTTTTTTTTTTTTTTTTTTTTTTTTTTTTTTTTTTTTTTTTTTTTTTTTTTTTTTTTTTTTTTTTTTTTTTTTTTTTTTTTTTTTTTTTTTTTTTTTTTTTTTTTTTTTTTTTTTTTTTTTTTTTTTTTTTTTTTTTTTTTTTTTTTTTTTTTTTTTTTTTTTTTTTTTTTTTTTTTTTTTTTTTTTTTTTTTTTTTTTTTTTTTTTTTTTTTTTTTTTTTTTTTTTTTTTTTTTTTTTTTTTTTTTTTTTTTTTTTTTTTTTTTTTTTTTTTTTTTTTTTTTTTTTTTTTTTTTTTTTTTTTTTTTTTTTTTTTTTTTTTTTTTTTTTTTTTTTTTTTTTTTTTTTTTTTTTTTTTTTTTTTTTTTTTTTTTTTTTTCTCGCCTCCAGCAGTGGTCCTCCATCTGCCATGAAGGTTGGCTGAAGCAGCTGCGCCAAGTCGGTTTGTTCAACCAGTGCCGGAACATTCCGTCCTGCCGCCGCTCTCGACCGGCGCGGTTTGTTCGCATTGTTCGGCTTCGCATTGCTCCCGCCAGTGTTGTTGTTGTTGTGGTTGTTGCCATTCGATGTGCCATTCGGAATGCCATTGCTGTTGTTGTTGTTGCTTTCACCGTTGTTCATTTTTTTCTCTTTGATAATGCTTCTTTATCTGTAAAATGATGAAAATTATTTGAAATATTTTTATGCACAAATAGCCAAAGGGGAAGAAGTGGTTGGAAAGAAAAGCTAAGAATGGCTTAAGGGGAAGAAAAGTTGGCAAATGAAATGAAAAATCCCCGAACTGATCGCTCGCCGTGTTTTATCGGCTGGGACAATCTCTGTCAAAATGGTGTGCCCTCCTCCGTATGCCATTTAACTGTTCTCCCCCGCCCCTCCCCGCTGTCCCTAACACTGCAACATTTAAATTCACCATTTTTTTTTAACGGAGAGTTGGCTTGCACGGGTCACCACTGGAGAGCAAAGCAGCAGCAGCATCAACAGCATCATCGCCAGAACACCTGTAAAAAATCCCTTCCCCCCACCCGTTCCCCGTAGCATTTTCACAAATTTTGCTTTCACATCCCCTTTCCCCCTCCCCTCCCCGACTCAACATCTCCGATAAATGTCTTTCAAATTGCACATCCATTGTCCAGTAAAAATGACGCCCCCCCCCCAGCGAACGGACCGATCGCTTCCACCAATCAGCGATAAAAAGCTAACACACCATCGCAACACCAACGCCCCCCCCCACCCCAACACTCCCTCACCCCCTCGGCCCTCCCCCGAACCCCTGGAGGCGAAAATCGCCATCGACTTTATGCAAGTCAAGCTGAAAAAAGTCATGTTGGGGACGCTTGGCCAACCACATCATCAAACTGCCACCCCCCACCCGCTCCCCACTGCCCCGACTTGCCCTTAACCCCAGCTTGAACGCCTGCGGGAGGAGGGGGGTAGGGGGATTGCAAAGTCCAGCTAAAAAAAGTCATGTAGGGGACGCAAACAGTGCGGGCAATATCTACTAGGATAAAATTAAAGTAATCGTTACATCGAGTTGAAAACAAACAACCTGTCGGTCACATGTTGGATGGTACATAAAGTAATAAAAAAGCATAATTAATTTACCTAGTTTTGAATCTAAAATTTATATTGTAAATTTAACTACTAAAATTCCAATATATGCTTTTAAAAATATATGATAATTTAAAATATTTGAATCATATTTATGATGTTTTAAAAAGTCAACAAAAAATACAAAAATTGTCATAAATGTGTTATAATTTGAATGCACGAATTAGCATGCAATTCAAGAAATGATTATTATCGAAAAAACATTTTATAAAACTTCGTTACAATGATGCCAGAGCGTAAGATTACAAATCATCTATTTTATTTATTTTTTGTCTATACAATTTGATGCAAGCAATTAACAAATTTACTTCCCAATATTTAGGTTTATCATGTTTATTCATATTTAATCAAAATTTTCTAAATTTACAAATTTCTAAAAAGTTTTTAAATCTGCTTAAACAATTTTTTTTGACTGATACCACGTTTCAAAACACATAAAAGCGTTTACATTTTCATTCGCCACTACAAGAGACTCCAGCGTTGGCGCGTTTGCAATGCTCGCAAGATTTAAAATTGGAAAAAAAATATAATCATTTATTTTATTGAGCGTTCTGGATTTAATTTAATTTATAATAAATTTAATGTAAAAATAAAAAAAGCATTTTCAATATTTTCAAAATTTATTAAAATGATTTTAATAATTATTCTCTTGGATTTATTTAAATTAGCATTATATTATTTTTTATGCATGAACGCGAAGCGGATGAAAATTACGACAAAAGTGCACGAATATGTAAGTAAAAACGAGAAACAATTCAATTGTTAACGGGGTAGAAATGTGCAATTTGTGCCAAAATATTGTTGAACGCCTCGGTCGTCTTCTTGCATTTTTAAAACTTTTTTTTTGTCGGGACCGCAATTCTTAAGGCTTTTTTTCGATATTTGCTTATATAAATTATTTTTCTAATTCAAACAAGACTACGCAAAATTTAAAATATGATTATTACAATGTCGTAATTAAACTATTAATATTTGGTAAACAAAGCTTTTATTGACGCAAATCACTTAAAATGAACCCAGCAGTACTGACTAATCATAAAACTCTTTTTGTTTAAAGTGGCGGATATTTTAAGCACTCTATATTTAATGTGAATTTTTTTTTAATTTATAAAAATTCTACTATTCAACCTTTCGCAAACATTCTTAACGGTCTCTTGTAAACTTTATTTGATGAATTCAACTTTAAATGTTAATAAAAAAATTTTTGAAGAATGTAACAAAGTTTTCATAATTTTATTAATTGATGAGAAGAATTCGGCCATGGGGACTTTTTGTTTCAGAAGAGATAAGCTGCTAAAATAAGTAAAAGTAATTTGATGAATATTCCATTCCGTTTTGATCGAACCGAATTCGGACAATTCACAGCAGACCGACCTTGATTTGGTTTCCTTTATTGGCAATGACGCTTATTTTTGAAAAAAATTTTTCAATTAAAACATGATAATTTGCGTATTTTAAGGAGGAACTGTTTCTTCCTAAGATTACCTTACTCTATTTTATCAAACATTGATTTTCAAAAAAAGGAAAAAATTAGTTTTAAACATTTTACTAATTATTTGTTTTTTTGATAATAATGTATTTTTTCAGGGTTTTTTAAACTATTTAACATTCTGAACTTTTAATTTTTAACAAATTAATTTTTATAAATCAAAAAGCGACCCAAATTAATATGTATAGTTAGTTATTTATTGAATGATAATGCATTTAAAATATTTATTCATTGCTCGGATGCAAAAAATGCATTAAACCGCTACAAAAATCTGTGCGGAATCGGAATTGATCTTAATTAGCGTTATTGTTGTTGTTATTATTTTTTGATTAAATCATAAAACAATTAAATGCAATACTTATTAGTTATGATACTTCCAGATAACTTCGTCCACAAAATTTTTACTTTTTTTACAAGTAATAGTTTTATAATAGCTTAGTAAATAAAAGTTGGATTATAACCAAATCAAATGAATTTCGATTGATTTATTTATTTTGAGTTTTTTATAAATATATAAATAAAACTCGCCTCGATTAGGATAAGTAAATATATTCTTTATATTTTGAATTATTTTATGAGCGAGATCAAAATACTAAACAAAATTCAAATTAAATAAACGCTGAAAAAAATTAATTATTTTGTCGGCGCATTAAGTCATTTATTTTTGATTTTCTTCACCAATTAAGATATTAATAAGTTCATTGGAAAAAATGAATTCTGTGGTTATTATCTATAATAATAAATAGAACAAAATCTGTTGTAAAAATATTAAAAACTAAAAAAAGGTGCAAAGCCTGAAATGTGAATTGAAATGCCAATGTAAAGTCAATAAGTTAAAAATTCACCCAGCATGTTGTATAGGACTGCACCCGAAGACTTGCTTGTTTTGGTCACCTCATAAACACATATTTTTTGCTTCCCTAATTATGACAAAAGCGTCGCATACGGGACTTAAAAGCACTGGGACCCTTATGTGTTCCGCAAAGACTACCCAAAGATTTTAAAAATACGTTTAAATGTTTACATATTTGAATTCTATTTAAACTTGTTAAAATAATAGCTTATGAAAACGGACGGTATTATAAGTTCAAAATTAAAAGTTAATACCCCAAAAAAATACAATTTAATTTATTTAAATTCGCCCAGCATGGTGTATAGGACTGCACACGAAGACTTAAATATTATCTGAATAAAATAATCATAATAAATTGCTGATTTTATAATAAGGAAAAAAAGTTTGGCTTTAAAAAAAATATGTAAGCTCAATACAATTTACCCTATGATTTTCAAAATTGATTTTAATGATAAAGGCCATTATAATTAGCAAATAATTTAATGCATTAAATAAAATTTTATTTTCATGTGAAGGTAACAAATTTTTGGGCCATTCCCGGCAATTTTACAACAATTATTAATATTTAAGCAACTAATAAAAATTTATACATTTAATTGAAGTTATGTTTAAATAAATGTTTTGTGATGGAAATTATTATTTTAAATTGTCACCTTTAAATTAATTTGAATTCAAAGGTCATTCATTTATACCAATAAATTATCAATATTTTTTCTAAGTGCGAGTTGCAAAATATTACCCAAATAAAATTAATAGTTTTAAATGTTAGCGTCATCCATAATTTAATAATTTTTCAACAAAATAAAAATAAAATAATATTGTACACCATTTTAAATAATTAATAATGACAAAATTGACTAAGACTGTTGCATCCCGTGGTAATAAAAATTATTTAAAATTAGCAATCTATGTTATTAAAAACTTTATTTAATAATATAAATAATGCTACTCAATTTAATTTAAAAATTTAATCCTAAGGTTTGGAAGGTCTAGGAGTGAAGTGCCTGATTAAAACTAACTACAAAATCAAACAACCGGGCGGGAACGTTACGGTGACTTCCGGTGCCGCCTGTGTTTAATCAGCATCATTTTAAATGAACAATACACATGTTCAGATAAAATTAATCGATTTAAAAAAAATATTTTAATATTTCTTGAACCCTTTTAATGTTTTTTTGGATTAACATACAATTGGCGTACAATTATGATAATTCATTTTCAATTTAATTGCAATCACCGATCAATAAACTGGAAAAATGAATGCATGTAACCTTTATTAAATTATGTTGTATAACGATTAAAAAGATAGTGTTGATTATTATAAATAAAAAGTTATAAATTTCCGTTTCTAGTTTTAATATTTAGTTTTGAGGTTGTAATTATAATCATTGTCGTTAAGTTTAAATTTACATTTGAAATTAGAGACTTCAACCCATCACGTATTAATTTTTTAAATAATAAGGAATTAAATGTTTTATTAATCTGGAAAATTATTATTCAGTTTCATGCATAAAGAAATATATTTCCTATCTTTGAAGCAACTGAGATATGATTGACAATCATATTTACATCGACTGGATTTAAAATAATTAAGTTTATTTAAATTTTCATTGTGAATGACTTATTTCTGGCATTTGGTTGCTTAGTGCAAAGGTTTTTTAAATTAATTATGTCTTTACACCAAATTTTAATAAAAATTTTTTAAATTATTTTATTTTTATTTATTTTTAGTTTAGTAAAGCAAATTTTATATAGAGTTATATTTATTATAAACCCCAAATAAATTTTATGCAAAAAACTAATTAACATAAGAAAGAGTCGACAAAAAGATGCAAGATGCATTCCGGCACAAATCTCGAACACCAAAAGGTTCAAATCAAATTTAAACTCGGGCAACTTGTAATCGCCGTTGCATGCCACATTTCTAACCATTGCAATCGTCATTCGACGCGGAATTGTTGCACTAAAAACGTAAAGTTGCCTTAAATTTTTATTTTGAACTTTTGCGCATATTTCGCCCTTTTTCAAAAAATTTCTTAAGAAAAATTAATAAAATTCGAATTTTCATAAAAAAGGCAACAAAATTTAAATTTTTTTTTCAAAATTCTTCCTATCGCAAACACAATTAATATATTTAAATGGCTGTCCAAATCAAATTTGTTGTACTACTGTAAATATTTTATTATATTTATGAACTAATTCCTATACAAAAATAGGCATCATCTCTGTGAATAAGAAAACCAAACACTTTGCAACAAATTTAGCTATTGCAAGAATTTTAGTAAAAAATGTTTCAATTTTAAAATTAAAAAATCTTATTTGGCAAATATAAAAATAAATAAAAATTTCTAAATATGCTACTGGTTGGCTGAATATAAAATATTAAAGTTTAATAGTTTTTACTAAATAATTATAAAAATTTTTATTCTCTTACTTTGGAACTATTTAAGGAAATATATCAATTAACAAATAATGGAAACAGACGTGACATGTTCATGTCTCTCATTCAAAAGGGCGACAAAGCGTCTATGCTTTGTCTTATTCGGGGCATCTGTTACAAGAAGTGGCTCTACAACGACTACGCGCCCATTCTGAACAACTCTACAGGGCCAAGTACTGGTTGGCTGAATATAAAATATTTAAGGTTAATAGTTTTTAATAAATAAATAAAAATGTTTCTTACTTTGGAACTATTTAAGGAAATATATCAATTAACAAATAAAGAATTGATTATTTAGTGTAATTACTAGAAAAAAATAATAATAAATTAAATAAAATGACTAAGGAGATAAAATTATTCTTCAAATATTATCAAAAGCATGTTTTATGAATGTCTTTGCTGTTTACATCTTTGCAAGTCATGAAATTTCAAAATATATAATTTTATTGTAAATACGTTCATTTCAGAATATTTTATAAAAGTCAGAATTGAACTAAACCTTAAATCAAATTGTGAATAAAATTCGTTATTGTAGCACGTAACATTTAATTCCAATATAAAGATTATCTAATAAATCGCAACAATAAATTCTCATTGGTTATTTGGAAAAACAAATTTAAGTTTAAAAAATAAGTTTATCTTAATAATAAATATATCAAGTCTAAAATAAATGAAATATCTTAATCAATAATAAAAAATCAAAAAGAAATATAAAGCCAAAAGATGTTTTTATCTAAACAAAAAGGTTGGTTTAGAAACTATAAACTAGGTATCTGGTCTGGACGGAAAGGCTGTTGCTTGCAAAAGCAAAATTCTTGTATACAAAAAATTAAAATTGTAAATAAAATTTTAAAATAAAAGGTAATAATGTAAATCTGAATAAATGAAAAAGAAAGAATATTCATTCCATTCCAATATTGTCAAAAAAAAATTCGTTAAAATATGTTGGTAAATAAATAAAAATTCAATTTGCTTCACCAAACATTGGCAAACCGTGGGAAATACTAAAATAAAATAGAAGAAACAAATTTGAAATAGACCGAAGCGAAGGAATTACAGGCGGTTGTCCAATTCCAAAGGAGCCTGGCCCCCTACCCTCCCCACTCCATTTAGGGAAAAAATTTTGAGCCAAAAATGATCGTGAGTGTTTACAGAATTAAAAAAAAATTATCCTAGTCGATTTCGTCGATTCAGTTTCCCTTACAACGGTGAAAACTTTGTTAAATAAATTTCACTTGTATTTTTATTAAATATTAAATTGGTAGCTCCATTCTATATTCGAGTTATTTATTATTCCAGTGTTAACTATACTTTAGTTTAGTAATATAACTTTAACTTTTTTATCATTTTATTTCAAAAATTTTCAATTAATTATTAAATCATTTAATTCATTTGGAATATTATTTTTAATAATTTTATTGTTCTGCTTATCGCATTCTTTTTTAATCATTTCAAACTTTTATATCAACACATACTCGCAATTAAAGTCCGTTCGGCGCTCGTCGCGCGTGTGTTGTGTTTGTGGTCTTCTCGACTACGGTCAGTTGGGAACGCCCTTAAAACATTGTCGTTGAAAACTTCCAGAGGAATTTTTTTGCCGAGATTAACGCAAAATCAAATTAACAATTCGTCTTTTACAGTACTAAGTTCAATGAGCATTATTTATTGGTAATAAGTTTTCCGAATTTAAGCTTTTATGCTTGATGGCCCTCACTTGCGTTTTTTACCATTTTTTCTTTCTTTTTTGTAGACTCTATATTTTTATAAAAATAAAACAAAATTTAAGCAGTATAGGTAATAAATATATTTAATCATTATGTTTTTATAACAATTTGAGTTTATATACAGGGGAAAAACTGGCATTTACTTCCTTCACTGCGTAAAAATTGCTCCAGTAACGGTTTTAATTTATTTTTCATGTCTGTTGAATGTGAAAAAATTTTTTTATTAAAGAATATTATAAATAGCGGATTTTTGGACATATATGTATATTATTTCTATGTCGACCAAAAATAATGATATTAAAGATGTATTTTAAAAAACGTTTGATTTTTCAATTAGTGGTGTTAGTTTTTAGTGTATTATTTAATAATTTAAAACATCTATTCGTTACTGTCTCTCTCTTTTTAGCACACTATTCTTCAAAAATAAAATGTTCAAAAAAGTAGCTAAAACAATTTTTAGATGGGGTGCGTTGATGTACAAATTACTCTAACAGTCTGTCTCTCTCTTTTTGCACACTATTTCTTCAAAAAATAAAATGTTCAAAAAAGTAGCTAAAACAATTGTTCGATAGGGTTGATGTCCAAATTACTCTAACCGTCAGTCTCTCTCTTTTTAGCACACTATTTCTTAAAAAATAAAATGTTCAAAAAAGTAGCTAAAACAATTGTTCGATAGGGTGCGTTGATGTCCAAATTACTCTGACCGCCTGTCTCTTTCTTTTTAGCGCACTAATTCTTCAAAAAATAAAATGTTCAAAAAAGTAGCTAAACCAATTGTTCGGGTGCGTTGATGTCCAAATTACTCTAACCGGTCTGCCTCTCTCTTTTTAGCACACTATTCTTCAAAAATAAAATGTTCAAAAAAGTAGCTAAAACAATTTTTAGATGGGGTGCGTTGATGTACAAATTACTCTAACCGTCTGTCTCTCTCTTTTTAGCACACTATTTCTTAAAAAATAAAATGTTCAAAAAAGTAGCTAAAACAATTGTTCGATAGGGTGCGTTGATGTCCAAATTACTCTAACCGCCTGTCTCTTTCTTTTTAGCGCACTAATTCTTCAAAAAATAAAATGTTCAAAAAAGTAGCTAAAACAATTGTTCGGGTGCGTTGATGTCCAAATTACTCTAACAATCTGTCTCTCTCTTTTTAGCACACTATTCTTCAAAAAATAAAATGTTCAAAAAAGTAGCTAAAACAATTTTTAGATGGGGTGCGTTGATGTACAAATTACTCTAACAGTCTGTCTCTTTCTTTTTAGCGCACTAATTCTTTAAAAAATAAAATGTTCAAAAAAGTAGCTAAAACAATTGTTCGGGTGCGTTGATGTCCAAATTACTCTAACCGGTCTGCCTCTCTCTTTTTAGCACACTATTCTTCAAAAATAAAATGTTCAAAAAAGTAGCTAAAACAATTTTTAGATGGGGTGCGTTGATGTACAAATTACTCTAACAATCTGTCTCTCTCTTTTTAGCACACTATTCTTCAAAAAAATAAAATGTTCAAAAAAGTAGCTAAAACAATTTTTAGATGGGGTGCGTTGATGTACAAAATTACTCTAACCGCCTGTCTCTTTCTTTTTAGCGCACTATTTCTTCAAAAAAATAAAATGTTCAAAAAAGTAGCTAAAACAATTTTACTCTAACCGGTCTGCCTCTCTCTTTTTAGCACACTATTCTTCAAAAATAAAATGTTCAAAAAAGTAGCTAAAACAATTGTTCGATAGGGTGCGTTGATGTACAAATTACTCTAACAATCTGTCTCTCTCTTTTTAGCACACTATTCTTCAAAAAAATAAAATGTTCAAAAAAGTAGCTAAAACAATTGTTCGATAGGGTGCGTTGATGTCCAAATAACTCTAACCGCCTGTCTCTTTCTTTTTAGCGCACTATTTCTTCAAAAAAATAAAATGTTCAAAAAAGTAGCTAAAACAATTTTTAGATGGGGTGCGTTGATGTACAAAATTACTCTAACCGCCTGTCTCTTTCTTTTTAGCGCACTATTTCTTCAAAAAAATAAAATGTTCAAAAAAGTAGCTAAAACAATTTTACTCTAACCGGTCTGCCTCTCTCTTTTTAGCACACTATTCTTCAAAAATAAAATGTTCAAAAAAGTAGCTAAAACAATTTTTAGATGGGGTGCGTTGATGTACAAATTACTCTAACAGTCTGTCTCTTTCTTTTTAGCGCACTAATTCTTTAAAAAATAAAATGTTCAAAAAAGTAGCTAAAACAATTGTTCGGGTGCGTTGATGTCCAAATTACTCTAACCGGTCTGCCTCTCTCTTTTTAGCACACTATTCTTCAAAAATAAAATGTTCAAAAAAGTAGCTAAAACAATTTTTAGATGGGGTGCGTTGATGTACAAATTACTCTAACAATCTGTCTCTCTCTTTTTAGCACACTATTCTTCAAAAAAATAAAATGTTCAAAAAAGTAGCTAAAACAATTTTTAGATGGGGTGCGTTGATGTACAAAATTACTCTAACCGCCTGTCTCTTTCTTTTTAGCGCACTATTTCTTCAAAAAAATAAAATGTTCAAAAAAGTAGCTAAAACAATTTTACTCTAACCGGTCTGCCTCTCTCTTTTTAGCACACTATTCTTCAAAAATAAAATGTTCAAAAAAGTAGCTAAAACAATTGTTCGATAGGGTGCGTTGATGTACAAATTACTCTAACAATCTGTCTCTCTCTTTTTAGCACACTATTCTTCAAAAAAATAAAATGTTCAAAAAAGTAGCTAAAACAATTGTTCGATAGGGTGCGTTGATGTCCAAATAACTCTAACCGCCTGTCTCTTTCTTTTTAGCGCACTATTTCTTCAAAAAAATAAAATGTTCAAAAAAGTAGCTAAAACAATTTTACTCTAACCGGTCTGCCTCTCTCTTTTTAGCACACTATTCTTCAAAAATAAAATGTTCAAAAAAGTAGCTAAAACAATTTTTAGATGGGGTGCGTTGATGTACAAATTACTCTAACAATCTGTCTCTCTCTTTTTAGCACACTATTCTTCAAAAAAATAAAATGTTCAAAAAAGTAGCTAAAACAATTGTTCGGGTGCGTTGATGTCCAAATTACTCTAACCGGTCTGCCTCTCTCTTTTAAGCACACTATTTCTTCAAAAAATAAAATGTTCAAAAAGTAGATAAACAATTGTTCGATAGGGTGCGTTGATGTCCAAATTACTCTAACAATCTGTCTCTCTCTTTTTAGCACGCTATTCTTCAAAAAATAAAATGTTCAAAAAAGTAGCTAAAACAATTTTTAGATGGGGTGCGTTGATGTACAAATTACTCTAACAGTCTGTCTCTCTCTTTTTAGCACACTATTTCTTCAAAAAAATAAAATGTTCAAAAAAGTAGCTAAAACAATTGTTCGGGTGCGTTGATGTCCAAATTACTCTAACAATCTGTCTCTCTCTTTTTGCACACTATTCTTCAAAAAATAAAATGTTCAAAAAAGTAGCTAAAACAATTTTTAGATGGGGTGCGTTGATGTACAAATTACTCTAACAGTATGTTTCTCTCTTTTTAGCACACTATTTCTTCAAAAAAATAAAATGTTCAAAAAAGTAGCTAAAACAATTGTTCGGGTGCGTTGATGCCCAAATTACTCGATAAAATAAAAAATGCTTTATTTCTTTCTTTTGGGGGTTTGGAATTTTATTAACAAAGCTAATTATTGCATCCGCTTTAAAGTATTTTTTTTTTAAATTATTTTAAATTTTTTTGTACTTTAAATATTTTTTGGTTTGCTTTTCTGATGGTCCTTCACTGCGTAAAAATTGCTCCGGTAACGGTTTTAATTTATTTTTCATGTCTGTTGAATGTGAAAAAAATTTTTTATTAAAGAATATTATAAATAGCGGATTTTTGGACATATATGTATATTATTTCTATGTCGACCAAAAATAATGATATTAAAGATGTATTTTAAAAAACGTTTGATTTTTCAATTAGTGGTGTTAGTTTTTAGTGTATTATTTAATAATTTAAAACATCTATTCGTTACTGTCTCTCTCTTTTTAGCACACTATTCTTCAAAAATAAAATGTTCAAAAAAGTAGCTAAAACAATTTTTAGATGGGGTGCGTTGATGTACAAATTACTCTAACAGTCTGTCTCTCTCTTTTTGCACACTATTTCTTCAAAAAATAAAATGTTCAAAAAAGTAGCTAAAACAATTGTTCGATAGGGTTGATGTCCAAATTACTCTAACCGTCAGTCTCTCTCTTTTTAGCACACTATTTCTTAAAAAATAAAATGTTCAAAAAAGTAGCTAAAACAATTGTTCGATAGGGTGCGTTGATGTCCAAATTACTCTGACCGCCTGTCTCTTTCTTTTTAGCGCACTAATTCTTCAAAAAATAAAATGTTCAAAAAAGTAGCTAAAACAATTGTTCGGGTGCGTTGATGTCCAAATTACTCTAACCGGTCTGCCTCTCTCTTTTTAGCACACTATTCTTCAAAAATAAAATGTTCAAAAAAGTAGCTAAAACAATTTTTAGATGGGGTGCGTTGATGTACAAATTACTCTAACCGTCTGTCTCTCTCTTTTTAGCACACTATTTCTTAAAAATTAAAATGTTCAAAAAAGTAGCTAAAACAATTGTTCGATAGGGTGCGTTGATGTCCAAATTACTCTAACCGCCTGTCTCTTTCTTTTTAGCGCACTAATTCTTCAAAAAATAAAATGTTCAAAAAAGTAGCTAAAACAATTGTTCGGGTGCGTTGATGTCCAAATTACTCTAACAATCTGTCTCTCTCTTTTTAGCACACTATTCTTCAAAAAATAAAATGTTCAAAAAAGTAGCTAAAACAATTTTTAGATGGGGTGCGTTGATGTACAAATTACTCTAACAGTCTGTCTCTTTCTTTTTAGCGCACTAATTCTTTAAAAAATAAAATGTTCAAAAAAGTAGCTAAAACAATTGTTCGAGGGTGCGTTGATGTCCAAATTACTCTAACCGGTCTGCCTCTCTCTTTTTAGCACACTATTCTTCAAAAATAAAATGTTCAAAAAAGTAGCTAAAACAATTTTTAGATGGGGTGCGTTGATGTACAAATTACTCTAACAATCTGTCTCTCTCTTTTTAGCACACTATTCTTCAAAAAAATAAAATGTTCAAAAAAGTAGCTAAAACAATTTTTAGATGGGGTGCGTTGATGTACAAATTACTCTAACCGTCTGTCTCTCTCTTTTTAGCACACTATTTCTTAAAAAATAAAATGTTCAAAAAAGTAGCTAAAACAATTGTTCGATAGGGTGCGTTGATGTCCAAATTACTCTAACCGCCTGTCTCTTTCTTTTTAGCGCACTATTTCTTCAAAAAAATAAAATGTTCAAAAAAGTAGCTAAAACAATTTTACTCTAACCGGTCTGCCTCTCTCTTTTTAGCACACTATTCTTCAAAAATAAAATGTTCAAAAAAGTAGCTAAAACAATTTTTAGATGGGGTGCGTTGATGTACAAATTACTCTAACAGTATGTTTCTCTCTTTTTAGCACACTATTTCTTCAAAAAAATAAAATGTTCAAAAAATTAGCTAAAACAATTGTTCGGGTGCGTTGATGTCCAAATTACTCTAACCGGTCTGCCTCTCTCTTTTAAGCACACTATTTCTTCAAAAAATAAAATGTTCAAAAAGTAGATAAACAATTGTTCGATAGGGTGCGTTGATGTCCAAATTACTCTAACAATCTGTCTCTCTCTTTTTAGCACACTATTCTTCAAAAAATAAAATGTTCAAAAAAGTAGCTAAAACAATTTTTAGATGGGGTGCGTTGATGTACAAATTACTCTAACAGTCTGTCTCTCTCTTTTTAGCACACTATTTCTTCAAAAAAATAAAATGTTCAAAAAAGTAGCTAAAACAATTGTTCGGGTGCGTTGATGTCCAAATTACTCTAACAATCTGTCTCTCTCTTTTTGCACACTATTCTTCAAAAAATAAAATGTTCAAAAAAGTAGCTAAAACAATTTTTAGATGGGGTGCGGATGTACAAATTACTCTAACAGTATGTTTCTCTCTTTTTAGCACACTATTTCTTCAAAAAAATAAAATGTTCAAAAAAGTAGCTAAAACAATTGTTCGGGTGCGTTGATGCCCAAATTACTCGATAAAATAAAAAATGCTTTATTTCTTTCTTTTGGGGGTTTGGAATTTTATTAACAAAGCTAATTATTGCATCCGCTTTAAAGTATTTTTTTTTTAAATTATTTTAAATTTTTTTGTACTTTAAATATTTTTTGGTTTGCTTTTCTGATGGTTTTGTAGATGTCTACGGGCTCCCGGTCCGTTGTGGACTACTTTGTCGGGACCGGACATGTTCTGGTGTTTTCAATTAGAGATAATTGTATATTTCTTGTCTAATAAAAATTTTTGAATTTAAAGCTCATTATTAGGGTAAAAAAATTATATTTTTAAAATTAAATCATGATTCGTGAAGTTAAAAAATACTTGATAAAACAATAAAAAATTAATCACAGTTATTGCTATATTTATTATCTTGGTTTTTAAAAATTTTATTAATTAATATAATAGTATTTCGGAATTATTACAATATAAACACTATTCGTCAATGATCAACAAGATGGCTGGATTTGATGGGAAAAAGTATCTTGATAACAAAAATCAAATGAATTTGTATTTTTTAACAATTAGCAAGCGAATATTTTATAGTTTGTTTTTTAATTTCTCTCTTGAATTCCAAACAGCAGTAAAACACGCATAGCCTTATCGTTGAGCTACTTTTACTTGTTATTATTTTCTTTTGAATTTTTTATTTTAACTAAAAAAATTCATTTAAAAAAATGTAATTGTTATAAAACCGTTTACTTTTTTAACTCAATTCCTTTGATAAATTGTGTTTTAAATTATATTCTAATCACATTATTGTAAAATTTGGTTGTTCTTTTTTGTAAATTTATTCAAAGGTATATTTTATTTAAAGTATAATATTTTATATTAACTACATAATCTAAAGAATTAAAGATTTTAAGCATAACTTCTTTTGTTGAATGTAAGAGGAGAGTTGTAGTTTAAAACATTGGCAAATCTTATTTTTTTAAATAGTTTTGACAATTATTGATCTGAATAGTTAATACATTTTTCTGATGCAATGGTACAGAACCGCTTACAAAATTAAAAAGTTGCTAATTTTAATTTAGTATTTTTATTAATAGTTTTACATAACCTAAACTTTAAAATAATGCTTGATTGTATGATAACAAAACACTTATTGCTTATTGCAGTTTTTAAACAATTTGTGTATAAAATTTAAAATTAATGTAAAGGTTATTCTTTTTAAATCAACGAGGGCTTAATTAAAATGCCTCAGCTGTTCAAGTTATTTGGCGTTTTTGTAAAAATTAATTTTTTTATTTCAGTTTTGGAGTTTATATTAAATTTTTCTTAACATTTATTACGTGTTAAATAATAATAAGTTTCCTTCTGCACTAAAAATATTATTTTATGACCTTTATGTTAGTAAAATGCTAGATTTTACTTTATTAGCTGCAATGCCTGTTTTGCATTCATTGCTAGCAACAAGTACGCCCTTGACCGTCGCCTGTTTCAGATGAAGAAGAGTTACTGGCAATATGAATTCTTGATTGAATTTGATTTTATTCGTTTATTTTATGCGTTTATTTACTTTTGGGCAACAATTGCATGAAATTTGATTTTTTAAAAAATTTTAATTAGTATTTTCAAAAATTGAAAATTATCCGGTATCCGGACGGATATCCGGCTGTAAATTACTATCCGGTACCGGTATCTGGGTGTCAAGGAACCGGTGGAACCGCTATCGGAGGGATCCGGATAATATCCGGTTTTGTCCAACCCTAATTTTAACAATACTTCGTTTAAATAATTTAAAAACATATATATAAGATCTGGTAACTCAACATATCTAAATAAAATTTTTAAAAAATTTACAAAAAATGGAAATCATTATAACGGTTAATTCAAATAGAACTAAAAACACCCACGAATAATCGGGCTAAAACAATCAAATGCAATGAATTTAGCAACTACATCATATCCGCATAGCAATAAAAGCTGCAAACATAACAAAGTGCTATTAATTTTACTGTATTTTTTATTTATTTTACCAATTTTTGATATCATCTTAGTGCTTTAAAATATTGTTTAGAATATTTTTGAAGAATTAATTATAATATTATAAATTCATGAGTGTTTTGTTTATTTATAATGAGCATTATATATTTTGGTTTCTGTATTTTAAATCAAATAATACGTTGTAAGTAAACGTTGATACATCAAGAATTTTGTAATAATTACTATTTTCCTTTGATTTGGGTTTTTTGGCATCTATCCATTTGAATATTTACAATTTTCATACCATTTTTTTGATTTAGTATTTAGTGATTTAAATTTTCAACATTTTTTTGATTTTACTTTTCTTTTATTCATTGCTAAGTTTTATTTTTAAATATAAGTTCAAAAGAATCAAAACTTTTACTTTAAAAAATGTTTTCATATATTTCTGATAAACATCTCAATAACTAAATTCGAAAATATTTTTGCGATTGCAGGGGTACAACGCTCCAACGCAAATGTGCCAATGGCGACGGACACCGGGTTTGAGATCAGTGAGTTTTTATGAATAACGATTTTGTAGTAATTTTTGTGAATTTGGAATTTAATTTTAAGTATTCTTTTATTTTTGATCTTGTTATTACTTTTATAATATTGTTGGTATCACTACAACTTTAATTTTCTTAACTCTTGTTGGCTACAGATTCAAATCAAACAATTATAAATTTTTCATAATAATTTTATTTACTGAATCGAATTTTTACGTTTAATTTTTTGTTTCAAAGCGGGGCTATTTAACAGAGCATACGCCGTGACGATTGTTTCATTGGTGATGTCCTGCGCGCTTGAGTTGCTTTGATATAAAGAAATAAGAACTATTAAATTTCCTGTATATTAAAAATAATAGTTTGTTACTTTGATCTAATTGTAATATAGATAGGTTTTTTCGTAAAAGTCTTAATTTTTTATTTTACAACATTTATTTTTATTATTATAAAAGACATATATTTAAAATAATACTTTCCCATTAGTCGCTAAAGGAAAAGTTTTACACTTAGTGGTGTGCTTGTATTTATAGGATTATGACCCGAAAGTTAAACTTTTTAATTGATAGACAAAATTTATTTTATTTTATTTGTTTACTTTGCCATATAGATATTTAATAATAGCCCGGCGAAAGGTTTTTTTCTATGATTAGACTCGATGACGAATTCCTCAGCGTGTCTCACGTGTGTAAATGGTAAGAGCGAATTATGTTATTGAAGAATTGTTTTTTAACGAATTCATATTTTCATTGCACAGAAAGAAAAAAAAATTGTATTATTTTTGATCGTTTAATATTTTTTATTTGGCATATTTATAAATATAATTTAATTCTCAATTAAACTTTAAATCTTTTTAATTGTAAAGTTGGTATAAATAAATTGATTAAAGTTTATCATAATCATTTTGTAGTCCGTAACTTTTGATTTAATTAATTGTATTGAAACTTTAATTATTCGTCTGCAAAATTCTGGTAACCCTGAATTTTGATTTAGTTTCTACTATTTGCAGAATCTTACAGTATAGAATAAATTATATTATTTTTTTTGAATTTTAATTGTATATGATTTTTTTACTGGCTTGAAACACCAGTTTTTTAAAGATTTTATTTGTACATTTTTAATATATTATTTTGATCTTCATTTCTGGCCCGATGGTATGAATAGAGCTTGTTTTTCAATTTATTAGGCTGACAAATTCTGATTCTCGCTCGCTGTCTTTTCTTTATTAAAAAAAATTAAAACATTAATTTCCTTTAATCAATAAATTACTTAAAAAAGTACAAACCAGTGATGGGAGCCGACGCCCTCAAAAATTTCGGAACTCGGAATTCTGGGCCTTAAAAATTTTTCGGAAGTCGGAATTCCGAGCCCAAAAAATGTCGGTCGGAACTCGGAAGTTTTAAAAAATTTTCATTATTGCGAACTTAAATGAATAATTATTTTGGCATATTCTTATTTAGTACAATTTACTAAAAATTTGTAGTTATTTATTTGTGCCCCGATGACAGAAGGTTATAGCAAAAAAGATGAGTATTTATTGTTATTATGAGTTGATATTATGCTTACAATAAATACATGTTAAATAACAAATTTATTATCCTGTAAGCTGTAATGCCTTGAAAATGTCCCAAAGCCACTTTAATCATTTTGGGGATGGTTTGCTGATAATTCCATAATATTTACTTTTTACTCGGGATTGCGTGAATCCATCGTATTCTCAGCATCTTTCTTCACGAAGTCGTACAGAAATTGAGGATCTAATAAGTTTCTCTAAATGTTTTTAAATTATGTCGATTAATAATTTATTAAACATAAATGACACAGAAGTCCGTTCTTCCAGTTGAGTTCCTTAGTTGAATTTTATTTTAATTAGATGCTTAATGCTCTTTGATACATAAAACTTTTTATATTAAAATTCAATGTTTGCATTAACACTTTCCTATCAACTTTTTTAATCGGCTTTAACTTTTATATGTTAAAGTTTCAGATTCATACAACAAAACTTTAACTCAATTAAAGCTCACACCATTCTAAATCATTAAAAATTGGTAATTTTGATTTTAGTTAAAAATTCGATAATTTTTTTCATGTTTATCAAAGATTTTGTCGCACAATATTTAAAAATTTTGTTTATTCTGTTGAACAAAATAGTTTTGCAATTAATAAATTCTTAAATCGTTCGAAAAAAATTATAGGCAGTTTTATAAAAAAGTATAAAAAGTTGTTTAAATCTAATTGAACAACTATTATTTTACTTTTTTATTTCTATTCTTTCTTCTGGGTTGTATTGTATTTTAAGAATTTATTGCTCTTTTTCATAAAAATTTGCATATTATAATTTTAAGATTGTCTGTTATTTGAAATTTAGGTGAATGATAATTTTAAAATAAATTAATATTTACTAATAATACACAAATGCCCTTCATCGATATATGGGAAAACTTGAATCAGACTAATTTTTGAAAAAATACCTCTTTATAATTAATGGTAAAATGAAATTTCTTTGGCATTATAATTAATTTTGTTTTATTATTTTTTTAAAAGGTTTTAATTCTGGCAAAGATTCAATTCTTTGCAATTAATCCTTTTTGTCTTTTCATAACTTGTATATAAAATTGAAATAGACTTGATGTTATATTACCTTCACGCAAGATTTTATTTATATTTTGTATATCTTTTATAAAATTTGTTTGTCGTTTGGAAGAGACAACACTAAAACCTTTGAATGTAAATTTTTCCAAATTCAGTTTTTTATTAATCAAAAGTAGGGCCCAAGATAATAATCTAATATTTATAAACCTAATAGAAACATGAAAAGAAGAATACATAAATAAAAGTTATGCGTTGAGGAGTGTTAGAGTTCTGCAAATATAGGTGTAAATATAAATAGTAGGCATTTTAGGAAAAAAATTAATTCAATAAAAAAGGAGTCAGCTTCGGCTTCGTCCTAGAAATGACGATCAGAGTAAAGGTAGTGAAAAATATTATGGAACTTTGTACATCTGTGATTATCAAATACATTTGAAGATAATAAAAAAATGTAAACAATTTTAAACATAATTTTTATTGTTATTTAAAAACAGATTACCAAAACCATAATCGCGGATTTTCAGACCTCGGTTACCAGACGCTGTTCTGGCGAATTTTGAAGAATAAACGACTACACAGATGAGCATAATAATAAGAATAATCCATTTAATTATAATATGTATAAAGTACGTATAATGTTGAAAATAAGAATAATGATAAACAGTAAATTTAATTGCGATCCAGTTCAATTCATGCATAAACCTATAAAATAGACAGGGACGAGTTAAAAATGAGCAAATATCGTAATGAATTGAAGTTAAATGATGTTTAACACCCAAGAATATTTATTCTAACTCATTAAAAGGAAAAAAACCTGCGGGCTCATCCTTCTGCGGTCCGACCACATATTCATAATGCCGAAATTCAAGGACCGCCTCAACAAAAAATTAATTTAACTGTTAATATACCATCAATTTAAAAAATGAATATAATTAAAGAATAATCAGACAAATGATTAAAATTATAAACAAAACCAAAGAACGAGAATAATCCTATTAAATAAAGCAATTTTTTGAACAAATATATGATCTGTTGCATTGCTTTGATTGACACTCGATAAAATGTTTTTGCTGATATTGCAAAAATTTATACGATTTAAAGATCATCAGGATTCATAATTAAAAAAATGAATAATTTCAAAATATTAATTTATTCAAAAGTTGAGGCAGATCCTCCGAAATTTTTTCGACTCGAGATAGCTTTCATCAAATGTCATGTTATAAATAAAATAGATGTAATAAAATTCAAGAACCTAAATCTGCTTATAAATATAAAATGCAAAGTTAAACAAAATCAAGTCATAAATAATCGACAATTCCAAAGCAAACCCGAATGCAAAACCCAAATTTTAGAAAATTGAACCGCTCCGGTTTTGTAAACGAATTGTTTCCCGTTGTCGACTTAAATTTGTAAATGTTCTAAACAAGAATTTCATATAAGCATTTAAAGTTATCATAAAAAATTTAAGAATTATTGAAGTTACAAATATACACAATAAAAAAAATAAATATAGAAATTTACACGCCATGATTAGAATTCTAAACAATTATTAAAATCCTTATATTTAAAAAATACGAATTTTTAATAGATAAATATCGGCAAAATTTTACAAAATATAATTAATAAATTCCAAAAATAATTCTTTCTGATCACGGTGAATTCATGCATGCATTTAAAAGCATTAAAAATACTAATTAAATAAAAAAACAAGTAATCAATTTATAAGAAAATATTCTTTGCAGTGTTTTCAATGGGAGGATATTGAGATATAATATAAATAAAATAATTTAATATTAAGTTGAACGAGGCGCAGATGTTTGCCTAATGCACATTAGCACATGAATCCGGTGTGCTTTACATGCTTTAAAAACCACAGAGTTCCAGCTTGCAGGATTCTAGCATTAAAAAAACCCTGTAATAAAAGATACTTAAACAAATAAATAAGAAGATGCCAGTTTTATAAGTTCTATGGGTAGTTTCAAAATAATTTCTTTAAATTTATTAAGAATACATAAATAATGCTAAATCAAATTGGAAATATGAAGCCCTACTAAAAACTAAGATAGCTCTGGTGGCCAGTGGAATTTTTTCCCCATCAGAGCATTAAAAATGCCAATCATTATTATTAAGAGCGCGAGTTAATTAATTCACTGAAAAGGAATTAATATTGCCAAAATTAGCCATTATTTAGTATAATTATCTTACTATAAACTTTCAGCAAATAATTTGTATTTTAAAAAGATAAACGCAAAATAATATATTGAACAAAATTAACAATTTCTAATAATAAATGAAGAATTAACACAATTGATAAAATCTACCGCGACGAAAAACAAATTCAACAAAACACGAAGAGTTTTCACTTTGCTATCGAATTTTTGGATAAAAGTAAAGCAATTAGATTAAAGATAATAAAAAATTAAATTGTGAAAAATAATTTGTTAAAGAAATTGAACAATTAATCACGAATTCTAAATGAACCTAATATTCAACCCGAAAATTTAAAGAGATTTTAATTATTTATACTTATTTTGACCAAGTTTAAGAAGTCAAGTGACAACACTAAAAGCAAAAACGCCTTTTCGCAAAGTTCCATTTGTAGCACCTGTGTGCGTGTGAAAAATTATTAATGCACAAAAAGTATCGCATCTCATCATACCGTCTTTAGCTAAACCAAAATTTATTTGCAATTTTTGATATTTTAAGAATTCTTTCGTTCCTTCAGTACTAATTTTTAAAAAAGCAATAAGCAAGAACTTTTCATTTTGTACGATAAGTTCAAAATTTTCTTTATGAATTTTTTCGCTTGTTTTAGGGAATCCAATTATATTTTTCATTTTAATTATAAATAAAAAATCATTAATGTTTTGTAAAAATTTGCATTGACAACTGAATAAGTTTGTTTGATTTTTTATTTCATAAAATCTTCCGTTTAATAATAGTCTATTATTACATACGTTTGCGATATTCTTTGGGCTCTTTTTGATTTATTTTAAAGCTATCATTTGATAAATATTTAATTGCCTTAGATTGTCTAACTTTAACAGTTTTCTTCAATTAAAATTAAGTACATCACACGTGGAAAAACTTTTGGTATAATCTTTATTCGAAACTTATTTATAGCCGGATCAAAGTTTTTATGTTTTAGAAAATATTCATAAAAAGTTACCAACATTTATTAGTTTCGTTAAACTGTTATTTTCTTTTATAGGTATCAGAACTATTTATTTATAATTTTCATTTACCAGCACGACTAACATTTTTAATCATTATTTAATTTTTTACTTGGTGATCCCGGCTACATTGCCACATGAAGGCCCCGTTGTGATGCTTAGTACTTTTAAAATTTGCCATTATTTCTGTAAAATTTTTTTTCTTTGTTTTCGTAATTGTATTAATTATTTGCAATTTGATTTTAAATATTAATGTAATGCATTGATGACACCCAACAAAGACCTCATCCGCGAGACAACGTCTTCAAAAGCGGTGAAAACCCCGGTGCAAAAAGCGTGACAAGAGCTATTTAAATTTTACTCGCTTACATACTGCATCATAAACAAGAGTTAACAATTTATTAATATAATTTTTTAAAATTTAAACATAAATTATTATTGCTAAAAAATCCGGAGATTCAGTTGAGAGTATGCAAAGCGAGTTGACGAATAATGAATAAAAAATTATTTTTTTCTTTATTTCAAAAAAAATGAAAATAATTTAGGTAAATTCAAAATAATCTAAAATTCTAATTAATATGCCGCTAAATTAATTATATTCGCAGAAACTGAACTTTTATAAATACAAATCATGTAGATTGGCATGGAAATAAAATTTTGTATAAAATAAAGAAATTTCAACAAAAATTAAATATTAAATAAAAAAAAGTTGAATGCCGAAAGTTAAGTAGTAAAAAAAGTAATGCAATGTAAATCCATAAATGAGGATCGACGAACTAGCTTAAGATTTTTTTGTGGTCAGATTTTATCGTATCGTAGTGGTGTTGTTTAAAAATGAATGGAGTAAGTTAATAATACTTAATATGGTATAGAAATTTAAAAATTAAAGGAAATCCTAAAACAAAAATAGACAAAACTTGACGGGCATTGATTGCATTTGGTCGGATAAATTGGAAAATTGGATTACAAAGCTAATCGTGTCGGAAGTAAAAAACAACAATTCAGCACCGAAACAAGAGAGCGAACAAAATAACTAAACCGACGCAGCTCTCAGACCATCAGGAAATTCAGAAAGTAAAAAATTTTAAAAAATGCATCACCATTTTTTATGCAATTTAAAACAAATATTTTCATTTAGTAACTTTAAAAAATCAAAATAATTCACTTGTGCTTGAAAATATTTCTTAAAAATTGCGCTACTTTAATATAAAATATTCTGAAACAATTAAACGGTCCCAAAAAATTTATTTGCTTTAACAACTTAAAGATATAAACAAAATTAAAATGGAAAAAACAAAATTAACTAGTTTATGCGATTGCCCGACTAGTTGCGGAACTATACAGACCAAATCACTATGAGAGCATAATACAATTAAAGTACATTCCAGAATTAAGTTTTTAAAACTAAATAAATAATAGTATATCAAAGTACAAAAAATTCATAATAATATACCAAAGATTGCATATGTTCCCTTATCATTTTAAATGATAAGGGTTTCCTGCAGACTGAGAAATAGCAGAGGCGCTTGAGACCTCAAAAAAAGCCCGCTCATTTTTCAGTGCACTTTTTTAATAAACGTAAAAATTATGTTTTCAAAAATATAATTTTTTAACAAATTTAAATTTTTACTTGTTTTGTAGAATTCAATATAGTCCTCTTTAAATTATGGTCATTTCCCGAAAATTTCTTAGAGAAATTAAATATATAAGCAATTTCCGAAAATTTCTTAGAAAAATTCATTAAAAACGACAAAATTTATAATTAAAAATCAAAATATTTTCCTACAATAAAATGTACTTTTTCTTGCACCAAAATGCACCACTTAACCGTCGTTTTCGCTGTCTGATTTCTTTAGTTGCATTGGTTATAATTTTGTTTATGGTCTTGGAACTGAGCCAATTTGATACGTTCAAACTATTTCTATGTAGAGAAAAAAATTCAAATAGACTTACTTAGAAAGAAATTGCTTTATTGAAGTAAGTAAATTTAATATTTTATTGTTTAGATTAAAATTGTTTTTAGATTTATTGTGTTAAATTTTATTTTTTTTATTTTATATGGACGTAAAAATTATGTTTAAGTGATTTGATAAAATTTTAGTTCATAAAAATTGAACTGCCTTTAATTGACCGCTGGATCTTTCTTTCTGAGTTTATGAATAGAGAACAAATGCATTACAATAATTGCTATGCTCATACGCCAAGCAGTGGTTATTTTATTGCTTTTATATATTTGTTTTATTAATTTTTAAATTTATAACTTTGAGGCTTAGTATTTTTAATTTGATTTAATTATATATTTTTTAAGAATTATATAGACTTTTTTTATCGCTTGGATTAGATTCAACGAAAAAAAACTATCTTCTATACTAATTTGCAAAGCCGAAAATTAATTGAAGTATACTAATTTTTTACGAATTTAGAAATTGGAAATATATAATTTAGAAAATTTCGTCTCGCATGTATCTTTGACATATTAAAATGGTTTTAATATTAATTTTGTTAATTGATATTATTTTAAATTTATGGCTCGAATTAGAAAATAATGTTTTGCTTTTAATATTACAGCATCATTGATGAACGAATAATGTTGTTTTGACAAATAAATCAGGAAGTTTTAAATGTAATACACCGATTTTTCAAATTCTTTTCACGATATTATGGTTTGGTAAACTATTTTGGAACTTTAAGTGCCTATTGCCCTTTTGTTTATACTCTATAAATTATCAAAGAATTCTTATGAAATATGATGAAAAGATTTTTATAATTAAAATTCGCAAAAATAATTAAGAACAAGTAAATAAAGTACCAATATTAATGATTTAGATTAATTTTTAATTGTTTTTAATATTTTAATTCTTTGTTTGATAAAGTCTTTGCTTTGGATATAAAACATTTTATACTATTTAATTTTTAAAATTATTTTATCTACTTTTTGCTTAATATTTTCTTTCAGTGAACAGAGTGGGTGGGGTTTTTTATATAATATCGACAAAAAGCAATTATTCTTTGTTAAAATCAGAATAATTTTTATTTATTAATCATTCCTGTCATTATCCTTGGTTATTAAATTACGGGGATAGCATTAGTGTCGTATTTGTTGTTAGAATCTTGATGAGTTTCAATTTGATCAATATATAATATAAAAATAGGTTTTTGTAGAAGTTTACTCGATTTGTTATATTAAGAATAATTAGATTCTCTTTTAACTTCATGACCGCTTAAGTCGGCCGAATAAAAACCTTGCAGGCTATTGTTGAACACCGGAAAGCCTAAAATTGAAAATACCCATTTAATTAATATATTTTAATTTATAATTATTTTTGTATTTATTTTATCCAATATTTACTTATACTATAAAAGTTTCCTAACATTTAAAAAAACAAATTTATTTGTTTATCATTTCATTTTCGTTTTAATTTTACGTGATTTCGCTTGGTTTTTCAAGTCCAACTGGTAGGTAAGTCTTTAAAAAATGTCGGGTTTTCATAATTACATTAATCTAAATTTGTTTTACTTTTTATCATTAAAAGATTATTATTTAAGTAATTTATCAAATTTTAAATAAATTTTTTTTTAAATACACAATCATGTTAAATATATGTCGTCAAGCACAGTTCAACTAGTTTAAAGTTGTCTCGTGTGTAAATAATTTATTTTTTATTGCAAAAAATCTTAAATTTAAAGAATTTTTGGAACAATCAAATGTTTAAATTTCTAAACATTTTTCGACTCAAGAAAATATATGCCCAGCCTTTATCGTAAATTATTTAAATTACAATCTTCACTTTAGGTAGTTATTTTAAACATAGGAATTATCATCGTGGTTATTTTTTGTTTATTTTAATTTAACATATGTTTTGTAATAAATTTAAAAAAAAATGCAACAATTACAGGTTTTAAATTTTTATTATGGTTGTTTAGCATTACTTAATTTGTATTACCCTGGGTGTCAGCATTCCTTTTTCATGTGCGCTGTGGCGCGCAACCATTTGATTTATTACAAAGTTTATGTCAAAAAACATTATTGCATGCAAAGTAGCTTACTATTTACCAATAATAATAACAAAAAATAATGAATAGATTACGACTACTAACTTTATTATTTTATTATATATAATTTCAACATTTTTCAAACTTCCTCAATGTTTTTTTACATTATTATTCATGGAAAATAATTCAAGTACTCATTCAGTTTCTTATTGTATGCATCTATTTGACTAATTTATTAACTTTAAAAAAAATCTAAAATAGCTGTAGCAACTACAGTTGCTGTTTGACAGGCCACTGCAGCTGGCGGATTCTAAAAGAAATTCTCAAAAATAAATATTTAATTATTAATATTTTTAAAACTCACTACAAAAAATTTTTTTAAAATAAAAACCTTAGTAATAGTTACAAATAGGAAAAGTTTTATCACTTAACTAAATAACTAAGAAAAAAAGTAAATTCTTCAAACAATACCCCAATACGGGCAGATATTTTATTTGTGTGCTTCCACAGTTAAAAACCGGCGGAAATCCAGAGCAGGGCTGCCAAAAATTTAAGTTTTTTAGCTGAATCATTTAATGGTTTTAATTTGCTGATTTGCTTGGATTCTATTTAATTATATAAATTGTCTTTAATTATCGCATTTTCAAATACTTTATTAAAATTTTTACAAACTTTTTCCACTTATGTTTAATTGTTATTTCATTGGGGCAATAAGCTGTTGTTTGTTTTTATTTAATTTATAACGTTTAATTATTCTATTTTTGCTGATTACTTAAACGATGCTATTGCATTATATTTTGTTAATAAATAGCTGCCTAGCACTTCGCTGTGTTTTTGATTGTTAGCAGATTCGTCTTCAAATAGAGACGGTGTAATCAAAATATATAATGATAACTTAATCGACTTAATTTTAAAACATTCAACCAACTTTTAAAATAACTAATACTTTAATTTTTTTAAATTCTTATAATAAATAACTTTTTCTCACATTCATCCAATAAAAGTTTTAAATATATCCATAACTTATAATTAAAATGTTTACAATATTTTTTAATTAAATAAATAAATGGTATTTTTGCAGATTTTTGTTTTGCACATCAATATATTTATATTAATTTCAAATTATAACATCCGCTATCAATATCAAATTCAGTTTTTTGAATAAGGTTTTATTTGGGTTTTTTTGTAAAAAAACAATTTAAATCTATCATTTTTTATTAACCGGTACGAATTACGTTTTAATCAAAATGACTCCGACCTTCCTGATTCGGCCTGTGTGGCCTACATCGCCCGTTACCACCGGGTCCTATAAATTATATATTTTAAGATTTATTTTTCATTAAACTTACAATTAAAATAAATTATTTTTTATTTTGTAAGTTTTTATTTTTTTTAAATATTGTTTTTGTACGTTTTTTTATTTTTTTATATTTTAAATTTTAACAACCTCTTTTTGGCCCTTTTTGACGTTATTTTTTTGTTTTTTAAATTCAAGAGTGCGAAAATTGGTTCCATGACAACTCTAAAAGTGTGCCGACGAACACGTTGAAAGTTTCAATTTATTTACAAAGTAAAATATATATATTTTTATAAATATTAAAGTTTTATTTGCAGATTAACGAAAGTCAATTTAATAGAAGCTGACGTTTTTTGTGTATGTATTTATTCTTTATTAAACAGCAAGTGACTTTTAAAATCCGTCCCAAAATAATCTGTCGTTCAATAATATAAATTTTTAAAACGTCTTGAGCACTTTTATTTTTGTTATAAATAATTTTTGTGGTATTAACTTTTTAGAATTAAATTATTTAAACTTTTAAGATTTTTTATACATTACGATTTTGACTGTATGAGTCTTTAAATTATCTTATCGATACAGAGATGTATTGCAGCATATTTTTCAGATTGCGTCTTTTTTTAAATTTTTATGCAGCATCCGTGTTTAATTAATACTGATTACATTTATACAGGATATAGTAATAATATATATGATTTTAATAAGTAATTTGTTAGATAACTTTGTTTTAAACAATTAAATATACAAGACGCTATCATCAAGTTAATTGATTTAAAAATTTCCTTCGGTAAACATTTAATTTAAGAATTTTATGGTTCTCGGAATATTTTATGAAAAAGGTATAATATCTCAATTTGCAATTCCAATTAAATAACCTGGAGAAAAAATATGGAACGTTGACTTCCTCTAGGTGTTCTCAAAAGCAAATGAACAATTTTCTCTAAATGATTAAAAATTATATTTCTTGAAAATTTCTGCCAACATAACAACCATTGGGACGTGTAAATATTGAACGTCGAGCGAGCGCGGTTATTGCAATAACGTAAAAGTTAACAATGAAATAAGAAATTTAATTTTGATATAATACTAAATACTGATTGCAGTAATCTCACAGGACATGAACAAAACTAAGGTTTAAAAAAATATCTAAAATCTGCAGTTTTTTTTAAAGTGATCTGCAAAAGTTGATAAAAATACAATGTAATATTAATTAAACCGACCACTCGAGGAGGCATGGGAAGAACTCGAAACAAAGGTTCGACGATTGAGGCGTCCATCAACGTAAAATAAAAATACACATAATATTTTCGTCAAAATAAAATTAGCAAGCAATGTCATGAATTAGTTTTTTATGCAAGGATCTTCCAACTGTACGATTGCAGAGATACTGAAAAAACTAAAATAAACGTAATATTAATTAAAACAAAAAGTTCATAAAAGTGGTCAAAAAATTAACATTGTTTACAATAATTTTAACCACCATTTTCTCAATGAGTTACAAATAAATACTAAGTAGGCATAATTCTGACTATTATAAAAGTTGAGAACAGTTGGAAGGCTTTATTGTAGATAAAGTGCGTTATTCATGAACGCTGGTTAATTGATAATAAATAACTGATGTTTGAAAACGGATTGCAAATTTGAAGCTTTTAAAAGTGTCGTCATTCTTTCACTGACGCGCAAACTTAACTAAATTTTTAAATCTGCCTATTAACAATCATAATTTAATATCGAGACTGAAGACCAATCGCATAGAAAGCAAAGGAAATTAAATGATCCAAAGTAGAAAAGTAACTAAAAAATGTAGCATTACAACTAATTCTAAATGAAAAAACTTTAAAAGGATGCTTAAAATATGAATAATTAAATATACAATACTGCTAAAAAATGATAATTACCAATGGTCTCATGCATAAAAATGGGTAAAAAATTAGCAGGATTTTAAAAAATTCCAATAAAAAATCATCTTGCAAAAGCCAAAAAGTTAATTTAAAAATAGAATTAGACTTCTTTCACGTAAATGGTGACCATATCTTAGACACCAACGCAAAATTATAAATAAATGAAATAAATAAATCGCTGATAATAATGAACAAAAGATCCTTCAAGACAGAATTTAAATAAAGAATTTAAGCCAAATAATAGTCGAAAACCATAAATTTTAATTAAGAAGCGAGAATTTGGAAGAGGAAAATCATTTCTCAAACAATCAGCAAAGACGCACCTCACGGCAGAACGTATGGCGGTCCATTTAAAAAGTGGGTGAATTCGTTGGGTTTATATTTGTAGTATTTCTACATTAGGCTTCATTTTTAGATCTCGCTCAGTCACCTGATGCAATAATGTAAAACAAAGAAACTTAATAATTTATGGGATGCCTGATGATTTTAAAATTACTTTCTTATATTATCTAAATAAATTAAATTCAAATATTTAACAAAAATCTAATTTAAATGAAAAATAAAAAAAGACCAAATTTACACATTACCTTCAATAATCAAATTATAAATGAAATATTTAATGAAAATACATATGTCTAATGAAAGTAAAAACTTGGATTTTGTATATCTGAATTATAATTTTTTTTAAGAGATTCAAATAAATAATACATTAATATCGGTATTCAAATTTTAAGAATGTATTGACAGTAATTCGTAATTAAAAATAATTTTGGAATAACTGTAAATAAAATGAATCTGAGGTTAAGGATTATTATTATGAAATTTATTCCAATTGATTGTTTAATTTTAATATATAAATAAATAAAAATTTATTCTAAGATATTTTGAAGTTCATTTTTATTATATGGAATTGTATTTACAACTAAATTAAACATTAAAGTTCATAATATATTAACCCGGACTGAAAAAATCGGGCGAATAGTTGAAATTTTTTGAACAGCATAAAGTTAAAAAAATTCTCTGTTTCTTTTGCCGATTTTTTGAATTTTTCAACATATGTGAAGTTTTATTGAGAGTTCTGTTTGACTTCCGGGGGCGGAGGGTCGCGGCGGTGCCGATAGGCGCCGCCGAGAAAATTTTAAATTTTTGACTCGATTTGTTGAGATTTGCAACCGAAAAATTAACATGACAATGACAAAAACCCGGGCGGATTTCCGAGCTTTTTTGATTTTGTGTCCGGGCGGGCTTTGCCGGGCAAATACCGGGCTTTAACCCGGACCGAATATTTCCTAGTCGGGTAAATTTAAACAAACACTCAGATATTTCTAAATAAAAAATATTATTATCATCCCTCTTGGCGTAATTTTTTAGCTTTATTTATTTTTTTGAAAAATAATATTTACTTAGGTCAAAAACTATCAATATATGTTTTTTTTTATTATTTATTTTTTAGGCCTTGAACAGAGTGAATTACTTGAAGGATTGCAAATAATCTCAACGTTTGATCTTTTTGAATATTTTATTAATTTTAATACTAGTTTTTATGTTTATAATTAAATTGTAATTTTAAATTTAAAAAGATGTTTGCCTTTGTTGTTGTTGTCTAATTTGTTCCAGCAATTGTTTAGTTCCTTGTTTCTGTCTAAATTACAAATGTTTTCTTTTAATAAAGCTCAATTTTTACATTAGAGTTCCAGCAAAAGCATAAAAATTATTGTGTTTTTAAAATGTGCAAATATTTATTTACAAATGTTTAATCAGTTATTTATAAAACCAGGAACCATAAAAACAATTTATTTATAAGTGATTTAAGTTGTTGTTCTTATTCATTTAAATAAAACTTATTTAATTCGCGACAAATCGATTCAAATGTTTCTCTCGTGTTCACTTGCGGCCATTTGTCGTGTCGTTTCATTGCGATATTTGGCAAACATTATTTGCACTAATTTTTTTAATATATTTTAAATACATATATATTTTATTTAATGAATAAACCAAAACTTAAATTCAAAAATGCAGTTAACAGATCTCTTACGCATCGTTTAGCAATATAAAATACAAGTTTGTTATTTTTTAAATAGCATTTCTCGATAGGACAATCTTCTCGCTTATGCTTTTTATTTTATTATTAAATATTCATTTCATATCATTTTAAAATTTGTTGAATTAAATTTTTGCGCTTCATTTAATTTTTACATTGTGGTTAAATTATTAATTTTTTCATTGCATAAAAACAATCCCGATTTTAAATTTGTTTAAATTATTGATCAAGTTTCAAAAGGTAAATGAATACATTTTAAATTAATTTCTCTTCTAATTTTATTGTTTTATTTTGCTTTATTCTATAAATAATCCCACAGTATTTAAAGATTTTAAAATAACCTTAATCATTGATATAATCGCTGAAAATATTTAAGTTAATTTAATGCTTTTTAACTGCAAAGTTTGTTCAATCAACAACTGCTTATTTTATTGATATTGTACATTCATAAACATGGAGAAATTAAAAACTATTTTATATAATAGATTTAAGAACCACAATAAAATACTCCAATGATTGCCGCATGAAGCGCGTGATCAGCCAAATTTTCATTAATTATATTTTGTTATTATAAATCTTTAAAATGTGTAATGAAAGCGGGCTTGCATAAAGTTATGAATTTCTCTCCATCCTTTTCCAGATTGTTTCTTTTTTGACACAATTTGGTTATATTTGGATCACAATTGTGATCGGTGCATTTTTGGTCAAAGAAAAAGTAATTTTTAGTTGTGCATTTTTGGTTTAAAATAGTATTTTAGAAAATAAACAATTTACTTTGAAAAATAGAAAAAGGATCATTAAATATTTTCATAATAATTACAGAATATTATAAATACAATTGATTGGTGCCCTCTAAAGCCTCTTGCATAAGCGCATACCATAACATTTTTATTTTACTCTTACGCAAAAATAAAATCCCTATATTCACTTTAGGAAGTTTTTTTCTTTTGGTTCGCAAGTTTTCATATGCCATTTTTGATTTTATTATTAACTTTGTAAAGTTTTTAAACCGTTTTTAGATATTTTATTTTTTGATACCGGAGACATCAAAAATAATCACTAACAAGAAATTAAATGTTATAAATTGATCTACCTAGATATGCAATAAATTGATTTGAATTAAAAATGTGTTGATCAATCAATTTTGATTAAATAACTAAATAATAAACAATTAAAATATTTACATAAAATAATAAAAATCGTCGGATCACCGACAGGCTGAATCCTTCCCGTGGAATCCGATCTAAACTTTTTGTCTAGAATAAATTAGTAAAATTAAAACTAAACTAAACCTTTGTAAAAAAATATTACTACAAAAACCTTACCTGCAGAAATAAATTAAAACAGTTTTGATTAACTAAGAAATTTTAATTATTAATTCAATCAAAAATAAATCAATACCCTTTAAAAAGATTATTGCAAAATTAATTAAATTAGGTTGTTACAGCCGTAAAAAGCACAAGCAGTATCATTTCTAAAGTGCCAAAAATCTAAAAATTTGTGTTTGTGAAACAATATATTACAAATTTATAATAAAGCTAATATCAAAGAAACAATTAATGTGCACAGCAAAGATCAGCACACTCGCCGCAATGAACAAAAACTGCGAGTGCTGCAAACACATAAAAAATAAGAAATTTAATTCATAATTAACCTAATCAATAACAAGCTAATAATAAATTTTTAAATAATTAAATAACCCAAAAGTAATTATCGGCAAACGAATTTATAGAAATGATTCTATTAATTTTTATTATTCAAACCTACGAATTTTAACAATACATATTGTATATATCACCTAAAAGCAACGCCACCTCACAATTCTTTTAATAATAAAACGAAAAATTTGATTAAGAAATCAAATAAAAATTCGAGGATAATAGATAGAAGTAAAAAAATAATTAGCTAATTTTATTAAATAACTAAATCATAAAAGTTTAAGTTTATAATTTACATCAAATTGAATTAGTTTAATTGATTAATGAAAATCTTTAATTAATGCGGTGCAATCGAATACCGCAATTTACCCTAATATTGACTCTTTAAGATTTTCCCATTGAACAATTAGTCCAACAACGGCTGTACGAATAAGTTGTATCGCTACAAGTTCCGGTCGCATTTCCAGATGAAGCCGAGTTGCACCATAATAGTGTACGGCCCGTGAAGAGATTTTAATTAGTATTAAAAAGATACTTATAATTTGAATTATGTTTAACCCCGCATGTCAATGCATATGCAATCAACATTGAAAACATTTAAAGTAAAAATATTTTTATACATAAATTGAGCAAATATTAAGCCAACGAAATCACTAAGTTAGACATAAAAGTGTAAATAGCTAAATTCATCTACGACACAAATTGTCATTTAATATACTTAAATATTTTTCAATTATTGAATGATAAAAAAAAACCAAACTAGCAAATAGTTACCAATTCAATAAAAACATCAAATTTTAATAATTTTTTGCGTGATATCTAAATCTACAGGTTTTAAACACAGAGGTATTTAAAAATAAATATTAATTCGTAAATTAGGTATTCAATATTTCATCACAAATTACTCAAGAATAACGCTAATTTATAAGCGTGCGCGAGTCTTTAAACCTTTAATTGCTTAAATACCGAAGAAAGTTGGGTCGTGTAATTTCATTTATTTTTTCATACCTACATTTGTTAGAATTGCCTGGCGCGTTTACTGTCAAATTAATTCATCAACAAATCTTAAATGAAATTGAATCTTTGTATTATTAGAGAATTCCATAAAAAAATTGGCTTATGCAAATAATTTTATAGAAATCACAAAAATTACATAGTAGTTAAACAAATATAAAAGTCATAAAGAAACTACAATATTAAGTCTTAAGAAGGGCAAAAATATTTGGAAACATTACATATTAAATTATAAAACATACCTAAAATTAAATATCTTTTGAAAATCCATTTCCACAACTCGACCTCAAATAAAGTAGCAAACATTAAAAACTAAAATTATTTATTAAAAGAATTAATTTTATGTGAGTGTATCTAATTTAAACCGGCAAATATGTTCAAAACAATGACGTGTGATTACATACATGCTCACCCGATAAGATTTTCATTACATGAAATTAAAAAACTCATTAAATAAATTAAACCTTTTTTCATTGTGTCAATATTTTAGGTTTCGATGCAATAAAAACGATACACATTTAAAGATAAAAAAATGTTTCCAGCTAAAAATGCATAATTACTCAAAAGAAATATATGCTTAAATAACTAAATTGAATTTTTTAAATATTTTTCGAGTACGAGATGGAATTTTTTGAAGATTTTAAGAATGGTAGAGGTCTGGCGGAAAAAAATCAAAGGTGAATTCACTTTCCTAAAATTTGCAAAAAAAAATCACCATTTATAGTTTTTCTGAGTGACGTTTTTGTTTTTGACTAAGAATCAGTAAAAAGAGAGAATTAAACCGATTTTCAATCGGGGAGTAGAAACTTCGATAAATAAAGTTAAAACACAGAGGTTTGGACTACAGTCAAAATTAAAAATCATTTAAAATTAGCCCAAAAAGTCTAATAAATAGGGGTGCTTAAACCGCCAGTTTGGGTACCCGGTTATTGGTTAACCGGGATTTTAAAGACCCGGTTTCGCAGCCGGTTTCTAACCGTTTAACCGGTACTGAACAACCGGGAAATGTTTAGATAAATTACTACCGCTCCCAATTGTAATGCAAATTATAGAATGTTTTTAAAAATTGGATAAAAAGTTAATTAAGAAAATGCGTTGCCCTTCGTCATCCAACAATCTAGTTAAATAAAAAATAAACTACAAACAAATTAACATAATAGAACACCATAAAACAATTATTAAAAGCAATAAAAATTAATTTAAACAAGCTCAATTATACTTTTATTTAAGCGATGATAATTAAAATATTAACACATAAAATTAAAAAGTTAGATAAAAATGAAACAATTTTATTTGTGTATTTGAATATTTCCTATATGTATATCAAATTCTATTTGAGCGTAGAAGGTCAAAGATCAAATTCATAAAAAGTACAAGCCATACCTTGAAAAATTTACAAAATATAAATTAATCAAAAAAAAACAATAAATGATAATATGATTACATGTTAAAATTATAAGCTGTTAATATTTAACGAAATAAAATTTTTTAATAATTGCTGAAAAGAGTATATGACAATTTAATTTCATCACAAATTTTATACAGTGGACTTTAAGCAGTTATTTCCTAATATGTTATAATAATTAATAGGAATATTTAAAATTACACACAGCCTTTAAGATGATAAGTCGCTTCCAATTGCCTTAACCTTTTTTAAACTAAAAATTAAAGATTAAGTTATACGTTCGGCGGCCCGTGCAATTGTCGTTATTTCTTTTGAGGGGACAACGGCAACAATAATATTTGAAAAATTTGCAAACCAAAAATTTTTGATTATAAAAAATAATATAAATTTTTGAAAATGGGAAATATTAGTAATGTTCACCAAAGTTACCAAAATGCATCTCTACAAAAAAAATTGACCCTTAATAAATAATTAAAGAAATTAAAAATATAAAGTATAATTTGTAAAAAAAAACATTTTAAAATATTCAAAAACCCTAAGTTATTAATTACTGACAAAAAATAAATGAGTATCCGAGTTAATATTAGATATTTAGAATATATTTTTGAATCGGTTGAAATTTTAGCAAGTTAGCATGCTGTTTAAAGTAAAAAATAAGAACGGGCAGGCCTCGTCTCAAGACTTGGACTTAGCCATTCTGAGGGAATTAAGAGCGGAAAAGGATGCGTTGGTGAGTTTTTAGTTCAAATTGGTTTTATTGTTTAATATTCTTTTTTTTCTCAGCGAGATGACCTGCAGCGCGAACGTAAGCGATAAAAAATTTATAATTTCACTTCTAAACAAACAGGTTAACATATGAACATTAAAATTTTAAAATTAGGTCCAAATACAAAGACCATCGAATTTAAACGTTTAAATCGGCAAGGAAACAGCAGCAAAGTATTTATTTCCATTATATATAAAAAATACTTTTTAATATAAATAAGAATAAACAAACATAATTTAAATAAAAAACTGTAAACCTAAAAACATTTATTAATTTTGATGCGCAAGCAAATCCTGCCACAAGAAACATGACTCCAATTCACCACGTGGTTAAATAAAATTACTAATAAATAACGTGGGTATGTTTTATAAAAACATGATTAAAGAAAACTATTAAACTAATATTGACTAAATTTATATATAACATTTCTATATTTCAAAAGAATATAAAAATTTTATTTCTAAAAATAGCAATCATTATTGTTTTAAACGATCAATTGGGCATGGCTCAGATGAAAAAGATGATGCTCCGCCAATCGCCGGAATAGTTCAGCAGAGCAAGAGCAGAAGGTCTTTTTTATTATTTTTAATTGTTTTTTGGGTTTAATTTGATTGTCGTATTATTGTTCGTTAATTTAAAAGGTTTCATCGCTTTTGGGAACGAACAATAGCAATTTATTTCTTTTTTTGTCATCCAGTGCTTGAGTCAAAATTCAATTTTTTTAAAACTTAATCAAAATTAAAATTTTACTTTATATTTTAGTAAACATTTGATTAATTTCTATTTTTCATAAGAATTACTCAAGCTGCTAGTTAATTAAATCTGCAGTTTCTTTACATAATTGATGGTTGAATAGCTGTTTAAATTTAAATCTCACTTTATTTGACCGTTTATATTAAATAATAAGTTGCATATTTTTAATACTAGAGAGTATAATTTGCAGAAATTAATTTTCTTATAATTATTTTCAGGTATATTCGGCATTTTCATAATATTATAACATGTTTTTATTCTTTTTTAATAATTATTATTTTTGAAATTTCCTGCATATATTGAATTTTTGTTTGAAGTTTTAGTAGTATAAAATTTAATTTGATTAAAGCCAGATAGTGACAATGATTTTTCCCTACATCTGTGCTAACCTCTTTGGCGCTTTGCTTTACAATATAAAATTTTACAATTATTCACCAATCAAGAATAAATAAGTTTATTTAATTCATTTTTATTTTTATTGTAATATTTGTTTTCAATATAACTATGTAAAATTTAATATTTTAAAAAAAATTAATAATTTATTTCTTAGTCTCATTTTCAATTTGCAGCTTTAATTTTATATGTTTTTCTTGTTAATTATAATTTGGGTATTAGAATTTAAATTTATTGGGCAAAATCTAAAGTATTATGTACTCTTATATGTTGCAGTAGTAGCCGGAGTTGCGCATACCGAACTAGTTGTAATCGGTCATGTCTGGGTCCCGACCGAGACCAGAAATTTATTATCTTTAGCTCTATTAATAAAAACAATTTGGGTGTTGTGGTGAGTGGTGTAGGTCGGAAGTGTTTAAAAAGTTTTTCAATAAAAATTATTTTGCCTTCAAACAATTTTTTGAATAAACGGCGGCTTGCCAAGTTAATATATATGATAAAATTAAATGGTCAAATCTTAAACCAATAAAAATAAATAAAAATTAACTAATCAGAATATAAATAATTATTTAGATAAATGTTCTTCAAAACTAAATACATAAATTAAACGTAAATTAATAGCAGCATTAAAATAAGCAATCTTCTTTAGCATAACATTTACTTTACTAATTTCAAATATATTAAATAAACCGATTCAGAGCCATTGAATAAATTTTAATTAATCAGATTTGTAAAGGAATTTGCTTAAATATTTTATTAAAATTTAATAAATTAAATCTAATTTAATTCGAAAATAAAATGGTTAAAATCGTTATTGCCTACAGAAATTAAATTACTGTGCCAACAATGCCGGCGGCAGCACACACGGGAAATGAACTGCGGAATCGCTAATAAGGTGTGTTCCTTGAATCCCCATCCCAGTCTTTATAATAAAACACATATTTAATATAATTGCCTTAGTTTTCGTCGATAAAATAAAAATACTTTTTAGAATAATATGTTTATCTTTTGCACCATTTTATTAATAATTTGTATTTAATCTTACATTGTTCTTTTCCTTGTTTGGTTGTTAATCAATTTTATGTATATACATTTTGCTAATTAATCGAATGCTATTTTTTATTTTATTATTTGATGCTTCAATCATTGAAGTTTTAAAGAATGCAAAAATATATGCGCAACCTTTACTCTAAGTGCACTCGATAGATAAATCAATTTTTGTGGTTTACAAATTATAATATAAATAAGTAATATATGTATGATTCAAGATACAAATTCAAATATTTTATTAGATGCTGCTGCAATTAAAATGTATTATTTTCTTTTTATATACATTGAGAAACTAATTCTTTTACAATTTGGGCACATCCTGCCAGAACCATGAGCAGTTTCGCCTTTAGCTGCGCGAGCGTGTAACACACGTGCCGTTCCCAAAAACTCGTTACGCCATCAAGCCCACAGCCATAGGCACGATTGCCGTCTAAAAGCCAACCTCGAATTAGTTAGTTGCGATCAGCAATGATCGATCGATATTTTGAAAGCATACTTATAAGTTTTTACATCTTTTAGAATATCCAATTCTGAATAGTGGGGCATAACTTTACTTTGTCTTTAATTGTTGTTTGTTTGTATTATGTTTGCAGAAAATATTATTTTTATTTTAAAGGATTAATTAAATGGTGCGAATCTTTATTTGATACTTTTTCACATTTTTAGCCAGGCAAAAGTTTTAAAAAAAATTTATTTAAAGATTTTAATCAAATTTCTTTTTTTAAATTAAAGGTTTTAAGGATAATTGTTTCAATCTTAATATATTTTCTTTGAAGAAAATTAAATAAATTAGTGAATTTTTTCATTGTATAGCGTATATTTAACTAAAAAACATTTATAATTTTCTCGATTTGTTTAATGAAATTTACAATTTGATTATAAAAATATTTTAACGTAACATTCTATCGGACTCATTTTGACTTTCAATTATATTATTTTCTAAACAGATGATTTTTTATCATTAATATAATTATAGTAGAACAACTTGTTGAAACCAATGATAGCCAAAATTAAATGCCAAAGCAAGAGGAGATGCACTAAACGTTTTCACCGGCATTCATTAATTTAGCCATATATAAAATCGGGGCCATACTGTCTGTATAAGTAAAATTCGTTGCGCGCAAAAACAAATACCCATATTCCATGCAAATTAATAATCAAATTAAGTCAGAAAAAATCAAGACTCAATTTGTTTCTTTTCAAATTTTAACTAAAAAGTGGATACTCTTGTAGATCAAATCAGGAATTTAATTCCTAAGTATTAAAAATCATAATTTAATAAACGATTGCTACCTTTACATAAAAATGTAATAAATTTTATTTTAAAAAATTCATATGGTGTAAAATACTCAATTCTGAAACAATAAAAGGTATAAAGTTTAATCTATAAAAATTTTTTTCATATGATTGTAAAACTTTTCAATGGTTATATTTAAAATGTTTAGCAACTTTTTTAAACGTATGTTTGTTATAATTCCATTTTTAATTAAATGCATATATTTTGTTAAAATATAAAACTGTATTTTTATTTTAACTGTATTTATTCAATTATGATGGAATTTCACAAGTAATAAATAAATATTAGATTTATATTTTATTTTCAATGCATTCATTTTCGACTAATAATTAATCTTACATCGAATA